>ML685834.1:332517-663057 GCA_007922175.1 Pelusios castaneus
ACACACACACACACACACACACACACACACACACACACACACACACAAATTGGAAAGATGGTGGCAACGGTTATCCGGGCAATAGCATTGAGAGAGGAGGATTGGGATCTTTATTTTTTTATATAAATGTTGTGCCAGCACAATAGAGCTAAGGGCTTTAGGTACCAGCCGCTGCTTTATTGCACGACAAAAACAGTCCCTGCCCTGAAAAGCTTACTATAAAAGTGCGTGTGCAGAGAGCTGGCTATATTAATATATTAATTTCTATATTAATAAAAAAGAATAATATATGACATCGAAGCCATGAGTTAATTTCATGTATTAGAACAATGGGGGAAAATACTTTCACAGTGGACAGTATATTCGTATATTATTTTAGTCTGTTTATTGCTTTCATTTACGATTCCATAATAACTCATTGGCAAGTGCTGATTTTGCTTTTGCTTAAAAGCAATGAAATATTTATTTTATGTAGTTTGGAAGAAGTTTTGTGGCTACTTTTTAGTCTGATCTTCCACCGTCTGTTCTGTTCTGATGTTCCTCTCCCCTTCAAATGTTGTTAGTTAACCTCATCCTCCTCTTCTCTCTTGCACTCCTGAGAATCCTCTGACAGTGCTCTCTTTTTCTTTCTTTTAAAATCATCCTTTCTAGGTAGCAAGAATCCTTAATACAGGCAATTGGTTTTACAGAAATCTAGGCTTTTTTTGCACAGAGAGTCTTGAAGCCTCTAGAAATAGCTGGAAACAAGGAGAGTCGGCACCACGTGACAAACCAGGTTTTCGTGGCTCACCACCTATTATTTGGACCACAGTTTGGGATCCATGCATCCTTGGGGAGTGTGGTGCTTTACAGATACATTATGCATTACCCTGATGAACCTACAATTCATGTTAGAAAAACTTAGGTTGGTAGAAAAGTGTGAGGGAAGAGTAAAAATGGAAAGGGAATACTGTCTAGTGCAGATCGTATATATTGTTTATAGGTTTTCTTAAATTGTCATCTTCTGTTCTAGAGGTTAATGATGAGATATTGTCCGAAGAACAAAATACTGGCTCTGAAGCGGCTGAACTAGTTTATTTCATGCAGACACTTCAGGGTGGAGTCTGTTCAAGCAGTGACCTCTAGCAGCAAATCCCTGCAGACTCTTGTCTGAGTTTCATAAAAAGTTATTTAGGGTTTTCTCTTCATGTAAGTGATACCTGCTGTATCTCTGATCCTAAAACATGATATCATTGCACTTTTTGTAATATTACGTCAGCTATTTCATTCTGCAGACCTCTCTCTACGACATCTTCGTACAGTCCATTTGTTTTGCAAATTCCAGTCTCCTTCACTGATCGAGTCTCACTATTTTATTCGGTACACATTCATGTACACTTTCAGACATTTTTGAATCTATGTTAGGTCATTTTAAGAGTTGCTGCTTGTGTTTGGGGCTTGAAAAACTGTTCACCAGTGCTGAATGTGTGGGCTGGAATTGTTGGTATTTTTTGTGTGTGTTGTAAGCTTTCATTAAGTTAAAAAGTTGACTGCGCTGCCTACGGAAGGGGTTGGGGCAGTGCCATAAGGAATTGAGTTAGTACATCTTGTGCTATCCCTCTTGGCTCATGGGATTCTGTGGAGTGCCAGCATATTTTTTAACTGTTCTTTTCTAGGGTAAACCCCAGGGGAAACAGGTGACATCAGATGTTTTCCATCAGGCAAAAAATGTGTAGATTTCAATTCTTGCATTAGACTGAATGAATATATCCCTGAGTAGTTAAACTTATGGAGAGAGAAAAACACCTAAAATGTGTCCTAAAGAATGTAAATTTATTATTTTCCTGCCTTTACCACTATAGTTGCACCATATGGAAAGAATTTGGGAGTAACTATTTTTACAATTGGCCTTGAGCAGAGAATAAAGGAAATCAGTCAGATTCCAGTCTTTGGTGAATTAAGAGAAGGGGAAGCAAAGAAAAACATGAACCATGCTGAGTAACATTTCCTCTTTCCTGCTACACCCATGAATGGGTGACGGTGAAGTCTTTATTGAGAGTGACCGGATTCCTAAATAGAAGATGCATTCCGTCTGTACAGAGGTGCATGCTGAGACATCATGAGGCAGGCAGTCACAGAAGGCTGGAAGGAAGCCTGCCATTTGTTTCTTATATAACCTTCTGACTGTGTTCCTTCCAAGAATTTTTGCTTTTCTGAAAGCTGTGTATCTAAATATTAGGAATCTACTATGTGAGCCATAGGAATTCAGTTTCTGCTAACAGCAAGTGAATACCCCTTCATTTTATGTTTTTAGCCCTATCTCAGGCTATGTACACACGATCAGATTAAAGCGCAACATGGCAATCGCGCTATAAAAAACACGTGACCTTTATTGCAGGATAGCACGTACACATGTTGCTTCTTGTAACGCAACAGAATTCTTTGCAATATCGCGGTGTAGCGCAATTAATTCTGGGCACCTATCCCACAGTTCAATTTTCCCTCAATCGGCGCTTGGAATCATGGGATGAAGGAAAGGAACGCAAAGCGCCATGGGTAAACTCTGTTTCCCGTAGTGCACTGTGTTCCCCTTGCGTCTTCCTTGTTGCCAATAGCAACTCGCGCCTATTTTCAACAGTGCAGTGACGCACTGCACCACTTGCGAGCAATCACAACAGCGACAGCATGGATCCTGCTCTGATCTCCACTGTCGCCTTCAGCATTCTAAATACATCTCGGCTGGTTGCTCAGTACGCAGTGAGCTCCGAGTCAGACGAGGACGCTGAGGAGCAGGGGCTGATCGATGCCATGCAGAGCAACAGCGCCGCATTGCTCAGCTCCTTCATCGATCATCTGCACATGGTGCAACGCCGTTTCTGGTCGCGAGAGATGAGCACCGAGTGGTGGGATCGCATTGTTATGCAGCTGTGGGATGACGAGCAGTGGGTACAGAACTTTCGAATGCGGAAAGCAACCTTTCTGGAACTGTGTTCAGAGTTGGCCCCTGCCCTGCGACATAAAGACACCAACATGAGGTCAGCCCTAACCGTGGAGAAGCGTGTTGCAATTGCTGTCTGGAAGATGGCAACTCCTGACTGCTACCAGTGGGTTGCAAACCAGTTTGGAGTCGGGAGGTCCACCGTCGAATTAGCCGTCTCACAAGTCTGCCGAGCCATCAATCGCGTTCTGCTACGGAGGACGGTGACGTTGGGCAATGTTCGTGAGATTGTGGACGGCTTTGCTGCCATGGGATTCCCTAACTGCAGGGGAGCCATAGACGGCACACACATCCCTATTTTGGCTCCAGACCATCTCGCGACCGAGTATATCAACAGGAAGGGCTACTTCTCCATGGTGCTGCAAGCACTCGTGGATCACAAGGGGCGTTTTATGGACATCAATGCTGGGTGGTCGGGAAAGGTGCATGATGCCCACATTTTCAGGAAGACTGGTCTGTACTGGAAGCTGCAAGGGGGTACCTTCTTCCCTGATCAAAAAATTACAGTGGGGGAGGTGGAGATGCCCATAGTCATCCTCGGAGACCCAGCATACCCACTGATGCCATGGCTCATGAAACCCTACACTGGGAACCTTGATCGCAGCAAGGAGCGGTTCAATTACCGATTGAGCCGCTGCAGAATGACTGTGGAGTGTGCCTTCGGCCGTTTAAAAGGGCGCTGGCGATGTTTGTATGGGAGGCTGGACTTGGCGGAGGACAACATCCCTGCTGTGATTGCGTCATGCTGTGTCCTTCATAACATTTGTGAAAGTAGGGGAGAAAAGTTTTCCCCGGGGTGGGCTATGGAGGCACAGCGCCTCGAGGAAGCATACGAACAGCCAGCCACTAGGAGTATTAGGGGGGCCCAAGGAGAAACTGCTCGCATAAGGGAGGCACTCAGGGACCATTTCAATGATGCCCTCCCCTAGTTAACTTCCAGGACGCATCAGGTGCACCTTATGAGATTTTCAATGTGTACAAATAAAGCCACTCTTCAAATTATTTGTCACTGTTTTTATTAAAACCTAAAGGGGGGGGTTTACAGATGGGTGTAGCTGCGGGTCTCTAAAAAGTAGCTCTGGGGAGGGACTGGATGTTGCAGTGTACCAGGGGGACGGGTGGCCTTCAAAGAAATTCTTTGAAGGACTACGGGGTGTGGGAGGCAGACACGGCTGAACTGTCTGGAGTGGAGCCCATACATTAATCGCCTGGGTCTGCAAAGCAATCATGATCTTGAGCAGTTCTGTTTGCTCCTTCATCATGCTTATCAGTTCGTCCCTGTGTTTCTGCCTCCTCTGTTGGGATTCCTCTCTCCAGGCTCGATTCTCCCTCATGGATTCCTGTGCTGTTTTCAACAGGTCCTGAAACATATCCTCCCTGTTTCTCCAAGCACGCCGCCGAATGTTTCTCATGCGGTCAGCTGGGGTAGACACCGGCCTTGTGAAGGTCGAATCTAAAAAAAATAATAATAAAAAAAAAAAAAAAAATAAAGCTGTTGTTAACAGAGAGCCTAGATAACCAATGTAACCTTCCAGTAGCACATTCCACTGGAAGGTGCAGGGCAGTCAACGTCCTATGCTTTGCTGAAGTGGACAAGGTACGTCCTAATAGAAAGCTTACTGGGGGCTGACATTCTGCACAGGGCACACAGATGGAACCCGATATCTCTCTCCTCAGAGTGCCCCTGCCAGCTAGAATACATATCCTACATGCCACCGGTTGCAAGCCAGGACCGTATGCTGCTGCACTGTGTGCTGCCATGGTTCCCAGTGCTGTGCTTTGCAGCTGGCGAGGCAGAGTATCCATCTTTGGGAGCATAGACACAAACGCTCTCCCATCTAACCTGAGTAGTAGGTTCTGGAGGTACATCGAGGAACCTTTACTGACCTAAATACAGATGATTTTTTGACAATCACTGCTTGTGTTGATGCACTTCTAATGAATGCAGAGTAAAGAGCGTGCACAGCGGGGACTGAGACAGCAAGCACCCCCACCCTGGACAATGATATTTTAGCAGGAGCCATAGCTGCACAAAAGAGAAACTTACCGGAACCCCCCTCTGCCGCCTCAGAGGACACGCTGCAATTCATGTCTTGGGTGGACGTCTCAGCAGGGGTGCAGAAGAGCTCCTGGCTAAACGCTGTTGCACTTTCCTCCAGGTCATCCTCCATCTCCTCGTCCTCATCCTGCTCGGATCTGGCATTCACTGGATGAGGGGGGGCTGATGTGTCCACGGGACTCTTTGCAGTGGTTGTGGGGTCCCCACTGAGGATGGCTTCTATCTCCTTATAGTACCTGCATGTAGCAGGTGCTGATCCCGAACGGCGGTTTGCCTCCTTCGCTCGGTGATAGGTTATTCTTAGCTCCTTCACCTTTGATCTGCACTGCACAGTGTCTCTATTGTAACCTCTCTCTGACACGGCCCGAGAAATTATGCTAAATGTATCATAATTTCGCCTGCTGCCGCGTAGCTGTGCCTGCACAGCGGACTCTCCCCAGATGCTGATCAGGTCCAGCACCTCTGCCGTGTTCCAAAGGGGTGTGCGTCTTCCACGACGGGCCGCCATTGCTACTGGTGATCGGAGTTGCACTCGACTCCACGAGGAAGAGAACAGCAAGTGAAACAGACGAGAAATTCGAAGATCCCAGGAATCTGATCAGGGCGGGGACTGTTCCGTCATGTCCACAGAGCGGGTGGGGGGAAGACCAGAGAGGATGACTTTGGAATGCTGGGACACTTCCGGAGGCCAGTCATTGTGCGGTAAGCGTGTACACGAGTGGAAAGGCGCAACAGCTGTTCCGCGTTAGCTGCTACCACCCTCGTCGAGGTGGTTTTTGTATTGCGCTACAAGTCAGTTAACGCGCAACAGCCCTATTGCACGTGTGTACGCTGTTGTTGGGATCGCGCGGTAATGACTGTTAATGCGCGATAAACTGATCGTGTGTACAAGGCCTCACTATATCCCCTCCTGATTCTCTTCTCCCATTTTTGGGCTGCACTAGTCCATTGTGAGGGAGATGTGCAGAGTTGAAAGCTGCTACACCTTTTCCCTGACAGACTTTCTTTCTTGAGATGTAGACAAGCAAGGTATGCACTAGCACTTGAGTGACAGACATATGGTAAAACTATTACCACCAGATTGGCTCAATTGCTGTTTTAAAAGCAGAAGTCCCTTTCAGATTAGCATAGTAAAATGGCTTCATTTTTGTTAAAAATAGCCTGAAAAGGATTTTTTAAAACACTGATTTTTTTTTTTAAAGTCATGTATAAAAAGAGCATGAAAGGTGTCTTTTTAAATATATCCTTTCTGTACCTTTTAAATAGTCTCATCTTCAGACCTGGTCTTCGTTCTCCTGAAGAATTATTTGAGGAATTTTTTTCAATGTTGTGAGCTCTGACACTGTAACCAAAGAGGGTGTTAAATCTTAAATGCAGATTGAGTCTTCAGAATTTCCATTAAAACAGGTGTAAACAAAAACTGTTGTCTAAAAATTCCATTATCTTAATTGCTAAGCTTTCACTGACCTGATTCTTGTGAGGTCAACATTTCAGTTACTACAGACTTCAGTCATAGACAAGATTTGAATTTCAAACATTAAAAAAAAAAAGGCGGGGTGGGGGGAGAAATTTTTGTATGTGTGTGATAGTAGTCTGTCTGGAACATGCATACACAGCTCTTTCTTGCTTGGAACTTTGAAGTGGTATTACTGCTGAACAAATTTTTTCTGTTTTCTCAAATCTTATTTGAAGTACTTAATAGAAATAATAAAAACGGGGAGACTTTCTTGTGCTCACTCATTTCTCTCCCAATTAATAAAATCCGATCCCTTCTTGAATGCTCAGAATCAACAACTATAAAGTCATTTCAGAATTACTTATGTTCTCAGAAGGTAACGTACTAAGAGCAGAAAATCTCATCTGTAATGGACTTCAGTAAATTAGCACTGGTTCAGAATAAAACATTCCCAAAATTGTATACTTCATTGGGAAGGCTTCATTTAGAGAAGGTAGATTTCATGTTGTACTTTTCGGATACACAGTTGATGAATTTACAATGCAATAACTGTATCCGTATTCTGAAGGTTCATACTCCTTTGCCTTGTCTATCCTTAAACCATCCATTTGCTTTTTGCTGAGCAGATGTATTGGTGTATGATGCAGGGTAACATTATTCAGATTTTTTTCACCTGGAAACTGTGTGTATGCATGTGGTGTGTTTTCTTCAGTAGCTATTGTCAGATGATCTCCTTTACAAGCAAATTCTGATGACCTAGTCCTGGAAGGTTGTTCACTAAAAGAAGAGGTGAAGGAAGTTAGGAACAGGGAGGAATAATAGATAGAGTGGTGCAAAACTCTTGAACATTGGTAAGTCTTATCTGCCTGAGTGACCTCCAGGAAAGAATAAACTCTCACTACTGGTAGGAAATTTAACCTATTAAAAGCCAACTTGAATAAACTTCAAAGAATGCTGTATAACTCATTTTTAGCCTGGGACAGTAATAATTTGTCCTTTAAGTCTCCTGGGTTGACAGACAAACTGTTTGGCACACTACTGAAGAGAAATATAACAGTAATGTTTTCATGGCTTTAAAAGTGCCATGGGACTCCTTGTTTGTTTTCCTTTTGTGGCTGTAGGTCTTGGTACATCATTACCCCATTGAATTCCATGCTTAGAAAAATCCAATTCCCAGTCAAAAGATTTTTGAGGAGATGCTAATGACTAAACATAGAGATATCTCTAAAATAGTCACATCCACAATTATTGTATTTGTTTTCCTTACTAGTAATTTGGAGATTCTCTTGGCTGTTTAAATAAAAATAACTTTGAGTAACAGCTTCTCATTTCTCATTTACTAGAGTTAAAATGGAAAAAAAACCCACCAATTAGTGAGGTCAGCATTAAAGACCAAGGAGCTAAGCTAAGCAGTTTACGGCTTGCTCTAACGGAGCAGGGAAATTGACAAGTAACCACTGGGTTCCGGGTTCCTGGCGGCAGCGGGGCTCCAGCTGCCGGGATTACCAGTTCCCTGCAGCAGAGGGGCTCCCATTGGGATTGCCGGCTCCCTGGTGGTGGCTGGCACCCCACTGCTGCCAGGGACTGGGGAACCGCGGCTGCTGGAGCTCCGCTGCCAGACCGGAACCCTGGCTGCTCCAGAGCATGATGGGATAGGTGCCCACCATGCACTGCTCCTTGTAACGAAAATTCAAAGGAGTGTGTGAACGCTCCTTTTCGTTACAAAAAGTGCTGTGTGAACGGGGGAGAGCGCAATAAAAACCACGTGACTTTTACCGCGCAATGGGCTTGCTGTGGAATGATGCTGTAATGTGTACATGGCCAGAGAGAGACCTGAGTAGTGCTGCAATTAGTTGTAATGCCGGGAGCAGGTGGCCAGCCCCAGCCCTGCTGGCACTAACTGCTGCTGTTCAGGGTGAGTGCATTGCACCTGGATGGGCTCATCTATCAAAGCCCATCCCTGGCCTCCCCTTCTTGCCAGGTGGGATTAGGGTTGCAGTGCTGGGCTGCTGCCAGTAGGCGGTGCCCTCTTGGCGGATGACGGAGGGTGGCATTTTTAATCAAAAATCAGCAAGCAGTCATGGTAAATTGACTAAATTGATCATGACTACTCTGATTCCCCCGTCCCCCCCTCCCAATTAAATAATGCTGTGACAAATTTGCAGCCCTGTGACTCCTAAGATTATCAGTCTGATTTAACTAGCATTTTTTTGGAAACTGAATTGTACATCTTACAAAAACTCCCAATCTTGTTTTCAGCTTTATAAAAACTGCATTCACATTAATGAACATCAGTGTCATGTATATAGATTTTGTGTAGAACAGAATATTCATATGAAATTCAATTGAATTTTCAAGAATTTACTACCTATTTCCACTAGGTGGCCAACCTAACCTGTGATTAATCTATAACTGGATCAATTGAGTAGAAATGTGATTAAATTCTCCTTTCCGTAGTTACCAATACTTTCAGGTTAGGTATTATGTTTCTGAGCCTCAAAAAAAAGTTTTATTCAGAAAGTTAACCTTTCATAGAAGTGATGGCATCTGTGCAATTAGGAATTAAAAAAAATTATAATGAATTTACAACAATCTTTTTGCAAACAGATTTCCTAACCCAAAAGTCCATATATGATATGTTGAGAAAAGAAGCTGGATAGACAAATTATACGAGGTGGAATAGGGCTTGATCTAGGAAAGTGTGACCATCAATCTATCTGTAGTGTGATAAAAGAAAATTTCTTTTAAGATACTGTTTAAATGATACCTTACACCGGTCAGGTTAAAATTTTGTATATATAGATTGAATGAGGTTAAATGGTGGAGAAACTATGGTGAAAGAGGAGCCTTTATGCAAATATGAGGGACATGTCCTGTTATTAGAGACTATTGGGATGCAATTCATATCCAACCAATTTGTGATATTTGGTAATTTGTTACCAAAGTATCCTATGGTTAACTGCCTGGGGGCTTCCAATAGAAATGGTCACACAAGAGGAAATGAAGAACTAATCTCTCATCTGGCAGTCATACCTGATAGCATTTGCTGAAACAGTCTGACCTGATCCAATGACTTGCGTTTCTCTGCATTTATTTTCCTCCCATTCTATGAGTTCTCCATCTTCAACTATCTGACGAAGTAGAATTTTCTCCTGTGGAAGCTCATGCATTAAATAAATGTGTTAATCTTTAAAAATGCCACAGGACTCCTGGTTTCTTTTGCTGAACTTGACTAACACAGCTATCTGTCTGGAATATTGGAAAAAAGGTAGTAGTCCAATTATAGAGGAAAGGTTTAAAAACAAAGTGGGAGGTTGTTACAGAAATATTAACCCACCAGATATGCCCCTCTCTGCTCCCCACAAAAATCCCCAATCAGATATTTGGTTACTGTTTAATTTTGGAAACAGTATAAGATAAGAAAGGGGGGGGGGGGGAAGCACACTGTCTAGTTTAAATTTTTGAACAGCACGCTTGCCCAGTTTTTTTTTTTTGAACCGTTGCTGTATATGCCTCTTCTGTTAGTTATGTGTAATTAGACACTTCACTCAACTTAATAAAATCACTTGAAACAACAGCATAGGTATAGTAATGGTGGTCACTTTGTAATATAGTAACACTGTTAAATAGAGAGATTGATGACTATGACTGTATACAATCTCTTTAAAGAAAAAGCTCACTGTAATTATTATTGTTTTACTGATATTTACGTGGCAAGGATTTGTAAACTTGTAAATACTTCCTAAATATGTAGTAAAAAATATAGGGTCCACCTGTATTACTAATTTGCATCCACACGTAATCTCCTGACAAATGTATTTGTTTGGGGGCTGTTACAAGAAGCCGTTTAAAAACTATGTTTTACATGACATTCGTGGTGGGAATACATCAAAATGATATGTAAGACTTGTTTTCATCAGCAGAAATGATGCAACATTAACAGTAAGGTTGCATACCCCAAGGTATTGAGGTGTGTGTATGTGGGAGAGATGTTTAACTGGCTAGCTATAAACCATTGCCTTTTGTTCACTCACTGCTTTAATAAAGGCAAAAGTTGGAGCATGTAGATCCAATATATTCAACATACTATAGTAAAATCAAGAAAGTAAATTCACCATCCTATAGGACACATTCTCTAGGTTATTAACCTTCTTACTCTGAGATGCCAATAATTTTTCACATTACATTAAGGGAACAGATGATTCTTTAAAATGGAAGACTTTTAAGGGAAAGAATAGTGATTGATCTCTGTAAATACTTCTAGCTTGTAGTGCCCTATGAGTAAGTAGATTATAAATACAACTCAGAGGAAGGCCTATGGAATGGGCAGTAAACAGCCTTGACTTTTAACTAGTAGCCCAGCCAACGTAGGTCAGACTCATTACATCGCTGATGCCTAATGCTACTGAGAAGATAGCAAAGACTAAGTTTGCTTCTTCTAGTCTTGTTGTGCCAGAGTGCAGGCCACTTCTCTCAACAGTATAAAGATGAAATATGTGAGATGCCTCTGGAATTAGAGTTTATTGTCCTACAGTTGAACCACCTTGTGCCCCATTTATCCATTAATCCTTTATTTGTCAGGTACCTAAATAAGATGGTGATAGGATTTCAGGCAACTCTTGGTCCTGGTTCTCAGCTGCGACCATTTCTGAAGTGATGCTGGCATTTGTGAGCAGCAGCAGATTCTTGGCTTGGCGCAGTAGCAAAGCAGGAGGGTAGGATGAAAGGAGACGGCTGAGTTTCACAGTTGCAGGAGGTGCGTGGCAAGCACAGCAGTAAGAGACAGCCAGAGGGCTGCATTTTTCCACATGGCTTCAGTCACCTCTCCAAGCAGCAGGAAGGTGCTGGACTGACCCTGTCAGTAACTGGCGTATTTTATGTGTGGCTATCTGACCTTTGCATCTGTTGACCTGTACAGACAGTAGGACAAGAAATGTGGGATGTTTTGGGGGTGTGTGATGTGGCACCTTCTCAAACTTGCTGAAATAAGTGCATAAAGCAAGGGTTTTGAAGGAGACTTTGTTAAAGTATGGTGTTTGGATCTCTTTATTCAAATAAAGAGGAAAAATGTGGGATGGTCTGGTAGCCTCATCTGAAGATGCCTGTGAGAAATGGTATCTGTAGGAACCTGAATACTGGAGTGAGATTTGCTGCATTAATCTGACCTGATCCTGTGATTCACTTACTTCACTGCATTTCTCTCTCCTTCCTATACTGAATTTTTTTTCCATTTTCAAATATGTGACAAAGTGAGATCTCTCCTACGAAAGCTCATGTGATAAATAAATTCGTTGGTCTTTAAAAGTGCCACCAGACTCCTTGTTTGTTTTGCTGAACTAGACTAACACGGCTACCCCTTTGGATATTTTCTCCTGTTATTTCAAGACCACCTTTGCCAATCAAGCCATCCCATATTGGTTGTAGTGAAAGGACAATTTGAAGATTTGCATGGTCATTCATGATATTATCTTATCCTCACTCCTGGGCAAGTGTCCCCTGGAGCTGATGGAGTTGTCAATATAGCTGAGTAAGAATGGTGTGATGTTCTTTTCACAGTAGTATTTAAGTATTGTTGTCACCTGACACTACTGGTCTCCTTGTACAAGAGGACTGGGAGAACAGAAAGAAGATAGTTACCCTTCAAGTCAACAGTTTTTCTAGTTGTGAGCTGGATCTGAGCTCTGTGGACATAGGTGTGCTTTGCCTTCCTAGACTCATGTATTCATGTCATGTATTCTTTGTGTGTGTGTTGTGAATGGAAACAATTAAGACAGATGCTTGGTTCATAACCAAGCCCATCAGCCGTAGACCCTTCAGGCAAGGACCTGTTAATTCCTAAAGTACACACGTTAAAAGCCATTTTATAACACACAATTTACATTTAAAAATGAGTTTATCAGGTTATGTTTTTCCACAACCTATGCCAAATTAATTGTTTAATGAAAAACATTTATTTTAGCAGTGTAGTCCTTTATAACGTTAATCATAAGTAGAACTATTTAGAAGATTGCCTTCAATCTGACATAAAAACTTTAATACCTTTGTGTTTATAAAGAATCAAAATCTAATTTTAAACTTCTTGATTTTTTTTAAACAAGTTTTTTCGCAGGTGGAATATTGATTGACTAGGTGGGGAGGATGTTTAAAGTTTAACATAAGTACAAACTGGAAAAGATCAGGTGCAGAACTTGACTGGTTTTAATCTTAGCATGTTCACAGAAGGTGCTTTTAAAAAATAATTGAATCATACAGAATTATATGTAGGTAGCTAAAAGCTTCACAAAATACTTAATGAAGATGCACAATATACAGTTAGAGTAGTCAGGAATCACACAGAACCCTTATCTCTTTAGGTTTGTCTGTTATAGCTCGGCTTTGCCCGATGATTGATTTGATATTTTCAGTATATAACCTGCATGGCTTTCTCAGGGAGTCTTGTATAGTACTTTTCTTTCCCAGTACAGCTTGTCAGACACTGAAAAAATTACTCTGTTCGAAGTACAAGATGACAATGTTGGGTCTGCTTGCTGGGTTTTTGTTTTGTTTTACTAGATAAACTACACAAGCCTGTCAGTTCTGGGGTCCCTTGATTCACACTTAAGAGCCAAGTAAGTGCATTAGAATGAGATCCTTTTAGGCGCTTGATAGCATGCTTTTTGCACAGCTGGTGTGTCATACTCTGCTGAGAAACTGCCAAGACAGATATGGCGCTGGAAATTAATAGTTTCCATTCCATTCCATACTGAGATTAAAGGCAGCCGATATTTCTTTCACCCTAAAGCATATATCTGCTATGAGGGGCTCAGGGAAAAGAAAAGCGAGCCAATTATAGCAGTACCAAAGCCATGCGAACCTCTTAAAGCACATAGCGTGGAAAGAGAAGCCATAGAGTTCCACTTTGAGTTCCCCCCAAGGATGCGGTGTGGGGGACTGACTCTTGTCTACAGCAGTGGTTTTCAGCCTTTTTTCCATTGTGACACCTGATGATGATGTTCCCCTTCATGACCCACTGCAGTCCAGCGGTGGCAGCGGTGCTCGGGCTGGGAGTGCTTCGCTGGCGCTGGTGCTCCAGAGGCTGCGGCAGCCTGGGAGCAGGGTGAGGTGAGTCAGCTGTGGCAGATGGGGCGCTCAGGCTGGGAGCACTTGGGAGGCTGGGGCACTCCGGGACCTGGGTGAGGGCAGAGTCCAGCCAGCGTGGGCTAGTGCTCCAACGTGGCAGGGCCGAGTTTATTTCTGTAGGGTGGGCAGTTTGAGTGGTGGCCCCCTGTATTGGGGCCGCACGCTCCCACTCCTTTTCTCAGGCTTTTTCCTCCCTTCTTAATGCCACACCCCCAGCTTAGCCCGGGGCTCTGAGTGCAGCCCCTAAGCCCCTTTATTCATCTGGCCCTGGCTGACGCCTGTGTTGTGCTGCAGAAGTGGGCTGCTGAAAGCAGTGTGTGGCAGGAGCCCCAGACCCTCCTCCTAGCTCCTCGTGATATACCGCCGTGTCCCAAAACAGTGGCTGAGAACCGCTGGTCTAGAGGTTAAGTTGGAAAAGCGGAATTGATCCTAAAGTTCTGTCTGTCTGTCAGGTCTTCTGTAGAAGGAATTCGGTGGACTAGATGAATTGAGAAATCCACTGGAGACTTTGAGTGTTGGTGAGCCTATTTTATCTTAAAGATGACAACTGCTGGCTGGTGGTGGGGTGAGGACTGCGGTGCAAGCAGGAATACAGAAACACAGCAGGCACTTCATGTTCTGATAATAAAATAATTAAATAACAATCTGATATTTATTCACATTCCTTTCAACACACCAACTTGAACACCTGCTCTTCTCACATCCTTTTTCTTAGGATTAATTAAGGGGTAACTGCGGTGTCTGAGCATGCTATTGCTGTCATGCTGATTCACGTGAACAGCAAGTACTAGGATGCGTCCTCAGTTTCCATATTTGCACAGGAGTAGGCACCAGAAGTTTGAAAAGAAAAATAGTCTAGAACTAGAGGACTGGTTCCAAAAATAAGGAAGGCTTTTGTTATGGAAAAATTAATGCATCAGTTTCATGCCCAGTAAAAGACAGAGGATAAACAGATACTTCAATAAAAGGTACCAACATTTTTAATACTCATGCAATGTATATTTATGTGCTTTAGAAATCTTGTGGTTTTTTTTGGTTTTTTTAGCATTAATGTTTGATAGACATACTGGTTTTGATTAATATGAGTCAGTAGTTTCACTCAATTTAATAAAATCACTAGAATAAATACTATCTAGATGGTGCCAGGAGGCTTACTCTGTTAAACTGCGATTTGATGATTATATTAGAGAGGGTTTCTGTAAACAAACAAAAAGCTTGCTTGCATTTTGTTTCTGATATTTAGACAGCAATGATTTCAAACTTCATAGTTATTGTTTTTTTAAATAGTTTGTCTAATATGAACTGAAAACAAACATGGTTTGAGGCTAAAAGGCTTTTTAGTGCACCTGAGACACTAATTCATGATACTGAATATAATTTTCCAGCTGCTGGTGAATGCAAAAACAGATGATACATTTCTGAACATGTTGAAAAGTCATCTGGGCCAAATTGAGCCCTGCACTAAGTGGACACAGATACATTCACATCAGTGTGAAACCAGACCCATGCTTTTTGTATTTTTTTAATTGGGAGAGTAGTAGAAAGCCGATGCATTTACTTCACAGAGTTCAAGTCCAAAAGAGATCATTATAGCGATCTAGTTCTAGTCTGACTCGTGGATGGTTCGGGAGTACTTGCTGTTTAGAGATAAACCAGGTTGAGTTGGGAAGGTGGTATAAAATCGTGGACTGACTTCTTGAACAGAAGGACTGTAAAATATTGTTATGAAGTAACTTTGTAAGTTCTAAAATACAGCCGTTTTGCTTAGGGAATTGTATAATTTTAGTAACTTTCCTATTCTTTGGACAATCTTTCACTTTGATTTCCCTGAAAACTGGTAACAATTTCCGGAGGGGTAGCCGTGTTAGTCTGTGTACACCAAAAACGACGAGAGTCCTGTGGCACCTTAAAGACTAACACATGTCTTTGGGCATAAGCTTTCGTGAGTTCCAGCCCACTTTGTCAGATGCATTTGGGATGGAGCCCACGAAAGCTTATGCCCGAAGAAATATGTTAGTCTTTAAGGTGCCACAGGTCTTGCGCCATTTTTCCTCCGAACTGGCCTTTCTCATGCATTCTTTTACCTTTGAAAATTGTAAACAGCAGAAAGCCTAGATCTTTTTAAATATTGGTGTATACCAGAGATGTCAAAGGTGCAGCCCGCGGGCCTGTGGTTAGCTCTGCTGTGGCTTTCACTTGGGGAGGGGGCCCAGCCAGTATCGGCGGGGGGCTCGGCTGGCCTTGGGGAAAAGCCACGCTCTGCGCAGCACTTTTGTCCAGTCCTGTGGCAGGGGGGAGGGTGTTAGTGGCCTGTCAGTCTGAGTTGCTGGCAGAAATGGCCCCCAAGGCTAACTGACTTCGACACCCCTGGTGTATACCATGTTTTCACTGGCTTAAAAATTGCCAACAGTGAATTAAGTATCCTTTTAACATTCACATGTATTGATGTAAATAGCAGGTTTTTAATTAAACTGTAGCTTTCTTTTTAGGAGATATTTATTGTTAGCTAATGCATTATTTTCCTAGTGCTTGTATTACTCTTAAAATGAAGGAATACTATAGATTTTAATCCTTCAACAAAATGGCTGTTTAAAGGTCTAGCTGGAGTAGACCAGATCATTAGAAGTGTCCATGCATATGAACAGCCTGAGAAGTCATATGTATATGGAATCACTTTTGTATGTATAAATACATATATATATTTAAAAAAAAAATCTAACAAAACTAGCTTCTTAGCTTCCATCCAGCCAGTATGACTTTTTGTGAGTCTGTTTTCAGCAACTGGCTACAGATTATATAGGCAGTGCTGGTAGCGGTATTTTATTTTGGGATTCCTGAACTAGATCTAGTTAAATGTCTGGTATGACAAAGAACGGGTTGGGGCACATAATGTGCCTTTCAGTGTTCAATAAATGAAGTTGCAGCCTGCAACTTAAAATCTACCCTGTGTGTGTGATATTCATTTGCCTATATGTGCTGATCAAAGCTGATCAATAGAGAGTGAATGTGTTTTCACAAATCGTTAAAAAGCAGTGGAAACACTGAGTTTCAAAGGTTGCTTAAACATGTTATTTTGGGGGGATTTCAGTAATATTATTAGGTTAAAAACATACACATTAAATAGTGAAATATGTGGAGAAGATCACTTTTCAAGTTTTATCCTTTCGGTCGTAAGGTAATGTTGTATGTGCAGTGTTTTTTTTCTTTCTTTTTTTTCTTTCTTTTTTTTTTTTTTTTTTTAAAAAAAAAAAGGGTGCTGGTATGCTGGCAGGAGCAGTGGTGGTGATGGAGTGGATGTCAGGACCCTCCACCTCCGCGTCCCCCCGACCGAACCTCTCCAAACCCCCTCCCTCTTGCAAGATCCCCAATCTCCTGCCCGTTTCTCACTCCTCTTACCTCCCCAGCCCCCTCCCCACTCCTCTCACCCCCCCACCACCCCTTCCCCCTTACCTGGCCATTGCTGCAGGAGTGGCCAGAGTCACTCCCTGGCCAGACTGCTCCTGCCCTGAGCCACACATCTGAGCATGCTCAGGGATGGGAGATTTGAAATAGCTCCAGGCTGGCCACAGCTCCCAGGCATCCACAGGCTGGATTTTGGCCCGCAGCTGCTGCTCCTGGCCCCTGCCGGCCCTGCTGCCCAGCTGAGCAATGGGGCTGGCCAGGGAAAAATAGGTGCTGGTACGCAGTACCGGTGTGTACTGGCTCAAATAATGCCCTTTGTATATGAGCTGAGACTACTGTATTCGAAGTAATTTATGCTAAAATAAACTGTGGCCTTATAGTGTATTGTGAAGATTTTTTAATTTTGGTTGAAAGCTTGGTTGTTTTTTTTTCCAGTAGTTACACTCTATTTTCTTCAAAGATTACTTTCTGTAACTAGTACATTAACTTAATCTTTTATCATACATTGAACTGATAAATACCTGGGTCATTTACTGGGATCACAAAAATGTTTTATTTCAGTAGTATTGTGTGGAAAGAACGTATTTACAACAGAACCTGTAATAAAAGATTGTTTGAAGATTTAGGTATGCAGCAAGTGACGGCTGGAACTTAAATCATGCTAATCGGCCCTTAGCTGGATAGATCTTTAGCTTTATATAAATATTTTATTAAACAATCAGTGACTTGTGCAACTTCCTCAGGTTTTGGTTACAGCATTAGGAATCTGAAAGTGTAATAAAACTCACATACAAACCATCTATGCCCTTCTTTTTTATGGAACAGAATCCCTATCCATCGTGTTTCTTAAGCTGAATGCTAAGCCAAGAAACTTCTCAAATAAAGCTACAGTAAATTCCAAAGCCTACTCTCATACTTTATTTATTAGCATATGTTTCAGAAATAGCATCCCCTGTCCCTGGAAAGTTAGGAACACATGTTTTCAAATGTTCAAGCTGGTGAGACTTTTACATTTGTGTGTGTATTGTATGGTGCATGGATTCAATGTCAACTAACAGCACACCTGTTTTGGATAGTAAATTAAATGCTGAATAGCTCTAGTGTAGTGGGTTGTTTGTTGGGGTGTTTTGTTTTTTTTTTTTTTGCCTGAGCATGTGATCTCTTCTATCAGCACAAATATTTTTGTGAGTAAAGGGAATTTTTGTAGTGAGAGATTTAAACAGATGCACCTCATGTTTAGTATTATCCTGTAAGGGACAATCTTTAGAGTAAAAATTGGAGCTATTCGTGTTTTAGGAATAGCATGTTTTAATTTGGTCTTTGAAAAATATATTACCTGCTGAAGAAAGGCTTGCTGAATGCTCATTATCCCAAGTTATTAGTTGAAATAAAATTTAATTCTTTCGTAAAAATAACTCATGGTGTTAATCTGCTGCCTCTCTGGTGACGGTCTGTTCTGACAAACATTTGATGCAAGTCTCAGTCCCATTAAGAAAGTATCTTGCTTTCAGTGCTGACGAGGATTGGGAGTGTTGTGCAGCCAGTGTCCTCAAAATGAGAGGGGAGGTTAGTGCCTCAAAATGAAACATTTCCAATTTGACTCAAGTGCATCATTTAAAAGTTTCAAAGGGAATACATTGTTTGGATTTCGTCCTCACTCTTTGTGACTAGCATGCCTATGCGATTTGTGAGCAACTTCCTCAACCTCTCTGACTCTTGCGTAAAATAGGTGTAATACCCAACTTGAAAGTGGTGGTGTAAGACCGTACGTTATTGGTGTCTTCTACTTACTGTACAGCACTGTATGCATTTATGATTCTACATTAATGCTGTACATGCAGATGCTATGACTAAGAAATCATGTCAGAATTTTGTCCATGTAACTACTAAAGTTTTAATTACAAACCAGTTTTGTTGTGTCCACTACTTAGAGTAGGTTTGATCTACAGGTCTACATTTGCCCTCAACTGTTTCCTGTTATAAGTTGTGTGTTTAAAGTTATATTGCATAACTTGGGTAAATATTGGGGAAACGATTTAGTTGTTCCTAAAACTGAATTGCATACAAATGACATTTTCTTTTTGTTTGCAGGACTTAAATACCGTCTATACTTATCTTCATGGATTGGACATATTGTCACATCTCAGGGAACATCAGCTAAGGTAAAGGGTTGGAAGGGGGCTGGTGGAAGGGGGGAGGAGGGTTTATAGCAGAGTCTAGTACAAAACAAATCCTGTTCAAGTTTTTGTGGCAAATACTCCAAGAATGTGTGTTCCAAAGATCTTAGCACCTATGAAATAAGAGGCAAACAAGACAAGCATGAAATATGTATTGGAAATACGTCAGTTCTTATTCCGTTGCTATGGTTAATTCTAGTGTGTAGGAGTCATTTAAACACTCAGAGAATATGTTGTGTGTTATCTACTTGGATAATGAGAATTTCATTTAAGTTTGATTCAAGAAGCAAAATGAAATTGGTAGTCTTTCGTATGACTTTCTTGATACTTAAAGAAAATATTGCTGAAATTAAAAGTACTTTTAGAGTTTAAAACCTAAATTTACGTTTCATTTTTCTCAGAATAATGTCTTCAAGTGCTCGCTATGAAAGATACAAAGGCAACCAAGTTCTTTTTTGGTAAGTACATTTAAGGCATTCACCTTTACTCTCGTAGTGGAGAAATTTAGCACTTGCTTGCATGTCAAATTATATGCATCAAAACAAATTCTAAAGAATTCTTTCCTTGTCACTGAGTAGGACTGCTGTGAGAGGAATCCAAACCTCTGTGCCCTGTATTCCTAGGGTGTTACAAGTTCCCGGAGATTGAACAGAGGGTCCAGCCACTGCCCAGTCTCAGGGTCCCTTAGGTATGCACTTTCCAGGTGCAGACTTTCTTTTTTGCACCCTGAGTGTTGGAACCCCTTTCAGTGCAGCAGTGACCTTCAGACTTCCTGATACTTGTATACCCTCTTCTCCTAGAACTGCACCCCAAAAGATGTGAAGCTTTAGATTTACAGTGTAACTCGTTCAAGAGTATGCAGTAGTTGTAAAGCAGTTCACACACACATTTTGCTAAGTCTAACATCTTTATGATCTTTTATCCTTAATCATGTAAAGCACAAGAGAATACAGAAAAAATAAAACAAATAAAAAAATAAATAAATACAGAAAAAAATAAACATCTGAAATCATAAATGTTCCCACTTCTTAGTTTATCCTTCCCCTGTGAGACCTGGGAGGGTCATCTGCGTCCAGGAAGGTAGACTTGCAGGAAGGATCTTCTGTTCCCTTGCCAGGGTTCTCTGTGCTTACCCTGCCCTCCAGTAGCCTCTAATGTCTTAATCTGGTGCAAAATGTCTCACACTCCCTACCTTTATAGACTTCGGTTGGGGTTACCTGCCTCTTGTTCTGCTTCCTGGTAACTTCCCATTACTTCCAATCCCCACCTTTCTCAGACAAGAGGAGGAAGTGACTCCTACCAAGAAGAGCTAACTCATTGACTCAAAGTGTTGAGAATTTATCATTGTCTTTGGCCTGGTAGAGACATGATAGAGCCATGACATAGAAACTTCATATTACAATTTCATAAAAGCAACCATAATTTAGAAGTGGTACAAAAAGAACCAGCAAATCGTTTTATATATATCTATATCTATATCTTACTATTATTGTAAATACAATTTATTGGACCAGCTTCTTTTGGTGAGAGAAAAGCATTTGAGCTTAACACAGAGCTCTTCTTCAGGTGACCTTGAGAAAAATTTCAGAGAGAGAAAAACAAAACAGTAAACTCTTAAAAGAGAGTGGGTTTGAACTGAAGGACAATGAGGAACTGAAGACAGCATCTAAGTGGAATGCGGTCTGCAAACGATTGGCTTCTGTCTAGAAAAGAGGGCACGCTAGGGAACTGTTAAGAGACAATAGGAATTATGTATTGGAAATGAAAATTTAGCTGATATGGAAGGGTAAAGCCTGAGATCATGTCTTCATTTATTTTCTGTTTAGCTTGTGTGCATTTGTTTTTCCTTACTATTTCATCTCTGAATCTATGATTTTTTTAAATTAAATAATCTTTGTGTGTGTGTTTAGCACAAGCAGGTCTCTGGTGTGCAAACTTTGTGGAGTGTGTGCCTCCAAAGTGAACTGATAATTGGGGGCAGGTTTCATTCCTTTGGGGGTGATGAAAGGGAAAATGTCTGAGTGTCTGGTGATTAAGAACTCGGGGCAATGGATTTGGAAGGAGCTGGGAGGAGTTACTGACGTAATCCTGCAAGGAGTAACTAAACTGTTGGAAGCCAAGGTTGAGATCTTCATGCTTATAGGCTGGCTACTGGTGGCAGAGCTCTGAGCCATAGCAGCTTAGCATTAGGATATCAAAATTACAAGCCAGGTGGTAACAGAACCCTTTACTGATCTGAGTGATTCCCAAAACATGACATCTTGAAAGCTTGCCTCTCTCACGAACAGAAACTGATCCAGTAAATGATGTTACCGTACCCCCTTATCTCTCTAATGTCCTGCAGATAAGGCGGTAAGGTAACATCTGCAAATAAGTATTTTAGTCACTTTGAAAATTAAGTGGTTATACAAATATATGGGCTGAGAATTTCAGAAGTGCCTACAGAATTGGACCTCACAATAAGTATATGTATGTGTGTCCCAAATATCTTTTCCAAACATATTTAGAGGACACATGAAGAAAGCCCAAGATGCTCGTGAAAATGGTATCAGTAATGCAGTAGATGGCAGTCTTCCCTTGGACTTGGTGCTGACCAGTTTCTCTTCATGTTGACAATGGGCTTGATCCATTGAGAAGTCCTCTAGCACAAGAACCATAAAACATTAGATCTGACTGTTTTGGGGTGATTTAAAAAATCCTATGACACTTTATACAGTGTCTTTGCCAAACGACTATTTGGACAGTTAAATAGTTTACCTAATTTATTCCGATAGTTTGTTGTGGATGTACTATTTTTTTCTCACACTCTGTCCTAAACTTCTGTTGGGTTATTGTGCACTATTAATTTCAGTGCAGTATGAAATTATTCTTGTTTGTAACAGACTTTGGGATGAAACAGTTTGTTTTAAATAAAAGTTTTAATATTCATTTCTAAATTGTCTCAAAATGTTCCTAGGCATAGGGTAAAAGTAAATTTTAGTTTAAAAACCTGTACAGGCCGTTCCATTTCAATTTAAATGACTACTCAAAAACGTTAATTTATGGCAATGTATCAGCAATGTTCTTGGACTTAGGTCTACATATAAACCTTCAGTATGGTAAAATGTGGCACTTCAATACCATTGTGATAATGAAGATAACCTATTTCATATTGCTCTCTGACAGATGACAATATCAGTTATTTTGATTTTCTTTCCTACAGTTCAGAAACCATTGCCAGATGTTGGTATATTCTTCTTTCTGGATCTGTGCTTATGAAGGACTCCATGTTTTTACCACCATGCAGGTATGTACAAGTTAATTGAACTGCTTAAAGGGACATTATCAACATATATTTTTAAACACTTCCTTAAGTATGTTAGATTACCTTTATTTTTAAGTTATTAAAAGAGGGAAAAAATTGAATTTACTTTTCATTATTTTTGCATTTTTCTCTCAGATTGAGCATTGAATATCAACTGTAACTTTGAATTTAGCAGTCTACCTTTTCAGTTCTCAGTGTGTTAGAGTTCACATAGTAAACACTGCATTAAAGGTGCTCTAATTTAATATGACTCCTGTTGACTGTTTTAAATTAAAGGAAAAAAATTCTTTTTCTGTTGTGATCTTTAATAAAATCTTATTTTTACAAAATCTAAATTTTGGGTCATATGAGTGGACACTGTCCTTTTTCTCTTCACAAATGTGACTGCATAACAGTCCATTCCATGCAATGTGGAATTGTATTCAGTAGTAGTATGTAATTTTTATATAGGGGTAGAAGAGGAGTGGTGTCAGTCACAGTGAAAATATGACAGAAGTCTGACTGCAGTTCAAACCTGGAGCACAATGAATGTTCTGTGACCTGTTCAAATTGGCGCATAACAGTTGATTTAAGTTAAACCTGGGTGCACTGTGATATTCTGGTTGACCTTGTCATTCTGAACTTTTACTTCACTGTGTTATGAAGCCACACCAGGCAGATCTGTGTTCATGATGCATTTTCAGGAATCGTATTTGAAAAGCATCACATTTCTAGTTTTGAGGGGGAGGAGGTAGAATTTAAGATGAATGGCGTCTATATGAAGAAACAACTTTATAGTGTCTGTTGCTTTGTATTAAAGCTATTAATTTCCTTTTATGTTTGAAATCTATGTGTTGGGGAGGGGGAAAGGGTGAAAACTTGCTCTACTAATATAGTGAAATAATGGCAGTGTAAATTTATAGCAATATTGCCATGGTGGCAAAATGTTGGCCTGAAAGTCATATTGGTATAATGTTAAAATTGTGTCAAAGGACGTCCATTGTGACTAGATATTTTATAATGTCAAAAAGTGAGCTTATTGATTAAAAATGGGTTTTTTGGAGATTTGCTCTCCTATTGGTTCAGAGGTAATACTGTCTATTTTGTGGCTGCCCAATGCCCACAAATAGTAAAGACATTAGATTCTGATGCACTAAACTGTTAAGCTCTGAAGTCAAGACTCATTATGGAGACCTGTTACTAACAGTTTTTTTTTTTTTTTTTTTTAAAGAAAATGTATTATTAATGTCATTGAGTAATCCCACTTGTCTTTTGAGGCTCAAAAAGTACAATTATGCTGTCTAACATGGTCAATCCATGTTACTTGTGGCTGATCTGTTTTCAAGTTTATTGAGTTGATCAAAAAAAGAATGTGTTTTTGTGCTAATACATATTTATTACCTAACTTCCTTCACTTTTTTAAAATAGGAAAGCATATGGAAAGGCCTTACCTATTAATTTTTAATACATGATTGATTGATCCTTACCATTGCTCCCTGTGCTACCAGCTTTGATCACCTAGTTGTCCATGTTACTCACAGTGTCTTCATTTTTTTCTTCCATGCTGCTTCCTATGCATAGGAGGAAAACTCCCCATCAAATTTGGTAAAACCACTACCTTTTCCTTTTACTTAAAAACAGCATCCAGTTTCTTAAA
This sequence comes from Pelusios castaneus, assembly GCA_007922175.1. NCBI lineage: Eukaryota > Metazoa > Chordata > Testudines > Pelomedusidae > Pelusios > Pelusios castaneus. Next base: position 356,648 of record ML685834.1, read on the forward strand.
ACCTGCATCTGAAACAATGCTTATAAATCAGTGCTGTCTGGAATGAAGATGGCGACCACTTGTATCTTCTGTAGTCATTGAGGCCATTTACACATGCAAAGACTACATTTATTACTATTGTCTTGTATGCCACGCCATCCAGCTCTCTTATTCGTTCATCCTGCTATTGCAGTTTTTCATAAGCCTATGGTGGTGAGCTTTGAGGGATAGGGCCTGTCCTAGTGTTGTTTGTTTATACACTGTACTAACACAATGAGGGTATGATTTTTCATTGAGGCCTCAAAAAGACATTATTGTAGTATAAAAAGAAATAGCTTATGTCTTTCCATAATATTATTTTTCTTCTGTTACTGAGATGTTTGTTATTCTTTATGCAAATTTTCTGTCAAAATAGTGTTGTTTACAAAGATCTAGTTTGTCAGTAATGCAAATTAATGTTGTGGTAGGATTCTCAGTAGCTTGAAATTGATTGAGGATTTTCTCCCACGAAAGCTCATGCGATTAATAAATCTGTTAGTCTTTAAAAGTGCCACAAGACTCTGTTGTCTTCCAGGATAAAGTGGATATATCGGAAGAGTTTATAGCATTTACAGGACTGGAATGTTTTTGAGCGGAGTATCTACAGGAAATTAAAGGTTCTCTTCTTCTGGAGTTAAGTTCAGCAATGATGGAAGTTTGTCACAAATAGATATTTGCATAAAGCCTACTGACATTTTGCATTGAAATGGAATGCTTACCTGAATTTAAGCAGTGAATCATTTAAGTGACTTGTATAAATAAATTGTAAGTCTTCCATAAATTATTAAAGAGCTTACAGCAGCCAGCATAATGGATAATGAGGGAAAATGGCTGCTATAATAAGGGTCAGAATGTTCTGTTATGTGAAACAGGTTAGACTGTTTACACTGTAAACTTTAAATCATATTGTTCTTGGTGTTTCTTGGGTCTACTTACATAGTGAAATCATCTGGGAAGGAAATGAACATGCTTTCTTTTGGGATAATGAGACCATGTACATTGATTCATAAAAGGCTTGAAAGAAAAAAACCTGTAGCTCCAATACCTGCAATTAAATTAATAGAAGTATTTTTATTATTTAACTATGAGACCGAAAAGCTTTAGAGATATTGGGTTCTGGTATAATCGCATAAAACATTACAATTATTTCTCATCTAAGTAGAATGTTAAACTTCTCTATAAAAAAGGAAAAAAAACGGTGGCAAAAGAACTGAAGTGTCTCCACCCACAGTCAAGTGGGAGGAAAAGAAATTGCCTACTAGAAATGCCGTATGCTTTGCATGGCCTGCAAAAGGTATTTGGGAAAAAAGGGAAAGTTAATGTTCAAACTTTGTGTAGTAATGTAGTAAGTCAGGCTCTGCAGAGCACTTAAATCTTAATTTAGCATTTCAGAGCAAATTTCCTCATGAGCTATGTTCTCTTGGTACATTTCAAGTGTTGCATTGCACTCGTGTTTGTGATTAAGTGATCATGTGTGCTTATGATAAGATACTTAGGCAAAGATTTTCAAATCCTGTTTACTGAGTAAGTGTGTATTTGGAATTTTCAGGATGTATGTATGTTAATATATTGCTATATTATACTGTTTAAAGTGTCATACCTACCAGGTGATGATACATGCATTGTTTTAAACTCTAGATTTTGAGACATGTACCTAGCTAGAAAAAACTGTTGTGACAGAAGGTAAATATTTCACGCTAATTTATATTTTAGCATGGATATTTATTTACATAATAAACTCTGTTTTTATGTACCTGTTTCATGTTCTCAATCTTGTTTGCTTATAAGTTCCTCAGCATTGCACTTCAGTTGATGTTACGTTTATATTTTTTAATTATTTTAAAAAAAAGTGGTATGCTCAAGTTTAAGCTTGACTAAGAATGTCAATAATATTTAAACAAATAATGAAGATTAGAATCGATAACAAACAGTAAACAGTCAGAATTGAAAAAAAGACTACAGAAGTATGAATAACAGTGGACCATGTCTGAAGCTAAAAGATTTAGTATTTTATAATGAAATACTTCAAGTTGGTGCTCCTTTTCCTTTGACAAACACAAGTGCATACCCCCTGCCCCCCAACCTCAAACCAAACATAATAGACACCCTTGTGCTCAGATTATACACTGAGAGAGAATAGAACCTCAGTGTGAATGAAAGATTAACCATTTATAAATAGTACATTTTCTGGTTACATTTTTCCATCTGAGTACTTGTTTGCTTATGGTAAATTCTGTACAGCAGAGTTGCATATTCTAGAGCTGTCACTATTTTAACTTTTCTTGTGAAGCAGTGCCTTGGATAACTTTGTTTTCTTGATGTTTGTAGAATCTAGACAGTCTGTTCAGGTCTCTGCCAGTCCTTACTTTGCCTTGCAGGTTAACACTTGCTGCACCCCAGTCCCAGAATTCCTCTGTAGTGTCCAGCCTCTGTCACTGAACATTAACAGTAATTACTAAGTTTGCTATTCCCAAAGGAATAGAATATATACAGTGTGATAGGTACAAAGGTATTAAGGAGTATGTCCTTAATAACATTACAGCATAACTGAAATATATTCACAGTGAATCAGTCATACCTTTATCATCAAAGGTTATGTTTTAAATGATAGTGAATAAATATAAGTAGAGACATGGTTATACATATTTAAAAAAATTACTAATGGTTACTTTGTTTGTTAAAGTAGATTTTCTCCCAAGATTACAGTCTCTGACAGAGCTGACTGATTTTCAATCAAACGAGAATCCAGGTTTTCACGAACATCCAATTCCCTTCAAGGCGTTCCCTTTGTAAATAGATGATTAAAATGTCTTTCTTGCCTCTAGTTGTAATCCAGTAAATGTCAGATATGTACTCCTTTTGTTTGTTTTCCAGTGTGCTGCTCCCCCCCCATGTTGACTTCATAGTCCCATATTGACTTGAAATGAAAATGGAGCTTTCATTGTTTGACTAAAATGCTTAATTACATCAGAGAGAGAGATGACGCACAGTCATGCGTTGTCTGCAGAAAACCTGTTTGTCAACTCTGTCTTGTTGCATAGTTTTAAAACATCTTTTTAGAAGGGTTGCATCATCAGTACATACGTTTTACAACTTTAATTTGATACCGTACCATACGCTATTTATGGATAAATACCATGAAAGCTCTCTGTTTCGGGTATAGTGAACTGGAAGTTAAATAACTATTTTACATGCAGATCTATATCTTGGTTTCAAATTTTACACAACCAAATTGCTGATGCAATTAAGTATTCTAATATTTAATAATGTACTGGAATTAAAACATTCAATACTTAAAAAGCACTTGGCATCTTCAAAGCACTGTGCCAGTGTTTGTAATTTAAAAAAGTAATATGAGGAAAGAAAATCACTTGGGATGCTGCCTATTGACCCCAGTTCATTTGTTGAATTATCTATTTAAAATAAAATATTCAGAACATGCTGGAGGAGAGTGAATCCACCCAGTATAATATCCCCCTTCCTCGGACCTTGTGAAAGAACATCTGTGCAAAGGCCAGATGTTTGGGCTCTATACTTACTAGGTGAGGACAAGGAGCAAGTGGACCTTGAGAAAAGCTATTTTTTAATTTACTCGGACCTCCACAATGATTTCTGATATAACAGAATATTGACTGTCTTTTTCTTATGCATACTCTCACTATACACTCCCAACCTTTTCATGAGAGACTTTGGCAAGGGATCACATGGTAGCACAATTTCATGTTGTCATGAGTGTTGAGGACCTGAGTAATGGCTTGGAGTCATTTAAGCCTCTGTGTGAATGACCTGAAGGCCATAGGCTTTTCTATGGCTTTTGATAATCACCTAATATAACATCCCTCTTCCTCCTCCCGGCTTCATTCAGTGTCTACTACACAACCATACTGCTAGGGTATGGAGATTTCTGTTTAACTTTGCCCCCTCCACCCCCAACCCCTCTCAGCTTTTCAAGTGGGAGAGTAAGCTCTAAACTTGTATTTGGGAGTAAAATTGGAGAAAAGTAATACTTTGTTAAAAGGAAAGGACATGTGTATTGGAAATGATCACTGAAGATACAACATCAAACAAGGTGGTTTTGAGGGAGGAAGCATGGGTTATCAAAGATGATACTGATCAGACTTCAGTTATTTGCATAGTACCTCACTGTTCAGCTAAAATATCTGAGTCTAGTTGAAAAGAATATGGGTTGTTAAATTGTGCAGAATAGCTGCTTGATCTATATTGTATGATATGAACATCTATTAAATTAAAAAGCAGTCAAATATTAATTCATTAGGTCTTGTATTTCTGATCTAAATAGCTTTGTTTAGGATTGTAAAATATGAAAGCAGTAACAGCTCTGTCTCAAAATATTCTGGTGGGAGGAGTTGCAGCGTGATGTTGGAAAAGCGTAGGGGGAGAGAAAGCAAATGTTATCTTTGAGTAATGAAAATTTTACAAATTCTTGTTCAGTGAGCTACTGTAGACTGTGAAAACAAATGTTGTGCAACATTTAAAACTGTTTTAAAACTATCCTTTAAGATAGCTCTTTTCCTAATACAGTAATAAAAAGAAATTGTAAACCTAGGAATAAATCCCACTCTAGGTGTAAATCTCGGTCTCCTTTATAAATAAGAGGCAATAAAGACAGATAAACAAGGCATTGACACTAAATTGGTGAGACTCTGTGTATCAATTAACTGTCATGTAATCTTTATTTTCGCTGATTAGCCATGGCATGCAGCCTGATCTAAATAATAAGGCTTGTTTTTATTAGCAGCTACCATGGAAGGAAAGCTGTCTAGTCTTTGGAGATCTGAATATATTGTTTGTTTTCTCTAGTGAATTATGAAAAAGGGAGCTCATAATGCAGTATATGGTCATTATTAATTTGACAGCTTTTGAAAAATAAAACTTGTTTTAAACACATGAGAATTGTGAAATGGAAACTGTTGATCCTCCTGAGTAAAATAATCAAGGGTTCCTCGTCTTTCATAAAGGTATTACTTATAAATTTGTTTTTAAAACATTTGTTTGTTAAACATTCATTATTCTGAGTTTTTTGGGGCTATCGGAGAGTTCATTAATTCATAGTTGAGAAAAGTGATGGTATCTTTGTTAACCCAGTCTGAAAGGGTAGATACATTGCTGTAGATATGCTTGATGTTTATTGGAATATGTGTTGTGCATTAGAGGTGTTCTTGATTATGATAATTTCCATTCCTCTGTCTTGGGATATGGTGCACAGTTGTTAGAGAAGTGGCTTTGGACGTGAAAAATATGTCCTGCTTGCTGAGTAAGATGGATGATTTTGACTTTCTTCACAAACATGAATACGCACAATTAGTTTTCGTCTTTATAATAAAAGGAAGTTGGACAGACCAGAACTGTATATCCATATAAACAAAGTATGTAATCCTTACAAAATAATGAATCTTGAGTTATGTTTTGTTAATATATTAGCATTGTAGGTCCCAGTCCTGCATGTGTGTGCTGCAGGTAGTGGTTCCAAATTGTTAATGAACTACTGAAGATAGTTACTTGTTATGGTTTCCAGGATAGGGCATTTAGTTTCACAGTATAACCGTAACCCTATTGCAACTACTGCAAATTTAGCACACGTGTTAAAATATCTGATTTCTCTGAATTAAGGAGCTAAAACTTCAACTCTTTGAAATATGTTATTCTTGATACCTTCGTTCTTAAAGTATTAAAAATGGTAAATTAATTAAAAAAGAAAAAGAATTTATTTATAGAACATATGCTCAGTAACTTTGCTGACATTGAATTCCAGTCTCCATTTGCACATTTAAAGCACCTAATATACTTTATGTGCTAAGTACTGAAGAAAGACCAATAAAATAAAACAGTGCAACAATACACAGAATGTAATGTTAAAGTTGCACTATTTATACATATGTCGAATTTCCTGGTTTTATTTTATAAATTGGGCAGTGAGGACCAAATACGTAAGTCATTAGAAGCATTGCTCAATTAAACACAGAATTTGGCCTTTTGTTTTGATCTTTCTATTGCTTATGGAGACATGAAGTACTAGTGCAAGACTGAAGACCAAATGAGGGCCAGCTCTTGAGGACAGACAAACGAGTCTAAAGGTTGTCTGTTTACTGTGTTCTTTTCTAGGTGAAAAGAAAGATCAGGTTGAAGGAATTGTGTAGATGAGATTGTATTGGTTTATCCTTAGGCCCTCTAGCATTCTTTACTCCAAGTTATTTTTGCTGTCCAAATCCTCCTCTGAGTTGATACTTCCTTTGCATGTAGTGAGTGAAGTGAAAATGGACCAAGTACTTACTTCGAGGCATTCATAAGAGTTGTACGTGCATGTCCAAGGGATAATATGGCCTTTATAGCCAACATAGCATTTCTTGAAATAGGTTTTTAAGACTAAATCAAGAGTAATCAGATACCATAAACTGAATTTGGATAAAGTGCCCTTTAGGCTGAAACTTGTCTACTACAGCGCTAGACACTAAACTGGCTAAGGTCATATAATTCATCACTGTATGACAATGTTAAACATTGCTGATGGAAGGAGTGATAAAAATTATGCATTTGGGGAAATTTTTATCCAAAAAATTGATCAGTTGCAATAAGACCAGGTTTTGATTTCCTCTTTTTGGCTGTAAGCTGGCTCCTTCATATCTTGTTGCATTTTCCAGATCATATTGCAATGAAATTGGTGATGTATTTACATGGATTTAGGAGTGTAATCAAGACTAGTTATTGAATGTGTTTTTTAAAAATGACCATTTCAATAAAGCTTACTAAAATTTCTTAGGTTATGGATGGACCAGAAAAAAATATTCCTTCTGCTTATTCCTCTGTCAGATTTAACACCCTAATACTATGCTTGCTTCATAAAAACAAACTTACTTTTTTTCAAATTATACAGATTTATATGTTCATAAACTGTCTTTAAAGTGTAGTTTAATTATGTTCAAAGCTTTGATCCGGGTGGCATTTTGAAAGCCGTTTCTATTTACAAGAAACGTTCTTATAGTAAAGATTCTCTATCTTATGAAAGCTATAACATTCTTCAAAAATGTTTGGATTATATTAGATCCCCTTAATATTTGAGCCTGCTTTTGGGGGCTTAGAGTTGAAAGCTAAATACTTTCAAATGTCTACAGTCCTGTTCCTGCAAATACTTAGGCCTTGTCTGTACTGAAAAAACTGCATAGATCCATGAGGGATTAAAACATTGGTGAGCTGGATCAATTGAGTGGCTAGTGTGACCCCTCATTCGATCTCTGGTTGGCTTAGTAACTCCATCCCTCCAAGTGGAGTAACACTGAGTCGACGAGAGAGTCCTTCAGATTGACACAGCTGAGTGAAGACAGCGCAGTAAGTAAGAGTAATTAAGTCGATGAGAGATGCACATTCTGTAGCATACAGATTGTGCATCTCTCGTCGACTTCACCCTGCAGTGTAGACTAGGCCTTAAGTACGTGCTTAACTTTACTAGCATGAGTAGCTCTATTGATCTCAATAGGACAACTCACAGAAGTAAAGTTAATCATGTGCTTAAGTGTTTGTAGGATTGGGGCTTAAGTGTTGTGGCTTTATCAATTTTATATTAAAGCTTACATGAAGTGTGAGGAAAATATGGTGGAATACCCACAAGGTCTGGCCAATTCAGTTACTATTTTAGCCATCTCAGAGTGTAGCTATGTACAATCCATAAATTTACAAGGATGTACTTGGTGTTCTGTTGACTTCAAATGAATCTTCTTGTGATTCTCTAAAAAGTTAGGGAACATTAGCTAGCATATCCATATTATTTAAGCATTTTCAACATACATGGAATGTAGGCCTAATTTTTAAAAGTCAGGCTATCCATATACCAATGTACCTTTCTGCTGTTAAAAGAACACCCCAAGAATTCCTGGAGTAAAGCAATGCATTATTTAATGAAATTATTTAATGTGTTTTAGTATTTAACTTCTGAATTAAGTAAAGCTGAAATAGCCATCATTCCCTATTCCCCATTTTTGTATGGGCAGATGGAATGGATAACTTACATTGCTGCTACTTAGATTTGCATTCTCATTAATGTTTTAATCAGAAACCAGTGTGGTACTTGAACCCTCCTCTTCTCCCCCCCAAAACCCCATCAAATTTCATTTCTTGATGTGTTTTAATTTTAGTTGTGGTAGGGTAAACAGAATTTGGTTGGTTGATTGATTTGTTTTTTAAAAGGTGTTTCTGGATCTTGTATAATTAGTGAAGCACTGAAAACTCATTTTTTTTCTCTTCATGGCGTATGTTGGTCTACAAATTGTTAATTAAGGACAGCAGTGAATCAGAAAGAAAACCACGTCCCCTGCCAATGAGGCACTTTTCAAACAAAAGCCAATGAAAAGCAAAACTTTAAATATGGAAGGCATTTATCTTGCGACAGTGTTGCAGACCAGTGACATGCTTTCACAGTTAGTAATGTAGATGTTACATCTGGGTATTAAGCAGCTGGTGCACATACTACAGTTATTGAAAAGCTGAACTGACTTTTCTGGACTTCAGTCTGCAAGAAACCAGGAGACTGTAAGACACTGAAACAATAGATTTGTAAACCAATAGCAGGATAATAATGCAGGAGATACAACTTATAGGCACTGGACTATGGTACTGACTCGGGAAAGAGAAAAGAATCGCCATTTTCCTTACCATCTTCAGAGTTAAATTCACATCTTTTTTTCAGTTTAGCACTCCTTCAGTTTCTTCATACGCATAGACAAAATATGCAGTCACCACACAAGTCAACAAAGCAAAACAAAAAATCCTCAGACCTAATCAAGGTATTTCTCCCTCTGAGTGGGAGAGGTTCCTGGGAGGGAGAGAGTATTCTCTACATTTCCTGAGTGGCCCTCCAATATTAAGATAAATGAGGGCCATATAAGTACTTACATTGTAATGATCTGTTTTTAATGAGAAAAACATGTTTCAAGTTTGGGATAAGGTTTTATTACTAGCCCTGTATGTACAGGCTCAATATGAAAAGGCCTTTTATCTTGTCACAAAAAATGTCTTGCTCATTTGGAGGGCTTTTTTTATTTAGTAACTTAAATTTTTATTTAATCTCTTGTTCTTTTCACTCCAAATAAGTGTTGTATCTCTTTTTCCATTCTCCAAAATGTTCTTTTTTGCCCTTTTCCATTCCCAAACCTCTTAATTTGATTGAAATTGAATTTAGCTTATTCTTTTAAATATTATATACAAAACTGTTACTATATAATTTAGTTTGCAAAATCAAGCTCCCATAAATTAGGAAATGCCAGTTTTAAGGTTACCAGTGCAATCTTAATTTTGCTCTATTGTGCATCCATGTTATTATAATTTTAATTATAGGATCTTACTGCACTTTTCCCTTCAACTCCTTCTTCAGTGTATAGAGTGGGTGGTGCTTAGAGCTAACAGCTATTCATTTTAATTTTCACATTCAGATTATGACCCCTGCTTTATTTTCTGCACTGATCTAAAACCTGCTATTAATGCACAAATATTCATATCCTGGTGGTCTTTTGTAGAGTTTTCATTCTTGTAGTTTTGGCATGCCTCATAAACTTTAGTGAAATTATTAACACAATGAGAGAAGTGTGTCATCTCCATTTTACATTTGGGGAAGTTGAGACAGCCTTAAGAGGACATACAGTAAGATTAGATCTTGGGTCCTCCTGACTCCCAACTCTGTGCTTATTCCTGCTACTCATGCGGTTTTATTGGCAGAGGAGCTGAGCATTCATAGTTCCCATTGACTGACTTCAGATGCAAGTGTCAGAGCTCAGCATTTTTGTATGTCAGGCTCCAGGATTCTTGAGTTGAGCACCCAGAAAACAAGTAGAAGAGAATTAGTGGCCACCTACCAAAATTTTTGTTCATTGCTACTCAACATCAGATAGGATAGAAAGGAGTTCTGTAACATTCACTTGCTTTAAGTAAATGAATCATTTTGATTCCTACACTGCTGGGCAGTATTAGCTGACTGCAGGAGAAGGTTGTTAGCTGTGGGTGGGAGAAAGTGGATAGCTGTAGCCACATGCAGGGTTGAGGATGGGTTTGGGAGAGCCTACCATACTGGAGGGCCATGTACTATAGTGGACTTGAAAGAAATTGTAAGGGAGAGCCTCTCTTTGGGTCTCCCCAGTCTCCATCTTTTTCTGGGTTCTTGGTGAACTGTGTGTTGCTACTGCTTCAGCAGCAGTTTGGGTCTGGAATGTCTGTGTCCAGATGTTTTAACACACTTTCAGAATATTGTAAATAATAAAAGTGACAGAAGAAAAATTACAGAGTCTTGTGGTACTTTTAAAGACTAACAGATTTATTAATCGCATGAGCTTTCAAATTGTGACTTTCAAAAGGCTGTACTCAGCTAAATGTGAACAGAGTATCAGGACGCAAAGAAAAGCTGCTTCTCTGCCCTTAGAATTTTCTCCCTACTAAAAGATGTTAGATCTTCTCCAGAAATTTTTCTATAGTGGAAGCCTTAGGCAACCTAAATGTGAGGGTTTGCTACCAGCTGTTCCTATAAACAACAACAATAAACAATATGTTGTTAAACTTAAAAACAATTTTTGGTATTCTCTACAAAAATACAAACTTAAAAGCCTTGACTGTGTTGTGTTACAAGCTAGTGTTAAAAGAAAATACAGTGGCGCAGAGTTAGGTTAGCAAAGCAAACAAATCTTAATAGAGGTCTAATTTATACATCTGTGAGGGTCTGATTTTTATGTACAACAGAAAGGTATATGAATTTTGTCTTGTCTCTTCTAATTCAGTACAGCAATCAGCATTATAAATTTAGTATAGATGTGACAGATGTAGCCCATACTGTGTATTGAGGTTTTTTACTTCGATCTTTGTCAGTCTCTTAACATGATCTCTGTGACTTAAGTTACAATTAAGTCTCTGGGACTTAAGAATTTAAATTGAATAGAAAATATCCCTTTTGTAATTGTAATAGGCATTCTAAACTCTTTGGCAAGTACTGTATTTTACTGGGTTTACATTATCATAGCACTCACAATGTGCTTTGTACTTATCTAATAATAATGACACATTTTTACATAAATAGAGGGTCTTTAGGATAGATATGCTCCATCCTCCAAGCCATACAAATACAAAAAAAAAAAAAAAAGTGGGGGTGGGGAATGGATGACAAGCAAGATACTGATGAGGACATATCCCAACAGGGGAAGAAGAGACAGAACAAAACATTAGGTATCTAGTGGTAGGAAAATGAGGCTGTGTATGTCTAAAGGAGTGCCAAATTCCACAACGGTGAAATCATGGAATCCACAGGGTTTCAACTCAAATGAATGGGGTAGTTCATACCTCTCAGAAATATTGCTTGTTTCTTTTTGAACTGTGGAAGGCCACACTCCTAAGAACTTAAAAACTTTAAAAATATTGTTTACTGAGATTTTGTAGCACATATGTGCAAGGGCTGAATTCTGCAGCAAATTACCTGGCCACGGAATTACAAATACATGTGACCCTGAGTGTAGTATTTTTTCATTTTACTGCTGCAGCTAACTTTATATATAAAGTTAGGACTCAATGTATGATCTAGGAAAGCATGGAGAATTGGCACATTGCCTGCCTTTTTTAATTCAAGTAACTGATGAGCAACTATGTTAACTTATGAAATACAAATACGTTTCAAGAAACTTCTTTATATTTTTTTTGTTTATAAACTGAAAAAATGTTGAGATTATCATTTAATATTCTTCAGGCATAATGCCAGAGTAAGCAATTATAGTTCACTTGTTATTGTCTTCAAGACGGTAATTAGCCAACTGAATATTAGGACCAAGATTATTTAGCAAATTAATCTTCAACTGAAAGTTCTGCAGACAGATGGCTAACTGATTGAAGCTGTGCTGTGCAAGTGTAGATGCATCTATTCTTTCACCTGCATCGATAAGACTTGCATGAGTTACTCTGTCAGCACTAGTGGATGTTACTTTTTAAATACATCTTCCTACTGGGTTGGGATGGAAAACAAGATCTATCCCTAGAAGTCATTTCATAATTTATCCTGTGCCTACTTATCCTATGTTTCCTCATGTTAATGCTCTACAATAAACCAAATAGGAATGATTATAGCTCTTAAGCATGCGTTGAAATTTGCAGGAGGTTCATTACATGTGCTCAAATCAGTAGAACTCTAATTGATACAGCACTGAAGTTAGCCATTTGTATGTCATTGAAATGTGTACGGTAACTTATGAAAAAGAGTGTGTTGATCAGTATTTAAAAATGCGAGAGTTCTGGGAAAAACGAACTCTGTAAGAGCTGCGATTTCACAGTACAATCAATAAGACAGCATGTGGCATGGTCAATAAAGTAACTAAACTTGACTTTATTGATTTGGAAAAGTGAGCCATTTGTTCTTCAGGGGAAGCAATGAGTTTTGTTTTCACTGGCGCATAACCCATTCAAACTGACTGATCAGTAATGGTCTAATACTTTGACAGGGTAAAACTGACTCTGTGACGATGTAAGCACTTTGCCTTTATTAATGTGTAGCCTCAGTTACTCAGTTACCAAGTGGTGCAACATCAGTAAGAAGATGAATTTGTGAATGGTTGAATCTTTATGCCTATACTTCCATAAAGAAAATAATATTTGATGACATTGAAATTCTGTTGATTATACTCCTTGAACAATATTCTGGGTAAAATATAGTTTACTTATAACATGTGGGGCGGGGGTGTGTGTGTGTGTGTGAGGGAGAACAGGAAAATTATTTACCAGTTTCTCCTGGTTTTAAAACAAAAGTGAGAAATGTAAAATTGTTCGTTAAAAATACATTATATAATGTTGTACACAATATATAGATTTACAATGATATTTTAAAAATAGTAAGAAGCATTACAGAAAGCATGAAATTCAGCCTGCTGGTGTGGATGTCCCACTCTGAAACTGACACATTTCAACATGGAAATGGTGCTTTAACAGCTTCTTTATCATTACAGTGCAAGGGCGGAACATTTTAATTATTGCCATGGTTCCATGGCAGTTGTTTCAGTTAAAGGCTATATTTTCTATGATACATTATCAAAATCCAGAATTTGACAGTTCAAGTTGCAATGCTGTGACTGTTCATAATGCTTTATCCTGATGACTGTTAGGATTAAAATGTTAACTTTATTGCGGGAAGGATCTGAAGTTTCGCTAAAATAATTGCATGAAGCTGGATTACTAGTTATCTGTGTTTCTGAGAGATACGTTTTAAAATTTTCACCTACATTACTTCATCCTTTTCCATGCATGGATAGCTGATTTATCGCCTTCACTGTTTCGGGAAAGTGCACATGTCCCGGGATGAGCTTTCTATAAGTTGCCCAGGCATAAGAATGTAGTGTCCGTTGTGTCTAAAGGTACAGATATATCTAATGGTGTGATAATTTGCTCTCTTCCCTCTGTTCTGCAAACCAGTGTTGCTTATACTGGTTGTTTTCTTTCTTTCCTGTTCTTTTCACACTCATTTTTCTTTCTTTCCTGTTCTTTTCACACTCATTTTTTCTCTTATCTTTTTATTCCTCCACTTTAGTTCACATCCTTATTAGCTTCCTGCCCTTTTCTATTCACTGGCTCACAAGAAGGATACATGATTCTTCACGTTTGTATGTATCAAAGACAGCTATTGGGCATGAGATCATGGCTCTGTGACGCTGAGCTGCATGTACACTCTTAGTCAGAGCTGAGTTTTTCATATTCAGAGAATTGGCTCCTGAATCAGTCCTTTGCAAAAGAATTCTGCTTCTAAGCTTTAATTTCAAAACCAAACCAAACCTGGCACTTGTTTGTAAAAGGTAACCTTTCAAACGTGATGTGTAAACTAATGCAAATCCATATACGTTGTTTTTTGACAGCCTGTGAAACAATATTTTTGAAAAATGTGAACCATCCTCATTCATCTCAGCGGGCTAATTCTAAATCCTACTAATAATTTCAGTCATTACACATTTTATACTGGTAATTTAGCAGAGAGAGCTAGCTAATGTGTTCATCTTGCAGTCCCAAAGCTCCAGTTACATGTTTGCAGGTGTCCAGAAGCCTGCAGCAGCCCTGTGCCCAGCTGTGAATACTTCTTGCTTCTCTTCTGATGAGTTATAAATGCTGTTGCGTTTTTATTGCAGGAATCTGTTACATTTGAGGGTTTATCTAGATTAGGAAAAGAGAGCAAGGTTAGGTTGTGGTTGGCATTTTTGTTCATCCTGAGATCCCTATGACATTTTCTCTAGTGTAACCACCTGCATACTTGAGCTTGTTTTGATTTAGCTTGTTGTGATGCCTTTTAGGTAACTGACCAATACTGCGTTGTTCCTTCAGAGCACATTTGCAATGGGGGACAATGGCTCTGAAACACTTTTCTTCCTTAACCCCTAAGCCTCTGACAAAATAGTCAGGGGCCCTGTCGAAGTTGGCAAACATTGAGTAAAATGCTTTCTGTGTGCACGCTGTAGACTATTACACTGATTGCTTTGATAGGATGTGCCTTTGAGCAGGAATGCTGCTACACGGCTGCTGATCTTGTGGGCACCAAAAGCTTTAGTGGTGTTACAGGTAATGCATACGTAGTCTTTAAACTGCAACAGGGCTTTCCTTGTTTTAGCTCTGTACAGACTAATCCGGCTACCCCTTGGATACATAGACTGTACATCCATCCAGACCATTTTAAGAACCTATCTCGAGACTGATCCAGGTGATGCTTTGTGTACATAAATCAATGCGTTAACCAAGTGTTAATTTAGACACACAGCTTAATTCATTTGGTTATGAATTGATATAAACTGGTTGTAAACTGATTTAAAGGTGTTCATGCGGGAGTTTGAACCAATTTAAATAAATTTAGTTTAAAACTGATTTTAATTAAAACAGTAAAAGTACAGACAATCCTAAATCTGTGTTGTGGGATTAATTTACATATGTAACATTTATTTGTTAGATATATATAATAAAATATACAGGATGTGCCAAATGGCTGACAATGAAACTGAATTCTATTTCCTGATGTTTGAATGTTTAAATGCAAATTTTAGCATAAGCATTTGTGTTTTTTGTATGTGAAGAGCTGTGTTCCATATTTACTTCTGCTAGAGACTAGAAAAGTGTAGATCCAAGTGTCTGACTAGCTTAGCTACTGGGATTTTTCTTCTATACAAGAAAGCTTATCTCTAAATGCTATTATCTCCACCCAGTGTGGATTGATCTTCACCTACAAACTGAAATGTCTTCAAAACAAAATGCTGTTTTACGGTTTTAGAAAATAGCAGCAGATACTGGTAAACACCTATAAAAACATTGTGGCATGTCCCTGTGTGAAAGGAACAAAGAATGGGATTTCTGATAAAACAGGACAATTGACGATATTGTCCCCCCCCCCCCAAACCCCTCCCCCCCAAAACAACAAAACCCAAAACTTCAAAATGACTCAAGAAATGTACTACAATGAGGAGGAGGAAGAGCAGTAATAACAACAATAATAATAATAAAAAATCTCTTGCCCTTGGCCTAGCTCCTTTAATTTGAGATTATATATAATATTAATTTCTTCCTTGTTTGCTAAATACATGAAAATGGTTTAGGCTAGTACACAAAACATTATACACTGCTGAACTCTGTAAATCATACAGCTCTTAGTTCTCTTTCTTGGAGGCACATCTGACTCTGATGTTGTTGATCTCTCTCTGTCATCTCATCCCCATAGCATCCAAGGAATTTTTTTTAAAATCCATTTGCCTTCTAACAAAACCTGAAATGTATAAGTGAATAGATGCATAGAAGTCAAAGTCTGCATCAAGCCATTATGTATGCTAGAATCAACAACTTGTTGAGTGTTTTTATTAAAATCAAATAAACACTATTTTAAAAAATTATATCTCCTCTAATTTTATCCCTTCCTAATACAGGATGTTTGAAACTTTTGGTAACACCTTCTGGAGAAACTCAACTCTGTTAGAATTCTTAGAAAATAGCACCTTCTAGTTACCCTGAGTGGTTATCAGCATTATTTTTAGAAAGAGACTAGATTTTGACTTTTCTGGGCTGTGTTTGTATTACTTCACCACTGTTGCCCTGTGAGACCGTATGCATGTCCCTTAACTTTCCTGGGTCTTAGTTTATGCATTTGTGGCATTGAAACACTCTTTTACCTAGTAAAATGCCAAAAGATAACAGCTATGCAGGTGACCTGTTTCTTGTTCACTTATTAAAAAACGAGCTGTAAAGCCTCTAATTCGAACATGTATTTCATAAAAATTATGAATACATGGAACCTTGAGTTCCTATTGTCTCACTTCTTTCCTCTTTATAGTGTTCTAACCCACCTCTTACACTCTCTCCCTGTTTATATGTCCGTTTTTTAGGGCAGAGGCTGTTCTTTTGTCTTTTTCGTTTTTTTCCAAGCAGCAACCAACCTAATGGAGTTCTCTTTGTGACTAGATTCTCTTGACACTAGTGCCATTTAAATAGTAATTTCTCAAAGGCATCCTGCCTATATTAAGTGCTTGGAGATGCTCTGATGAAAGGTGCTATATAAATTCAAAGAATTATTAATGCCAATGTGAGCTATTACATTGTAGTCTCAAGTATAGTAATTTCTGTGAACTTTCCTTCTTCTGTCCCTTCCCACACCCAAGGTATTTAATTACTCATGTTCTGATATCTATTTTGAGGCCAGAAATAGATAACGAATAACATTTTTTTTCTCTTTCCTCCCTCTCCCCCCAGTTTTGGCAAGCAGTCTGGAGGAAAAAGAGGATGCGAGTGCATTATTTTGGAACCTTCCGAAATGATAGTGGTAAGAACAGACTTTTAAATATGTGCTGAATGCTTCTCTGTGTTTTTAACAACTTTTTTGTGTCTGCTAACAGAAGGCTTTTTGTAAGGCTTCTTATAAAATTACAGTAAAATTGGTCTGATTTCAATTATAGTCATTGCTACCTCTTCATGACAGCAATAGCTATGTAAATTAAACTGGATGGGTAATGATGATTAGGAATATAACTTCAACCTTGCTAAAATGACTCATTTTTTCTGTTTCCCAGACCCACCAGCGCTGACTGATTGGGTACTCCTCATACACCATTAGCCAGTTGTATTATATATGCTCATATATTTTTATCTCCCGTTTTAATTCCTTTTTCATTAGCTCACCCAATCATGCCAGTTTTGTTAGCTAAGGTACTTCTGGCCTTTGCAGCTCCAATGAATACGAAGACCTGCAGTGAAGTGGGGAGGAAGGTAGAGAACAGTGGTGGTGCCAAGTTTGCAGCTGGCATGGCAATGGCTTATTGGTTGGCTGGAGAGCGAGCCCAGCCTGCATTCATCAGCCAGCAATGGCACCGGCCCAGCCTCCTTAATGGGTGTTGTGATGTGATGGAGGCGCAGATGGACCAAATTTGAGGAGTGGTGTTACATCATGATGCACAGCATGGCAGCATCACATAATGCTGTGTCCAATATTGCAATGGCCACCATGGTTAGCTGGGCCTACCCTTGCAGAACAGGAGGTGCCCCTGCCAGATGAGATTGGGGAAAGCTCCCTCTCTATCCCCATGTGAAAATGAATGAAGTATACCTCCTTTATTCAAATGAAAAGTCATCACACACACTTCTTTACCCCTCATTAGCTCCATCACTGATATTGAAGATTAGTCAGTATTTGAAATCTGACTCAGCTCAGATTTATTCTGCCTTTCCTCTGCCCACCATAACTGTCTGCTTCGGAAAAGCTATAAAAAAGGCTTTGGTTTTTTCAGGATTATTAATACTGCCAAATTCAGTTTGTGGATTGTGAGTTGGATTTTACCCGCACTGGCACACAGATTCTATTAATAGCTGGAACATTGGAGCTGTGTTTTCAGAGAACATTCCCAGTATTATTGTCCTACTACACAGGGTCTTTCCAGAATGGACGTGCATTGTACTGGGACCAGGCAGATGTGCTCAGGTTTGTCTTGCTATTGTGCTACTGCCAGGTGTGAAACAAAACTACTTGAAGGATTATAATGTTTCTGCAGTGGCTGAAAGGATCCTCAATTCAGATTTCCAGTTGGGCTCCCTTTGTTTCTAGACATGTTTAAATTAAACTGATATTTGGTGGCGGTTTAGATGCTCAGTTTGAAATGATTGTGATGACAAATCAGGATTTGAGTAATAAAGAAAAGTGTGTCAGATGCCCAGTAATAGTTGGCTTCTGTTTGTGCTTTTTCTGATTTTAACATTCTCTATTCAATGATGTGTACCAGCAGAGACATTTGGAGTATAGTTTCTCCCAAAGAGCAGATGGAGGCAGTTTTTTGAAGCCTTTGGTTAGCATTGCACCTCAGATTAAGGATCTAGCTGGTTTGTCATTATTTGTTACATCCTTCACTAGCTAGAGAGAGAATTCTCATGGCAGCTGGGCTGAAGCAAGCTTTGAAAGCCCAGGAAGCCCTGTGGCATTCTATTGCATGAAGCTGGATTAATAGCCTGTTAGGCACCAACAACCAACGTGTTGTCAACCCCATGTACCAAACTCCCTTAGCAGGCATCCAGCATGGCTGACTCTGACAAGAGTGTCAGGCCCCTGTCAAGGGCTTAGGAAGGGTCTGACTTTTTTGAGGATTCAGGGACCCTTCTGCTTCAGTGTCAGGACTGAACTCTGACACTGAAAAACAGACTGGCAAGGAGATCTAACACCAGTTAGTCAAAGTGGAAGGTCCTTGGGGAAGCACAGATCGGACCCTGCCCTTCTGTAAGCATAGAAGTCCTCAGCCCAAGAGCATCTGGTCTTTGCATCCCCCTCCTCAGACACCTAAAAGGACAGCCTCTGCCCCTAGATAGAATAGACAGAGGGGGTGAGCAGGGGGCAGACGGGAAGTTGTTGACTTTCAGATCTCCTGTGAGTTTGCTATAGTGACTGTTAGAAAAATAATTCTTTTACTTGTCAACTGAGAAAACTTGATCTGGAATCCTGGAGTGACAAACATAGAGCCTGATGTGTGTCTTTTGGAGCAGAAACTTTCTTCAGAGCTATCACCATCCAGTCTCCATTTCCCTCTGCTTCTGGGGGTTTGTGACATTATTCGAAGGCTAAGAGCCTACTTTCATATGATGGGTGGGATGAACTATAATCCAGACATTGAAGCAAGGACATTTCTAAAGAAGGAACATTTTCCCTTAGTACCCTGGAGGCAGAGTTTAAAGTTTTCATAGGAATGTATCTCATAGTGGTGGTTGCTTATTTTACTACCTACCTCACAGTGCAAATAAGATTACAGGCTATTGACCCAAGGAGCTCACAGTCGAATGTCAATGAAGGGAATTTAGTAGTGATAACAGGGAGGAAACTGGTATGTGTTTGGTTTTAAATGTCCAGGTGAATTTAAGTCATAACAGTGACTAAAGGCACAATTAAGTTTTTAAACACAGTCTGCACTGTCAACACTACATAAAATTAGTCATTCCTTCATTTATATTGAGTGTTAGATGTTAAAAGTAAATTAGGTAAAAAGTTTTCAGACAGAACCATGTCTTTTAAGAGGACTGTCACTTTTAAAGCATCGGTGTTCACAAGCATTAAATGGGTAGCTGGCTTTAGTAAGAAGAAAAGAGGAAGCCAAGTAGTAGAGTAGTTTGGGCCACTGCCAGAACATTTCTGAGGTAAGAAAATGCCATATGTGTTTGTGATTATCCACTATGTTATCAAGCAAAGATATATGCTGTGGTGGTTCCGTGCATGATTTCTTGGACCCTGTCAGTCTGTTTTGATGGTGATACTTACAGAAATACTATGTGAAATGCCCCAGGAATTATTTTATTTATTACCGTTTCAAATTTTTGCCTGTTAACTGCTACTACTCAGTACGTGGCTGGTGAGCTGAGCCAGGTATTTCTACTGTTCTAATGTAAAAACTGATCTGAAGTTTCCTGAAACCTTTATATCCCACAGTCATAGACTCCTTTCTCCAAGTTTCATTTCCTTGATAGCTTTTAGGTTTTATGTATTTACAGTAGCTGTGATTCTTTAAATGTTGAAAGCTGACATTCTGAGGCAAGCTCTTGGGCCAGATCCTGCTGTAAGAGTAAATGCCCAGTTAAAGTCCATTTAGATTAGTGGATTTAGACTCATTTAACTGGGAGAAGAATTTGGCCCAGTCTTTATAAGTAAATTAGGAACTATTTTTTTCTTACAAAATATTAATGCAAAGCTTCATTAACAAACTTTGTACATTGTTGCCTAGACAAATTGCATGCATTGTATGATGCAACTCCTGCCTGAAGCGGGAAATGACTCATTGCTGTGACACGAAAAAAAAATCTTATGATATTGTTTGAATTTTTCTAAAATGCTAATTGATGACTCAGTAACAACCAATGTGAGTTGCAAGATGACACAGACCATAATCTCTGGTCCAAATACACGTAAGTTTATAAACCCTAGGAAATGATGCCCTCATGGGTAAATATCCTTTTAAAACTATATAGATATGTGTAAAAGAACATTAAATGGGTGGGATAAACTGTTAAAGGGAAAATCATTATTAAAACATCACGTGCAGAAGTTGTCTGGTTGGTGACTTTTTAGTAGTATTTGTTTACAGAATTCAGATAGCTGAAACAGTTGTGAGATTTTTTCCTAAAGAGATCTGTGTAATCACAACAATTCAAGTACTTTAAAAAAAAAAAAAAAAAAAAAAAAGTGTCAACTGCCCCCCACATCATGATTTTTGCTTAACATCATCAGCTTTTTAAAAAAAATTGGTTTATTTTCCTTGGTTTCTGTGCCAAAGTGAACACACGAGGCATATTTTCAAACTTTTTTCTGCACGCATATGGGCTAGAATCTTCCCTTTTTTTAAACATGAAAGCTGAGATTCTCATTCAATCTCTTGGTTCTAACAAACGGAGCTTTAACAAAGTACCTAAATGGTGTGTGTCATAATAAAATAATCACAGTTAGCAACATTGAAAACAAAACTTTTTCAAGAAGAAACCAAATTCTAACTTGTTTGTGCAAAGGATTATGGTCCTTGCAATTATTCCAGTCAAAACATGTATCCAGAAAGGTCCTGTGAGTTCAGCTCCCAAGTGGCCCAATCCAATTCCCATTGTAGTCAATTGAAAATATTTTACATCAATTTGACAGGTGGTCGAAAGAGTCCCCCTGTATACAATCACTCTTCAGTTACAGTTAACAGCAGAGTTTTATTTATGTTTTCAGAAGTGATGCCCTGTTGGGTGTTACCTGAATCTGACAGATCACTTTGTATTTTGATTCAGGTAATTCCAAACTTAACTTCACATGAGCCACAACAAACTTATGTGTTCCTATATTTTTGATACTTCACTTGATAGTATGTTATACTAGTTTGGATGCATAGGGTTTATATTTTCTCAATGTTCAAAACATGCTGTTTTAAAAATCAAAATAGGCCCGCTCAGATTTGCAGAAAATCTCTTCTCTTTTAGATAATTTTTGTGATTGATTCAATGATACCACAGATATATTTTCATAAAATATTTTTCATTTAATATCTAGAAATTAGAATTTCTTAGTTTAGCTCTTTGGTTACCGTCAAGTACATTGTAGATGTTACCGGAGACAATACGTAACGTTTTTACTCCTGCTCTATTTTAAACTACCGGTATTTGTGTTTAACAGTGTATGTACAATGAAAGCTATTCTTGAATTCCAGTTAGGCAGTGCAGAGAAATATGTGGGTCTTTTAAATTCCTTTTTAGAACTTCAATATATTTTCCACCTTGGAAGAGCAAATTACTAAAACAAACATTTCTTCTCCATCATGTTAGCTTTAGCTGTAAGTGAAAGTTAATTGACTAAATCAACAGATTTTCACATCTCTTGTATATCTCCTCCTTCTTTGTAGAATATAAATCAATTTCTTAAGCTGATTCCTCTGAGAACTGACCCATTTTAAAAGCCATAAAATGTGGTCAGTCTAAGCTAAGTTAATGAGGATAACAGACAGTACATGGATGGGCATGGTAGTTCATATTTAGGAAACTGGGTGATTTACTAGATTAACAAATAGACCTATTTATTATTTATTTGATGGTTTTAATCACATCCTAAGGGAAGTAACTCAAAGTTGTGATCTAATTGTGTTGCAGTCTGTTACCCCACCTTTTGTTCTTGGTGCTTCCTTTTTGGGTTCAGGCAGATGATTTCACAAGAGCAGCATGGACTTTACTGCTCCAGTAAAATTGAGTAAGATCATGTGATCCTCTGCAATTCCACTTTTGCAGTTTCAGATGCTTTATGGGTAAAGCCGCTCTATCCAAAAGCACACTGATACTTCCTACTCTGCAGCTCTCAATACTAAGTTAATACAATTACATCTTTGGCTAGAGATGACCCGTTAAATCAGTCATTCTACTTTTCTGAAAGTAAGAATTAATACTATAACCGTTCACTTTAGAAGCATCTAAAAATTGCTGTTTGCTTCTCAGGCTGATGGACTGCTGCAGATGCAGGTGTGCACCATGGTGGTGAGAGAGAGACTGCCTGAAGTTGTTGTAACAGTGGCTTTTCTGGTGAAATAAGTTAATTATGAAATGAGATCCACCAAGTCTCCCTGTGGGAGCATGATAAAGGATCCTGACAAGGGAGTGGTGAAAAATTAGGAGCACCTAAGAGATCCAGTAATGTATATCCAGAACCCTGTCTTCATGAGGACGTGGAAGCACCTTCAACAGCATGTTCTACATTATAGCCTTCTGGGGATGGAAAACAATTACAGATTATTTCTGTAGTCTACAAACACTAACAGGAGTGGGGGGACACTCATGACAATTTTTTATTCTCAAAATCTCAATTCCCTGGTTAATTTCTGGTATCCATGAATGTCCCCCCACTCCTGTTAGTGTTTGTAGACTACAGAAATTAGCAAGGTTTCTCCTTGGCTGTGTCCACTGTGACCTAGCCCTAGTCTATACTTGCCACACTCTTAGGCAGCAGTCAGCAGGAGATACGCAAGGTACGTAAAATACCGCGTGTATCTCTCGGTGACATACTAAGAGCTCGCTACACACTATGGTAAGCTGACTGGAAATGCCTTCCAGTCGGCTTACTGATACTCCAGTTCCGGGGCTGGAGTTGCTATGGCGATTTCTGGATTGATTGAGCGCGTCTACACAGCGATTTTACCGCCGTCAGTGTAGGCTCAGCCTTAGGCCTTGTTTACACTAGGAAGTTTTGTTGACAAAAGTCAACTTTCTTTGACAAACAGTCCTGCTGGGCAACCACAATCACCTCGGTCACAAAACTGTCCGATTTTGCTGTCAAATGAAACCAACTGAATGAGGGACATAGGGATTTAGTTAGCAGAGTTAGGGTGTCACAGTCTTGGTGTAGAGTAGACACTGTCCCCTCGAGTGGTGGAAGAGCTGTGATACTTGTCTGTTTCACTGCTCTGTTAGTCTCTCTCAACTGCAGCCTGGGATGCCGGCAAGCCACGGACAGCCTCTGCCCAGCTGCAAGCCCCGCTGGTGGCCGTGTTGTGGGCCGCTTTCTCCCAGCTGAGCACTAGGACTGAACAAGACACAGGGGGCTGCAGCCGGGTCCTAGTCTGGGCGTGGGGAAGTCCTTGTGTTCCAGCTGGAATTGGTGGGTGGGGGGACTACAGCCTCTGGTCTCCCTGCAGGGAGCTGAGAGATGCCTATCGAAGATTACGGTATGTTTGGTTTCAGTGGTAGTGTTCGTTTTAGAAAATAAAACAATAATTCTATCATTTGAAATTGGAGGAAATAATCTCTTTTCAGAAAGGTATTGTTTAAGACTTCAATAGTTAAATTGTTGTAGATTCTCTGTAGCTGGTTCAAAGAACTCTTTCCAGTTCAATAGAACTTCTCTGGAATTCATTAAAAATATATTATTTAAAATTCTCTTGTAGTTTAAGGAGGCACATGACTGGTGAATATGTAAGGCTAACAAATTTAATTTTTCTTGTTCTTTGTGTATATTGACAAGTTTTCTGAATTTTCAGCTGATTGCTCTAAGGTTCTTGAGAAATAAGTATGTGAACATCTATATTTTATGTTGTGCCTAGGAGCCAGTATAACTGATGTTCCTGCATAAGATTACACATCACCAGTCCTCTTAACATTGAGAATTTCAGTATAGCTATTTTTAGATGTCATAGGTCTTTTAATGTATTTGTAGGTGTTTAAATTCAGTGCATATTCCTTTTCTTTTAAAAGCTGAGAGATTCCTCATTACTATTTATTTACTTTAATTCTATGTAATTATGGTGGAATTAAATGTTAGGTAAATTATACAAAGAGGTATTGATATATTCAATAATCCTTTTCTAATAGGAAGTTGCCTTTACAGAAACTTCCATGTTGTTCATACTGACACCAACATTGTTCTTTGTTAGTGCAGGAAAATGTCTGACAGGTGATATTCGTTTTCTAGGATGCTGTTTCTGTACTTTTAAATGATAGTTATGAAATGTAATTTTCAATATTAACACTTTTAGTAGCAATATGCTCGTAAAAGCATAATTCTGGCATCATCTAGCTGGTGTTACTGCTTTCTTATTTCACATAAGGCATGGGTGTTGACATTTATTTTGTGAAAAAGTAGGCATGATTCTTTAAAAAAAAAACCCAAAACCTGTATCTACAAGCACAGTGTAAGTTAAACAACAAAAATGTGGTTTAAAAATAAGAGCCTTTCATTTGTATTTTTAATAGTTTGCTGTAGCATACATTTTCTGCTTTGATGTATGCCAGCAACCTACTCTTTTCATCATCTTTTATGTCCTCTCAGCACGTTTAGGTTAAAGTTGGATCACATGATATCTACTGAGAATAATGGTTATCTGACTCCCTTTGGTTGTAGAGCATCTTCCTTGGAGTTACTGGTTCATTGTGTGAGTTGGTCTACTTTTCAAAAACACATCTAATACATTGTAAGACTCAAAGCTTTTTGTAGAAGTTACCACATGCTAACTGCAGATCCATATTATTTCTGTTCTGTCTGACCTATCCATCAGGGTGACATTATTCTTTGATTTATTCCTGCCTAATTATGTCAAAAAGGCATTTTCTCATAAATTTTCATGTCCTAATCCTAGAAATCTTTAGCCACCACTGGCCAAAAAGGCATCCTCTAAAATAGGCGTGTTAGAGGCTTTCTGTTATGCTCCTCTGTATCGTCAAATGTTGCCAAAATGTATTTTACTTAGTGCTGCATTCAGTTTTCCATTTTAGTGAACCTGTATCGTTACCCAGGAGCACTGTATTGACTCTGGTATCTGTGTTTTAATCTTTTGATAGTTGGGAATTCATCTTCTGTGAAATAGCATATTTTGGAAATCAAAAGATTCAACTGATCCTCTTTTCTTGAGAATAGCGGATGTTCAAGGCTCCCCAGCATTTGGAACGTAGGAATTGCTTATGTTCTATGTACTAGGCCGGTACTAAGTGCTTCAGAGGACGGTGCATGAAAACCTGTAACGAATAATTTTGAATAACCAGCCCACCTGGGACATTTTTCCCTAACATCTCTCCATTAGAGGTAGCGTAGGGCATGAAGCATAAGGTTTATATTTCTCCTCCATTCCCCTACACCCTCATGTCTCCTCACAATACACATCATAAGGTTTGACAAGTGAGCACGCTCTAACATCTATAAAGTGGGAGGCTGACATCTGCATGGGATGGTAAAGCTCATAGTTTTTGAGAAGATGGAAACATTGCTACTGAGACTTTCAGAGGGCGGTCCCATCTGGAGTGCCCTCTTGTGGCGGGTTGTAGCAGGATACATGTGACTGCCTCAGTCTCCCATCTCAGGTAACTCAAGAATTTGACTTGGGAATGTCCTGCTTCAATAATACCCTTCCTTGAGGCTTGTTTATTAATAAAATCATAGTTCAACTCAGACCATAACAAAAAGTCCCAAACATAATCCATTACTTACATACTATGGATATAGTTCTTAAACCGTGCTTTTCCTAATGGGACCCTATATCATCTTCTCTGCTGGGAGTCCCTTCATACCATACTCCAGTATCTTCGGCCATACCTAGGCTTCTTGTCAGTCCCCTTCTGTCCCTTTGCAAGGAGTGACAGAAGATGACAGCTTACGGACAGCTCTGTCCCTTAACCACCCTAGCCCTTACCGTTGGCCTGCAGCTGCACTCTTTTCAGTGGGAACCAGACTCTTTCTTGAGAGATGCTCATTGCCAGGGAAGTCTTCCTCAACCCCTCCCCACTTCTCCTGGCACTCTTACTGTTCCCTTAGGTCCAGCTCTCCATTCCTGGAGATGGCAGTCGTTAACCTGAAGGTAGGGGGCAGCAGATAGCTTAAGTCAAGTTGGAGTGAGTGTATGAGGCCCTGGGCTGTGCTCTCTCCTAAAGAGCCAGTGCCACCTTATAACACTGGCGTACACAGTAATTTTATCGAGCAAAATGGCAAATTTTACAAAACAACTTCAAATGTACTTTACTGCAGGATTCCAGCCAAGCAATGCCATATAATGGTATGAAAAGTGTGTCAGTACACACCGAGGAAGGAGATTCCATTTACTTCATAGGGTTATTTTAGCATCCCTTTTACTGGGGCTAGGTCTCCTTTCTGCTAAAAATACTTGCTTCCCCTTCTGCTCCTATTCCTCTCAGGCAGCTGTAACAAGGAGCCTGGCCTGAAGAGCTGATTGCTGAGAGTACCAAAAAGAGGCGGAAAAAAGACAGTTGTAGTTAGTTTGGCTTGAATTTCAGTCTCTGCTAGAAATATCCTTGGGTTTTGTATAGTTTTTTTCCTATTTCAATCTTTCATAATTTTGTTATGAACATGTATTTCATATGTTTGAGACGTAGATCAGCGATGGTCATCGGGAGTTGGTGGCAGGTTATCATATAACACTTTGTATTAAGGTTTTATTTATAAATTGTTAATAATGATCAACAGATGGTATCAGCGTGTTACAGACGCAAGATGTGTATTATATAGAGAGTAGTTATATCTCAGAAATTACAGTAAAAACATTAAAATTGAAAAGTTAAGCACACAAAAGTTTGAAAATTTCAGAGTTAAATTTGCCTGTGCAGCCTTAATCATCTGCTTTGTGAGTATGCATTACATACAGTCCTTAACTGCATGATCACAGGATTATATTTTCTATAGGACCTTGGCTCCTGCTCATTCCCTTCCCTTTTTTTCCCATTCTGCCCAATGCTCACCTCTAGTCCTGTGTTCCACTCCAGTCTTCTATCTGACTCCTGCCCGTTTCTCCGTTCCTCTGCTTCTGCTCCTGTTCCTAGCCATATCTGTCTCCCAAACCCCCTCACATGGTTTTAGCCTTTCCTCCTCAATCCTCCTTGCCCATCCCCAACACACAGTGCCTGGGAACAGCAAGAGGAACACTTAGAGCATAAGAGAGACAGTCGCCTTGCTCCCAGGTACAGTGCTTGGTGCTACAGCGAGCTGAGGCGGGTGGAAGAAGCAGTTTCAAGGGAAAGTCCTACTAATCCTCTGCAGCCGCTGGGTGGAGCATACTCAATCACTCTGTGGGGAGGGTGCACGTGCAGTCTGGTCCTCTTACAGACACTGTGAAGGGATGGAGCATGTTCAGTACAGATGGAATCTTTGGAGAATTGAGCTGGCAAACTTTTAACAAATCTTTACTGAGCATGTGTGAACTGAGATTTTTCAGAGGCTTATAACATGGACAAATATGGGGTTATTTTTGCCGGGATGGCCAAAAGTCATATTATTGACACCAAGGTGATCTCACTGCTAAATTTCAAGCCCTCGCTAGAGATACTCTTCAAAGAACCTTTTTACATGGGCAAAATAATTTTTTGGTAACCTTTTTCTCAGAAATGGCTGAACCATTTCCCCTAAAACTTTGGAAACAAATTCTGCCTGAGGAAAACATCCAATATGGAAAACTTCAGCCTGGCTAGTTTAAGTTTGAAAGTTATAAGGGTATAATAGGAAGCGCCAGGCAACATTATCTATCTGCACGTCCTATAAAAAACACATAGGTAGAAGCTATAGCAGGTGGTTATAACCAATCTGTTGATTTGCTAGACTCTAAACTATTGATTGTTTATTAATCCACTACTTATAAATGTCACTTTAGTGTAGTCTGCTATTATAGGTTTTGAGACCTCTTCTGCTTTGGTCAAGAATCAGAATTCGTAGAAAATCAGATGCCTGCATATGCTATGAATGTCAAACTGCATGCATGGCAGTCCAAACGGGCTTCCCAGCTTCTTTGGTATTTCTTTTTCAGTTGTACAGTAGTGGTATTAACTGAAGGAAGCAGGTGCCTCACTTACTTAGTTTCCACTAACAGTTGATTGATTAGTTCTTAACAGAAAGCAAAAACATTCTCATGTCTAATTTGCTTAGTTTTCAGTTAGAATGAGAGAAGAAAAATAGCTTCCTCTCACAGTATAATGTACAGACTGTTTGAAAATGAATATAGTTATGCTGTGAACTTCAAAACAACTGTATAGTGCTGGGTTTGCTCCTGCAAGATGCTGAGCACCCTCAGTTCCCATTGCAGTCTGTGTGAAGAAGCCAAGCTCATTATCCTAAGTACTCAATGGCTCATCGGATTCTCGAAGCATGTAATACATTTAGCAAAGCACTGCATAACTGTGGGTGTGCATGTGTCCACAGAAGATGAAGTGTATTTCATTGTTTTGACTACTTTAATAGGACAACTTTATAAGAAGCTAAACTCCTAAGGCTTTGGCCATGGCTACTTTCATGAGTCTGAGAGTAGTGTTTTCACTAAGTAAAAATCCATTTTTTCTATTGGTTATTAACCTCTGCCTTTGCAAACCTATAATAAAATCCCTGTAAAATATTAATGGGATTCCTGGTTAGTTGCCTCCTTCTTGGTATCAGTGTGGTGTGCGTTTGGATGTTTTTGGTCTTCGTTGTGTTGTCTTATTTGCAGCCATCTGTTCAGCTCACTAGATGTGAGCATAACTACTCTTAAATTGCCTTGCTAAAAAGGCAGTTATCCTGTTTCTAGTTTCAAGTGATGTTATTTTTTTCTCTCTGTGTTTCAAAAAAGTTTGAAAGTAAAGGATTGCTTAAGTTCTTCTGACAGAGAGACCTGCTGCCTCTCAGTTAATGTAGAATATTGGTCGTGTTTGACATATTCATGAATAACTTGGGTGTTCTTAGTTACTTGCTTATTTACTCTCTTCTAACTCAGTGGTTCTCAACCTTTTGCAGGTCATGACACACTTGGTGGCATATCATGACCCTACAGGACACACCAGCCCCTTCTCCCCCCCCCCCCCCCCGACCAAATCCAGTCATCTCCCTGGCTCTCTGTGACACGCTTATCACTGTGTGGCGACACAGTAATGTGTCCCGGCACAGCGGTTGAGAACCACTGTTCTGTTTTGTCTCTTTTGTTTCCGTTCCTGCTTTATAGACTTTTGAACTTGAGGAAATTTATGAAGGTGACTGTTAAAAGAGTCAGGACGTTGTCTGTCTCTGTTTCAGTAGAAATCTTTTATAGGTGTGGTTTTGAATGTCCAAGTTGAAATCTTTTAAATATGTGAAATAAGAAAATAGAAACTGCTATGTATTAAATATATTAGGAGTACTCTTTGCTTAGATGAAGCCTTATTTGTATGTACATGTCTGTTCTGTTTCCTGTTGTGATGTTTTTCCAAGACATCAGAAGGAAATGTGGAAGGATGGGCCTACTTTTTAGAGAAAAAATGAATTGGAATAAGCTAGATACAAGTACAGTACTTAATATTGTTTACCTGTGTTCATATGTTTAAATAATCTGCCTTTTAAAAACGTTTATACCCAAATTAAGTTGACAAGGAAATGCTCACAGCAGTTTCTAGTTATTTTATGTTTGTGCAGTGAAAGTGATCATTAATAAAAGATGAGGTCTCATAGTTGTTGGATGGATGGGCTAGGACATACCTGGCTCTGGACAATCCTAACAAATTTTTAAGCATAATGTGCCATCTACACCAGCTGCAATGTCTTTATAAAATCATATTCTATTAATTAAAACAAACCAGCTAACATGTTTTAATGAGCAATCTGGTAACTGTAGGGAGTACAGAATTTTCAAATGTATTTCTCTGAGTTTGATTCCCCTTGAACTCAGCAATATGTAATTATTTTAACTGTTACGGTGAGAATGTGTAGGTTCGATGAGACGTCTTTACTAATTGTGTGTTTTTGGGTTTTTTTTTACTGTTTCCTGGAAGGAAACTGTGGCTTCCAGCTCATTGTAATAACATCATTTCAAGACACGTAGCACTGGTATGCTTAAGAAACTTGTGTAGTCTGTTTCTTAAGAAAGACTTAACTGTTCTTAGCTGATGTTAATGCCTTCCTCATGAGCTTAATAAGATTCCACCGACTTTCAGTAATATGGAAGAATTGGATATTTAACCAGGATTCGGAACATGTGTTTCAGGTGGAGAATTCCAAAGACAATGAAGAGAATATTCTGCAAAGAGAAGTTCCCCTCAGGCAGTCTCGACGAAGGTTTAGGAAGATTAACCAGCGGGGAGAGCGTCAGACCATCACAGACAATGTGGATGCTAGCAGTTATCTTTCGGTGAGTGCATTTTCCACTCTCAAAGATTGATGGTTCTATTTTGTACTCATTTTCTGAGCATTTGGGGTTTTTGGTGTCAGGCAGAGAATGAGATAAACTTTTAGTTTATCTGTAAACATTTTTCCTTTTGGAGAACACTAATAACATTTTGGATTTTATAGAGATAGGTTCAGCAGCTGAGAGCAAAAATGCTTTGATTTAAGGATCTGCAGCTATATGCAGTAGTGAAAATGCTTAACAGGTCATAGGTCATTCAGAGGGTTTTCCTCCTCAAAGACCTTCATGGATACTTGGTTGGTATTTTTGCGTTTGTAATATCTTTAAATCAAGTACTCATCCTAAAATGTGGTTGATTTTCATATTGAACTTAGATCATGTTGAAGAGTGTTTATTAAATCCCAGCTACAGTACAATATGTATACTCATCTTGATGTTTCATCTGTTTTTCAATTTGGTATAAAGATCAGAAAGTTTACTTGAAAATAGTGGAATTTGATAACATGAAATTAGCTATCCAAGGGTATTTGCCACGCTAAATATATAAATATGTATCGTGCCAAAGAAAATGTAGCTGTGATTCTCAAGCCGCAATGTTTTTCTACAGCTTTCTGTTTGCCACTATTTTTGTGTACTTGCATGAGAAATAGTGGTGTGTTGTGTGTATGCCTGCACAGATTGTTTAACTTGAAAGTAACTGTTCCGAATGTTTTGTTGATTTGACATTACATCAAACACATTATCATTAAAATTATTCACATTATGAGAAATTACATCTGCTATTTTATAAAGTTAGGGTGTAAGTGGAGCCAAATTTTAGCTAGTGTTCAGGTCAGGAAAAGGAAAACAAGTTAAACAACTCTCTTAAACACCCACAACCGTGATGGCCTTTTCTAGTTAGCAGGCTTGGCTTATGACTAATATTAATGTTTTTAGAAGACAATTTTAAAAACTCCAAAACATTAGCACTTCAGGGTGTATGGGTTATATTGGCATTTGTCTTCTAAACAGAAAAATGACTTACTGTAATAGCAACCGTGTACCTTAGGTTCTGCTTTCTGTATCTCCTCATTTCCGGGGTTGTTGATTAATTCTGTTCTCTGTCAAGAATAGTAAACAAACTGAGCTAGTCACAGAAGAAGTCAGAAGCTCTGGGAAATGCCTAGGTGTTGGATCCTGGATGAAAGTCTAGCCTTTGTGATGGTGACGAAATATGTGTCTTTCTTCCTTCATTGTATTTCTTTTTGAGGCTGAATAAGCGCAGAGAGCACACTGTTGAGTCATATCCAGTTTCCCGTCCACCATAAACCTCGGGTCCTTTTCCACAGTGCTGCTGCTTAGTCAATCGGTCCCCAGCCTGTAGCAGTGCATGGGATTTTTCCATCCTAAGTGCAGGACTTTGCACTTGTCCTTGCTAAACCTTAGCCCGCTACAGTCATGCCATGGGTCTTTTATCCCTGTGTAGACATAGTGTGAATGTGTCTGGCACATGTAGTGTTTTAATCTCTAAGGGTATGTCTACACCACACGCTCACTTGCTCTCTCTTAACTTGGGCTAACACAGCAATGAAGACGCAACAAGTCAACTTCTAACTGATGTTAGTAGCTCAAGTTCAGCCCCAGGCTATTAGATAAACTTCAATTCAAGCTGCTAACCCAAGTTAAAAGCCAGTTGCAGTATCTTTATTGTTAATTTTAAGGTGAGTTAGCTAGCCCAAGTTAATAAAACATCTCTTTTTTGCTATGAAGACCAACCTTAGAACTAAACTCTTATCTGTTAATCAGAGTTTCTATTGGTTTACCACGTACTAAAACTCTTTCCTGCATGGGAACGCTCCATGTTGCCCCCTTAACTTCTTCTATGTAAATCTCTGCACATTAAATGCAGAGTAACTCAATAATAATAATAAGGTTAATCTTTGTTTCTGTAAAACATAACTTGTTCAGTGCCACTGTTCAGAGTCTTGGGTTTGCAGCTGCGGCATGTATGGAACTCCTATTCATGTCAGAGGAAGCTTTATACACAGAGCAGCTGCAGACCTAGTCCCATGTTAATAATTTGTCTGCCAAATAGTTTTAATTTAACTTTATTAAAGAATTCTAAACTCTTAATTTCCTGAAGACCATTAGTTGGTATTATGAGGAAAAGCACTTGATGCCAAGAGGGTTATTTCAGTAAACTATATGAATTGACAAAAATCAAAATACAAATTACAATAAAAATACAGAGTTCCTCTTGCATTTCACTTATATTGCCTCTCTGTTCATTCGTAATTGTCCTGTTGATGAAATTAATTTAAACAGTGGTTAAGGAAAAAAACATGATCGTCATTGGCTTAGTTTTATGAAAGTGGAAATTTGCATGTTCCTATACTTTACAGATTAAATTCTTGGTATACTCTTGCAGACTCTTAAAGGTATGTGTCACAGCAGTGTTCTTACTCTGTGGAAGTATCAGTATGATTTCCCCCCTGCTCCCAACTGGTACTTTGATTATATGATGGCAGAGTTTATCTCTTCCTTTCTGTCACTCATACAGAAGACATTTTGCCATTTATATAGCTTTTTATATCTCTTTATATACAGACATGGATTCATTTTCCCAGTACTCCTGCAAGGTAGATACACTTATCTCGATTTGGCAAGTGAACAGACTGAGACAGAGACCAAAGAGTTACAACAGATTATTAGCAGAACTAAAATGAGAATGTAGTCATTCCTAGTTCCCAGTCCAGTACCCATTCCAAAAGATAATGGTACCAGCCTTCTTAATTTAAGACTATGATCATCCCAGTGGACATTGTTGAAATATATACTAAATAATTTACAATTTGTTTTTGATAATATGTCTCATAAGGGTAGCCATTTATTTAGTAAGCATTTCTGACAGACTTCGAAAACCACAATCAGGCCACTACAATGTATGCATTTGGATCATATAAGAACTATACCAGAAGTACAGTTTATGTAAAATTTAGCTTAAATAAGACATAATTTATAATCTAAGGATATATGATTGTTGAAAATGTTTTTATTGTTATGTGGAAGCAGCCGGGATGTTTTTTAAATGCAACACTTTTAATACGTTGTTGAAGCCCAGTTGGTCTCAGAGTATTGGAGAGACAAAGTGGATGAAGTAACATCTTTTATTGGAGTAACTTCTTTTGATGAGAGAGACCAGTTTTTGAGGCTTACAGAGCTCTTCTTAAGGTCTAGGAAATGTAGGCCTGATCTACACTACAGTAGCTACTGTTGTTATCCTCTGGACTTTCTCCAGTTTGTCCCCATCTTTCTTGAGGTGCAATATCCAGATTTGGACAAAATACTCTAGCTGAGGCCTTATCAGTGTTGAGCAGAGTGAAAGAATTGCTTCTTGTGTCTTGCTTACAACTGTCCTGTTAATACATCCCAGAATGATGATTGCTTTTTTTGCTACAATATTACATTGTTGATCCATATTTAATTTGTGATCCACTTTAACCCCTCAGATCCTTTTCTGCAATACTCCTCCTTAGGCAATCCTTTTCCCATTTTTTATTTGTGCAGTAATCCTATTTAATTCAGAGGATTTCTCCAGCTTGTCGAGATCATTTTGAATTTTAATCTTGTCCTCCAAAATGCTTACATCCCCTCACAGTGTTCATAAACTTTATAAGTGTACTTTCTATGCCATTATTTGAATCATGTACGAAAATACTGAATTGAACTGGACCCATGACAGATCCTTGCATGACCCCACTCAATATGTTTTGCCAGTTTGATTGTGAGTCATTAATAACTATGCTTTGAATATAGTTTTCCAGTGAGTTGTGCACACAGTTTATAGTAGGTTCATCTAGGCT
This sequence comes from Pelusios castaneus, assembly GCA_007922175.1. Lineage (NCBI taxonomy): Eukaryota > Metazoa > Chordata > Testudines > Pelomedusidae > Pelusios > Pelusios castaneus. Next base: position 391,083 of record ML685834.1, read on the forward strand.
ATATTTCTCTAGCTTGTTTATGAGAGGATCATGTGAGACATTATGAAAAGCCTTAATAAAGTTGAGATATAGTACATCTACCGCTTTGCCCAGCCATCAAGCTTGTTAATCTGTCAAAGAAGGATATGACATTGGTTTGTCATGATATGTTCTTGACAAATCCATGCTGACTGTTACTTTGCCTTACTTTCATCTAGGTGCTTACAAATTCATTATTCATTTCTCAGTTGTCTTTCTGGGTACCAAAGTTAAGTTAAATAGGAATCTATAATTCCCTGGGTTGCCCTTATTCCCCTTTTATAGATAGATGCTATATATATGGCCTTTTTCAGTTCTCAGGTATTTCTTCCTTCCTCTCTGAATTCAGAAAGTTAATGTCTAATGGCTTAGAGATCTCGTCAGCCAGTTCCTTAAGCATTCTATGATGTATTTCACATGTATTTAATGTATTTGATTAATTATATCTCTTTTAAATAATCTTGCTAATATATAGATGTATCCAATTTTATAGCAATCTGCTAACGAGGAGTATTTGCATAGCAAGTTTATGTACAATATATTTAATTCATCTTCTTCAGTGGATCTTGTTATTAATCTAGGATATCCTATAAATTGAGAGAGGACAAACAACTTTTTTGGTCAGAGGGGTAAGAACAGAATTCGTGTACATTCTGTCTGCCAATGCAAGACGTTTAATCTAGGTGCTTTATAATTGTTTTAACTATAATTTCAGTCAATTTTACATGGTATTGAAACAAGGCTTACTGTAGTTCTCAGGTTCAACATTTTTTGGGGGGGGATTTTTTGTTTTTGTTTTGTTTTGTTTTTAAAAAGATGGATGTATCATTTGCTATTCTCTAATCTTCTGGAGTAATGATTTGTTCCAATGAGATTGCATGTTTTTGTTAGCAGCTCAGCCACTTCCATTCTTAAATGCCTTCAGAGCTCTCAGGCAAATATCATCCAGTCCTTATAATGCTCTTCTGTACTTCAGTTGTTCCAGCGCCTCGTCTTTTGGCGCATCAAACTTTGACAGTGTCTCATATTTGTTTCTTGAAGAGAAGGGGTGAAATCCTGACCCCTTGTAAGTGTGGTAATTTTACCATTGATCTCAATGAGGACTAAGACTTCTCCCTAGGTATTTCTCCACATCCTTTGGTTGAAGACTGATGCAAACAGATAATTTGTTCTAATTTAAATGTTAACATTTTGTCTGCTGTAGCGGCTCATGCTCCTTTCCATAAAATAGATTACATATATTAATATCAGTGTGCACAGATTTGTAGAGTTCATATATTGAGGAAGAACCCAAGCAAAAACTCACATTATTTATATATTTGTTAGGTGTTTGCATTTGTGGCTTTTTCATGTAATTTTAAATGGTTCATTTTTATTGGTCAAGCAGAAAGAAGCTGTGTCTGTGGTATATTCATTTCCTGAACAGTCTACGAAGAGCAGACGACTTTATCTTTTGCTTAGACACTTGCATCTAAATTAAGTCTGCAGCTTTGCATGTCATGTTAAGGTCTACAGGGAAAAGAATGTATGACTGGTTTGTAGGCATGCTCACCTTACATTTCACAGAAATTCGACAAAATTGGTATGAGAAATTAGAGACTGCTGCAATGTTGGTGAGCTAGAAACCAGAATTATTGCAGGGATGACATACTTGTCTTGGGGGGAGGATGGATAGTTATATCACTTACATAGTGCTGATAACTGATGGTGTTAACTGTTAGAGGAAACTGCTTGTCTGGCTGAATGCCAGTTCATTGGCTAAGAGAAACGTAATATAACAGGTTTAAAATGGCACCCAAGATTACTGCATAGACAAGAAGACAAACTAGCTAAACTCACTGATGATTTTGTTGTGATGGCTTCTTTATTATACCCTTTATTTCTGAGGGAGGGCAGGACCAATATGTTTCTATTAATCAAGTTTGCACTGATTTTATAGTCTGTGTTTATTAACTTTTCAATGCTGATTCTGTCTGTTAGTTGTATCAGCTGTACCACCGTCAAGCACTTCTCCATGAAATATGTCGCAGGTTATAATTATCATTAACAGGAACTTGAATGCTCAAAGGTGCATAAACTTTTTCTAGGTAATTTGCATAAACCATGGGTGATTACCAGATGGCCAGCCAAATCAATTAATATGTGTGTCTGCAGAAGATTGACCGTTATGAAATATTATTTCATATAGTAGAAAAAGTATATGTGAAAATCCTATTTTGTTTCCTTAAAGGTATATGTAGCTCTCAAAATAGCACATTTTGATATCTTGAAAGCTATATGCTGTTATTAAATATCCTTCTGGTAATTTTGTATGCATTGTCTTTAAAGTTGATCTTCCCAGAATGAAAATTGTTTTAAAAAGTGACACATAATTAGTATAATCCCAATACATTCATACTGTAGTATTCATATTATTAGAATCTGGCATTCAGAAGGATCCCTTAGTGCTTTGGATTTTACAGGCAGAGTAGATATAAAATCATGGCATCTGCTGCAGAAATCCAACCAATTTTGAGGTGAAATGTGCACCTATTTAATGGCATACAAGAACACCGCATAACAAGTGAAGAAAGCTATATCCAAATGAAACTTCAAGGAATTTATTTAAAGTGGGCACCAGTATTTACTCAAATTGGAATTTTGGCCTGGTGCCTAGGATTAACAGTCCTTCATTCTTTCAAAAATATGCCATGATATATTTTAATGATCATGTATGTCAGCAGCTGTTTCTTATGTTGCTTCTTAAAGATTGCATTTTCCTAAATTGGGGGGGGAGGGGGGAGAGGCATTTTTATCACAGACTCAGAGAAACTCGTTATTGACTGAATCCCCAACATTCCAGTGCAGATACAAATATGTGGATTTGCATCTGTTCCATATCTGTGAGAATAAACTTCTGTCCCACCCACAATCCTCCCTCCCTCTTTTAGATGCACTACCAATCAACTATTTGTAGCCATATACCCCTTCTGAGCTTCTCTCCATGGCACCAAACAGCTGTTCAGCTCCCCACCCCTGCTGCTAACAACTGTTCAGTCTCCTCTCCCCTCCCCCACCTAACAGCTGATCAGCTGTTTAGCTCAACATTTCCTAACACATATTCAGCCCAGCTTTCTGTCTAACAGCTGATTAGCTGTTCACACCAGGCTGCTGTATGTCAGCTGATCAGCTGTTTTGGCAAAGCTTGGGGCTGGCAGCTGCTCCAGCCTTGCCCAGAAGTCCTTGAGGACTTCAAGCCAATCCATGACCTCGGTGACCGTCTGATCTGCAGTCTGCAAAATCTGGTCTGCAGATATCCGCATCCGGGTCTAGCAATGCAAGACTCCTACCCATCAGTTTGGAATCAGTAAATCCACAGTGGGAGCAGCTGTGGTACAAGTCTGCTGGGCCATTAATAGAGTTCTGCAGTTCTGCTATTTCTGCTAAGAAGGGTAGTGACTTTGGGAACGTGGAGGATATAGTGGAAGGTTTTTCTGCAATAGGGTTCCCTAACTGTGGAGTGGTGATAAATGGCATGCACATCCCTATCTTAGAACTGGACCAGCTTGTCATTCCAGCCATGGTAAATAAAGGTTTTTAGTGCATCTATTTTAGGGAAATCTCCAGTGCCCATCCTGCACAAACAAGTCCATGCTTCCCAGAGCAGCATGGATGTTTGGCTCCCATTGTCTTCACTAAACCAGGCTTTTAAGAGGTGGTAGAAAGGGTGTGGGTTTGGTAGGGGTTAACCATCAATGATGGAAAAAATGGGCACCCATTTATGAATGCCCAAGGTCCATTGCAACAACATCCTGCTGAGGGGCTTGTGGTGTGCTGAACCAAGAAACCATCCCTGGCTGCGGAATAACACATACTTCAAAAAACTTTCTTGGGAGGGTAATGTAAATATGCACCATCTTCCTGAGGTAACTGTGAGTGGTGTCTGTCTACTGAGGGTCACGCATGCATAAAGGGAGTATTTGCTGCAAGTATCTGACTACAGGTCTGGCCTTTATGCTGCTATGCTGTGTTTTACGATGATGCCTGCACAATTAATAACAGTGGCGGGAGGGAAGTGTCCTAGCATGGGGGAAGAAATAAGGCTGCCCTCCCAGAGTACGTACATGAAAGCGTCCTGCAGATATCCATGAAGGATTCTCGGAGCATCTCTGTACACACCCATAATCTTTTCCAGGATGAACACAAAGCACACCAGCTACGAGAAAGCACAGCCCTCCCACCAGCACACATGCCACATTTTTCCACTAGTACAAGATTCTGGACTGGAAATATAACCAAAGAAATGTAATTTGCAGTACATTCTCACCAGATGTACCTTCCCCATCATCCTGGTCAGTCACGATTTCTTGCGTCTGGCTGGGCTGCTCCTGTGTAGCACACAGTTCCTGGCTTTCAGGGAGATGGGATACTCCACTCGACTGCACCCCATTTCCTCCTTGTCCACAGACTTGTCCTCATTCTTCCTGGCCTCGAATTCCCTGAGGTATCTAAGCTGTGTGTTGGCATAGTGGTTGGGTCTCCACCGAAAACGGCATACAGCTTCTTGTAAAAGCAGCATGTTTTGGTGGTGAACCAGAATGACTGTTAGCTTCCTTAGTTTTCCAATATGCCTGCCTCAGCTCTTTGATCTTAATGCAGCACTGCTGTGCATTCCTGTTGTGCCACTTCTCCAACATGCTGCAAAATACCTTCTTGTAGATATTTAATTTCTCTTGCTGGCTCAGAGGTAAGCTATAACAGACTCTTTGCCTTAGAGACCTATGAGATCCAAGGCCTCAGGTTGGAGTGCATTTGGGGCACGTAGTTGCCATGATTGGTTGCGCTGGCAATCCCTCTCCATGCTGACCTAACAAGAAATGGGAATTCAAAATTTCCTGGGGCTAGCAGGGGAGCTGTTTACGTGGTCACGGTGCAGAGGAGTGCGAATGTCCAGAGAAGTCACAACACAGTACCATGGGATACCTTCTGGAAGCCAATGACGTCAATTTAAGTTGTGCTTTGCCTACACTGACGCTTATTCGACCCACATAATTGGACTTCAACACTATGCCACTCGTGGAGGTGGTTTTATGAAGTCGAATTTTATTGCGATTTAGGTCAGTGGGGCTGACATGCCAGTGGAGACACATACTATATGTAGTTGACAGAAGCCACATTCCATCGATTTACATTATCAGTGTAGACCAGGGCTTAAATTCCAAAGGGGTAGCCGTGTTAGTCTATTGTAGAAAGTGCCACAAGACTCTGTTACCAGGGCTTAATGTTTGCCATAGTAATGCATGGCAGCAGATACAATGGTATTGACTGCATGCAAACTCCAGAAGGCAATGCAGTATTTGTTTACATTTGTGTTAGAAAGACAGCCATATAGGTTCCCAGTCATAGAGGATTAAAAAACATATTTTAAAGTGAAAGCATACATTTTGTGGAAATTGTTGACTTAAGACTGCAAACTTTCCAGGAAAATGTTCCTATTCCTGGGGGGATCCTCCAAGCTTTGACCAGTACTACCACTTGCAGCATTTTGTGCCTTCCTTGTGTAGGAGGAAGGTACTTAACCCATGCTATAATCTAGTTTATATGCTCTGATTTACTTATTCATTCCTCTGTATGAAGTACCATTCCAAAATTTACCTTTTGCTAAATAGAAATAAATATATAATAAATAAACATTCATAGTATATCTAATAAACTGTCCATTTAATACAAGAATATTTGTTTGCCCACAATAATAATAGGGACCTCTGAATCTTCTGTTTCTGCCTAATCTCTCTGCCTCACCATCCCCTCTCTAAATACCTGAGGAAAAAAGATGGTCTGTGCAGGAAGTATGGAAAGTTAACAAATGTAGGCTCTGAACAGTGGAGGGGACTGTTTTAGGTCCTACTCCTAGAGAAAATGCCTTCCCAGCAACTCCTTCTTCTGTTAAACAGACTGAAATGCTAACTCAAGCACCTTCACTGATTACAACATTACTACATCATATAAAGTATTGGTGGAGAGAGGGAATCCTGTAGGCCTATAAAAATGGGTTGTCTGCCTTTTTGGAGGCCTTAAATCTAAATAGTCCTTTTAGTTGCAACTGTCAGATCCTTGACATCACTGAAACTTTACTGCACTCTAGTTTTATTTTGAAATAGTGTTTGAGCTGCTTTTTGTAGAAAAGTCTCTAAAGCAAATGTGGTCAAGATGTTACCTACTTTATTCAGATACTGCACTTTGTTTTGGTTGTTCCTGTTCAGGACAACGTATTGGGCTAAACCAGCCCAATTATGCTCTCATCTGTAACTAAACACAACCTTTTTCTTTATGCATACGCTTATCAGAATGTGGTTGGAAAGACTCTTGTGGTAAATGCTTTTGTATTCTTAAGCTGAAAAATGCAAAGTTGAATGTTCCTGACTTTGCAGATATTAACTATGGGGAAGTCCTATATGATGTTAACTAAAGGACTAAGCTAGTTTAATTGTGCAGAATTTGCTTTCATGCAAATTGAAAGCAAAAACCAATCAATCTAAACTGATGGTTGTTTGCACAGCAAACATATTTTTAAAGGAAATATTAAATATACATTTTAATTTTAGAAAGACTTTTTAATGTCGCTAAAATCAGATTTGGGCCTGAGATTGTGGCAAGTCCTGTACAAGTTTCACTGCACATTACAGTTCAGAAAGTAATTTACTGCATGCACACACGCTTGGTTGTTTGCAGAGCCTGGCGTTAGAATCACCGTATAACAGCTGTGAGCTAGAAGAGTCTCCTTGGCATGGTCATAAATCTAGTTCCAAACCAGTTCTTTCTTAATAACGGTGTCCTGAGCTTTACGCTTGGTTTGTATAAACCTTGTTATTTTGGGTATGTTTGACAGTACTGGATATAAGGAAATGGGACAGTTAGTTTGCTTATTTCTTGGACAATACCTACTACTCTTTTTAATATTATTTGTTTCACATGAAAATCACATCAGAGATTTTGGGATACTTGAGTTGTGCATGTATGGGTATATGTTAGGGGTTGATTTGAGGTATTAGAGTCAATTCAGGCACTGAAAAAGAAGCTTTCATGCTCCCCAGGAGGGTATGAATTATAGCCCCTTTAAACCCTGTTTCCGTGAAGTAACTGCTGGGAATTGTGGGAGGATCTTCAAGTTTCAGACTCCATAGGACTCTAGGGCTATCTTCAGTATATAAAATGTGGGGTTTTTTGTTTTGTTTTGTTTTTTTTAAGTTTCAAATTTCTAAAATACGTTGGGTTTGAGAAGTTCTTAGTGTTCCTATGCACATGAAAAAGCAGTAAAATGTTTTTTGAAAATAGTCAGTATCAGGGTTGAACTGGCACTGTTGGAAGTACATTCTGGGGCTACTTGGTGGTGGTTCTGAATTTTTCATTCCTGTTGTTTCTGAAGTCTGAAATCAAAGTTACAATAGAATATCAACAAAAGCTCATTAGAGTGGAGGAGTTCATTACCTCGCCAGTCTGCAGCTGTGATCTGTCCCTAAAAAAGAACATATGTCAGGCACAACAAAAAATGACTGAGAAAAAGACATAATAATCTTACTTGCCAAGAAAGAAGATACAGAATACTCTAGTTTAAGATGACCAAATTAGGGGCAAAGTAGACACGCTGACTTGCTCGGTCACTAGAGTTACCCTGTGAATAGGTGTGTGGAGGTTTTCCAGTGAATAAGGGTGGTCTTGGTTGCCATCTCTGAATGTATTTACAAGAAGAGTGGGAGGAAGTAATCCATCCAAAAAACCTTCAGTTTCACATTTCCATATTGGTGGTAATCAGTAAGGAGACTTATGTAGAAAAAATTTGAAGTGACCTTTTAATGATTTTTCCTGTCATCAGGGTCATTCAACTGGAAATTCTTCTCTTGAAAGAGAACATTGTTGGTTCCTCAAATTGTTAGAGGTGAATTGTGAAAACTGGCTTTTAAACTGAGAGCTGACTATAGAGTGTTGTATTTTACGTACTCTACGGTTTTGCTTAGGTTATTTAAAATATATGCGTCTTTTTAAGATATGAGACGTATTTTAGGTGGTAGAGGTAGTTTGTTGTTTACTGCAGTTTCAAACTTAGAAATGCTATTAATGTCACACAATTAGATGAGAGCTAACTGAGGAAACTCTTCAGATGCATGTGAAGTTGGCCTAGGGTTCTGTTTGAGCCTGAACCAGAGTAATATTCTGTGATTGCAAAACCTTAAATGCTGGTGTCGTGAAATTTCAGAGTAATACTGGATATTTCCTAAGATTTTCAATATATTGGGCTGTTTTCCAACAAGGTCCAGAAAACAAGACTCTTCTAGTTTTGTGCCCAGTAAGTGGTGCCAGACTCAGATCACGCAACCTCCATATTCTCTATCTGGTACCTAATTTCTGTAGGGTAGTAGGGTGTAGATGGAAGGTTTCAGTTGTCATCCATCTCTGATCAAAATAGTTGAATGATTTTTTTTAAAAAAAAGGAAATCCGTGAGAGAGGTGTTTCCCCTCCCCATCTGGCATGGTTCTTTGTTATGCTCCTTGAATATGTGGCTAGAGTATATGCATATAACAGACATACAAGCCTGAGCAGGAGAGCAGCAATTTATAAAAATTCACATTAGTTTTATAAAATACATGAATATAAAATGCTCTGAATGGGAGGTGACCTTTTCATGTTTAACACAACTGCTGAAAAAAGATTAGTGGAATAGCTACAAAGGCTGCAGGGAAATTGAATCCATGGTTCCTTTTTATTGTTCCTTCTGTATGGGTGATTCTAATTTTAGAAGCTTACATCACTTTAGTTATGATGACAGCCTCCTTCCCTCCCTTCCTCAGCATAGATCATATTTTCATACTGCTTATGAATCCTCCTGATCCTTTCAATAAGATTTTTCTACAGCATGTTAGTAATCATTTAACTGCTCTGGAAACTGATGCACATAAGTAACCAATAGCAGGACGTAATATTGCCCTAAAGAATGGAGGGAAGCTAAATCCTATTTCCCTCCCTTCATTTGTTCAGAAGGGTAAGGCACAGGGTGGAGAGCTGGTTTAAAAACCGGAATTCCTGAAGTTCTAATGAGAGGCTAACCTTGCCAGGGAAATACAATGATTCATTTAAGATGCTTAAGTTAAATGTGGGGGAGGGGAAACGGGAATCAACACGCATGCCGGCAGTACGAAATCAGGGTAATTTGGGGATGCTTCCAGCTTTTGCTGCCTCTGGCTCTGCATTTAGCATTCTACCATCATTAGTCCCTTCGTTTTCCAAAAGATGTAAAATGTATCATGCTAATCTCTTCATGCTGGTGCTGTTAACATGAAAGCATTTGGATATTAGCCTGTTGTACTTGGAAATTCATACTTGAAACACAGAGAGCAAAAATCAACTATCAAACCCTAATCACTCACCTCCATCCCCACCCATCTTCCTTGGAGTCACTATGCTTATAGAAGTTACTGTACTCAAAGAAAATGGCAGAGAGGAAATGCTTATAACTGAGTACTACAGCTGTGCCTCTCTAATCACAGTGGTTTATACTAACAACCTTCTTGCTCTGTGATGTGTTCCGGTCTCTAATCCTAAAAGTTCAGCTGTCATAGCCAGCACCTTTCCTTTTGCTGGGCATGCAAGCAACTCTTGCTTTTTCATGTAGTGCATGCCAGGTTTGAATTTCACTGTTTGCCTTCTCTGTACAACTGCAGTATTCAAACTGGCGTTTCTCATATTGATCTGGGAAAAATACTAACTAGTTGGTGAGGTATCTTCTGAGGTCTGTTGTGAAATATACATGATTTTGCATAATTTCAATTGGTGGGATCGCTTTAAGCAAAGAGGGGAACCACTAATCCAATTTACATTCAAATGAACAAAATAAGTGTCTTACTGCCATCTTTTTGTTTAATAATCCTAAACTTTAATGATTTAATCTTGTTTAAAAATCTGCATGTTCTGATTGTCTAATAGAGAGACTGGAAAAATTATGACACATTTATGGATGCATAAGGAAAATGCCATGCAGTGGAGTGATGTGTAAAGAAAACATCTTTGAGAAACAGGAAGGTTTTACAAAGGGCATGGATCAAGAATTACTTTTAAAATAAATGAAAAACTGAGATTCATCTTAAAATGAAAAAAGTGAAATAGATCTTAAAACCATATTTTGGTTGTGATCACTGTTAAACAATTTCCACACAAGATTTTTCCCCCAAGTCGTTATTGCATTGTGAGCTGACATTTATCATCAACAAATCATTTATAAAAGAACTTATGGCACAGTAGCATAAAGAGCAGAGCTCCGGTATAGAATTGGGTCAATTTTTTCACCCTGTTCATAGCTGTGTTAGGCTGGCAGGGTCTCGGATACAGTCCCTAGGGAACTGCCATAGCTTCAGTCTGATTGGTAGGAATAAGAAAAGGATGATGTCATCTTCACTCAGACAAAACTAGAAGGAAATAGAATTTTGTTCCCATTATTGAGCTTGTGTTTACAGTCGTTGTAAAATATGGCATTCAAGCCAAAATCTTTAGTGGATTGAATTTCATGCACAATGCAGCAGTTTCGAAATGCAGTTGTGAGATGAATATCTCTCTCGTTTAGCTTGACCAGGGAATTTGTGTTCTATCAATGTACATGCAGACAGGGGAGAGGCTTCCTTCAGGTTTTTGCTTTTTTTTTTTTTTAGTTATCTTAAATTGTAATTATGGTAATTGTAGTAAAGCAACTAACACCACTCAGAAGAGTTTGGATATTCACTGATTATTACTGAAACAGAAAGATTCTTATTAGTGTGGCTTTGAACCTGATGTTTGTATTCAAAATGCCTTAGAGCAGTATTGCATGAATCATTTGAAAAGGTGTAACACATTGGAACTTGTCAACATTTTGTAGCAGTGAAGCTGATGCTGCCCGATAATCTGTTCTGCTGCAATATTGTGGAAAGAACAGTGAATTAAATTCATATTTACTCTGCCTGATGGTGCTTAACACTTCAAGGGCTCCTTCCTGTAAAACCAGAAAAGATTTTAGGCACTGTGTGAGAGCCTTATAAATACATGCTGTATGTCAAATAAGTTTCAGTGGTTTCCATCCTGATATTACCAGATCAAAAATATTAATGCTCCTTAAAATATTTTTAGCCATTTTTTGACAAAATTGGCTGTTTTAAGAATGATACAAATTCTTTGTCCTTTAGAAAGTTATGGGGTGTGGGAGGGAAGTGAGCTCACCTTAGCTGAGATGAATTCAAAATGCAATTGTGAGATGAATAGAAGGGTCGTGTTCATCTCTAACCTTGATTTGTACTGCCTTGGTCTGGAAAGCTAGGTGGAAGTTGCATCATGGTATCCACAAGCTGTTTTTAGTCTAAGAAGAGGTGTGTATCTTCCCTGTGAAACATAGACTTAGCTCAGTCTGTTGAAAGTGAGAGTCCTTTTGTAGAATGCCTTTGATAAGCCCAGTGGGTGAAGCGAAGATTCTGACTGGACTGGCTCAAAGAGCCTGAAGCAGCACTGCGTTTTGGTTGATGAGGAGAAGCTACAGCATACAAGTTCCAGTTGAGCTTAGAGGCAGATAGTGTTGGGTGTGGATGGCGAACTTACGACAGAAACTATAAAAGTGGGGGGATGAAACTGTGAAAAAGGGAACAGAGGAAAAAGATGGCGAACTGCATGGTCAGCCAGTGCTCCATTTTGCATTTGAAGTAAAAGGACCTTGCCTGTTAAATAATGGCTTTGAATTTGGGCTGCTACAGTTTCTTTCCCCTCCTTAGAGAGAGGTAATGGCCAATTAACTTCCAGGAATTGAGAGCATCACAGCACTCCTTGCCCAAAGGTGCAGGAACTCCTAGGGGACTTACCTTAGCTAGGCTGCTATCCAAGTTCTGATTTTTAGTTGTGAAAAGAAAAATCTTACCTTCTAAATAGAAACTAGAATTGTTGCTCTTTTAGGTAATACCAGAGAATTGCAGCAGTTTTGATTTAAAAAACCAAACAGATCTTTTAAAAAACAACTTTTAACATTTTTTCATTCAAACTGTTTTCCTTGGATTGACTTGAGCAACTCCTTCCAATGAGAAGTTTGCCTCATTCTTGGGCAAAAATCCTGTAAAGAATGAACAGAAGAATGTAAAAATGAGAGCCAGAGCAAGATTGTTCTATTTCATACACTTGAAAAACAGGGGTTGTTTTGCTTGGAAAAGGTTTTTATTTTACCCTGAAACGGTGTTAAACTTGAATACAAAGATAAGAAATGTGACTTGCCCAGCATACTGCTGAAAGTGAAGTGTGAATAGGCACATACGTTTGGAAGTTCATTTATTTAAAAAACAAAAAATCATAGTTATTGTATGTTCTGTGGTAGATCTTAAAAATGATACAATCATAATGTAAAACAAGAATGCTCTGCTAAATTGTACAGAGATCTGTGTTAATATTATATCAGCAAAGATGCTCGGCTGACTGCATCTGCAGATACAGTAGCCAGTTGATCTAATGCAGTTTCTAAAGGCTTTCTATACAGGTGATGTCATCCTTTTAGCTCAGTTCCCCTCCCACTCTCTTTCCTCCTTATTAGATATTTCATCTTGCTGCGGAGCATCCAATCGATGGGAGCCTCTCCTGAGGGAGCTACTGAGAAGCAAGCAGAGATAGTAGGAATTAGGACTCCAGCATTCAGTGTTGCCGTAGCTGTGGATGTCTATTTTGTAGTGCATTATATAATTGTTTTAATTGGAAAAGCTAGGTTTGGATTAAGCATGGTATCTGGCTGATGCATTAGAATACTAAGCAACACTGCAGAGTTGTAAACTCTGCATGATTAAAAAAAAAAAAAAAGAGAGAGAGAGAGAGAAAGAGGAAGCGTTTGGACTGCAGAGGTTCTGAGGCATTCCATAGTGCAAACCTGTTAGAGTATATATCCTGAAGCTACAATCTGGACACTAATTGAATTTTGCAGTTATGGTGGGCAAGCATATAAAGAAGAAACTTTAATATCAAGGGTGTGGGGATTCCTGAGTTACTGAAGAAGAACCTCTTGCCAATTTGATCTACAACATAAAATATGAAGTTTTGGAATAGTGGACCAGAAGATAAACCAGCTTTACCTGCATTTTAGTAGGAAAAAGAAACTTAGATTCAAGTCTTACCTTTTGGCATCAATGTATAATTTTAATCCAGCTCAAAATTAATTCCGCTCTGTACCACTTGCACGCCTATTGCTTGGGGGAGCCTGTGGATATGTGGATTTGAAGAGCCAGGAGTACTGAAACATTTTGCTTATGCTTTTATGTGCTTGTTAGAACTGGAACATTTTTGTAGGAATTGCTGCTGCTTGCTCATTGCCACACTGAAAACTACAGAGATACAGTAGAAGCTGTCATCAAATTAATCAGTGTGAAAAATCAAGCCTCAGCCAGTTGTGTGCATATACGTCCACTGCTTTGGTTTATGATTTACAAGGAGAATCTAATAAGGATTTTACTAAATAGTTTTTCTCTCTGGCTTTTGAGAGAGGAAACTTCCCTTTTTAGCCCAAGAAATGGCTTTTCTTGTTCGTTGTTATGCCAATTGTCTGCAGCCATGGGCCTCCAAAGTAAGTAAGGTTTTTTGTGACTCTGAATTATACTGACAAGCATGGCACTTTTTAAATGCTTCTGATATGAGAACTTTTCAAAACCTCCTTCATACAGTTTTGGGTGTGATGTTGGACTCAACTCCCCATTAGAATAATCCATGCATAATACCCAAAAGGGTGGAGTAATTTTGAAATTAGATATCAATATATTGATAGCATACAGTTTAACAGGCTGTGTAATAACACTTGTTTGTTAACTCAGAGAACTTGAATTTTAGGTCTATAGAGTGTGGTCCAGATATTACTAAATATGACACTTATAGGATTGGTTATAACTGCTTGTGCCTATTGCTAACTAGATAAATATTGATATTCCACTGAAGGGTTTAATTTTGAAGCTGTATTAAGCTATGCTATTGCTTTCCTAGATTAAATATTGGCGAAATGGCTAATTCAGTACTGGGGGCTGTGTAGTTACAGTTAGCGACTTCAAATAATATAAACTATTTCTATGTGCATTTTAAAATGCAGATTTTATGTATAACTCTTTATTTCTTTTTGCATGAAGATAATGTAAATCAAGTCTACCTAAGCAGGTGAACCTCTCTTGAAGTGAATCCTTTAAAGAAATTAACTAATGTGATGCTTGTGTGGTTCTTCGTTTCAGAAGATTTCTCCAATTGCTGATATTTCAGTAGCTTTGCTGAGGTAATGCAGTGCCTGTATCTGAGGTGGATGCAAACTGCCAGAGGCTAGATGTCTATTTGTTATTAGTTTTCCTATTTCTATTACACTAGCATCTAGAGGTCCATGTCAGGAGGGAGGCTGTGCCGTGTGAAGTGTTGTACAAACATGTATAAAGATGGGATGAAATCCTGGTCTTATTGAAGTCAATAGGAATTTTGCCATTGACTTCAGTGGAGCTAAGGTTTCACTCATGACACCTGCCATGAAGAGTTTAGAATCTAAGTTGCATATAAAATGTGGAAGAGGACGCGAGAGGTATACAATCAAGTCGAGCATTTTTCTCTGTCAGTTAAAAGGCAAATGGAAGTTCACTGAGTTTTAGCCCCTGAGCCCATCTTTTTCCAGTGTAGGTTCTTGAAGTTGAGCATATAAATCCATACATAGCATCTTTGGGATTCGCTTTGGGGTGTTGAGCACCTGCAACTCTAGTTAGTCAATGAGAGTTGCAGATGTGAATTACCTTAGTAAAGCAGGTCACCTTTATTTATTTATGTTCCTAAGTCTCCTTTAAATGCCCAAAGGCTTCTCTTCATGTACCTCGGCCCTAATAGCACTGATGTAGTGCTTTAGTGAAGACGCTGCTATGCTGATGGGAGGGCTTCTCCCGTCCACAGAGTTAATCCACTCCACAAGAGGCGGTACCTATGTTGACAGGAGATGCTTTCCTGTCTGTATGGGGTGCTAGTTCGGTGTAAGTGTCTCTTCACACCACTGAGCGACATAGTTATACCAATATAAGTCTGTAGTGTAGACCTGGCTGCAGTTTACAAATTTGAATCTATGCATTCTTGTGTTAGCTTCTCCCTCTAGAACACATACATATTATTTTTTGTGTTATAGCAGAACCTAGGAGCCCAAATCGTGGAGCAGGATCCCATCATGTTAGGTGTTCTACAAGCTTTTTCTTCATCTTTCTCATTGTGTTTAGCTGGCGTGTACTAACCCCCAAAAAATCAGCTTATAAAAGTTTAGCTGACCCACATTGTCCCTATATAATATATAGGCCTTTTAAAAATCTCATATCAAATGAAGTGCTAGTCATGTTGTGCAAATATAATTTAGATTACTCTTTAAGGGCTTTGAGCTAACCAAGACAACATGGATAATGATGCCTGTGCTCAAACACTTTTGAGGACAAGTTGGGATCCTGTGAGGACAGTTGGACCTCCGCATAAGTACTGTTGATATTGCCAAAAAGGCCATAATAGCATTAATTTGGGTACAGGTCAATCACAGCCTGTGTGACTGAAACAATGGAAAAGTTTTTAGCATCATGGTGGGAGCTTTCAGATACTTGTACACTTTTGCTGGAGTCTCTTTTGGAGAATTGGTTTTGTTTTCCTGCCCACTGCTGAAAGTTTAACTTCGTTTCTTAGTGTTAAGCAAACACCCTCATAAAAGAACCTCATAAAAAGCCAAATGCGATTTGTGGGACTCAGTTTTGAAATTAAGGGTATTTCTTACCTAAGGGAATTTGTAGTCTACTATCAGAAACCAATAAATTAAAAATAGGAACTATATTTTCTCAGAAGTTAAAGCTAGAGGTTTTATTGGTAAATCTAGAAGACTGTCTAAATAATGTAGATATCCCAAATTTTTCAAAATTGAGTCTTGCTTTTAAAATGAGGTGTAGGAAAATAGTTCTATAATTAAAATTGCTGACTCAGTTGTAATATAACCTGTTCCAAGTGTGCCCGTAACATTACATAGCTTCTATTTAATCAGAACAAATTAATCATATTGCATATAACTAAACAAAAGTAAAGCTTACATGTAAATACACAAGGCACGCAACACTGTGAGAGGAGTACACTATAAGGAGAAACCAAAGAAAGGCAATCACAAAATAGTCAGTGCAAGCTAATATATTGTCTAAATAGTCACCAGAAACAAGACAGTTAAATTAACCTACAAAGAGAAACAAATTTTCAACTAAAGATATAGCAGTCCTTTGGCAAATATTGTGAATTTGTGCAAATTGCACGAGGATTCAGTAAGCCACTCCTTTCTTTTTATGTAAAGTCCCGTAGAGCCAGTACATATTCCTTATAGTCCTGTAGGTTATTTTGTGACTGCCTAACACAGGTCACAGCTTCTGTGCAGGAAAGTGGGGGTGCTTGTTTTATTGCAGTGGCATCTAGGAGTTCCAGTTAGAGATCATGACCCCATTGTGCTGTTCACACACATAACCAAAAGATGGTCCCTGCCCGTAAGACTTTACAAACAGATATGGAGAACATTAAGAAACAATGATTATGAAGACCATGATAAGCAGTGGTCATACCATACCGGTTTCCTAACCAAGAGTGGTCTTAGCTGTTTTCCTGACCAGGATGGACAATGTTTTCAGTGCCCTCGCCAAGCAAGCAAAAAAAAAAATCAAAAAATCCCCAAACCCAACAATGAACTGTGCCCCGTTCACCCACTCCTGGAACTGGTCTGGTGTTAGGAACTTCTTCCATAGGTAATGGGTGACAGGAAAGAAAGTTCTGAGGTTCTTTTATGAGGGGCTTTAAAAATTCTTTGAAGCTTGTCCTTGTCAAAACTTTTTCCATGTCTAGAATGTCCATGTATCAATGTTCTGTTCCTCTTTCAGCCTTCATGGTATCTCTGAGCTGTGGTAAGTATGTTGGTGTGAGAAGGTCTCCTGGCGCTTAGATTGGTGTAACTTACATCACGCAGAGGACGTGTATTATTCACATCCCTGAGCGACATAGATGTATAGAGAGACCTAGATTATGTAGATTTAAGCTGTAGTGTATTCATAGCCCTAGTGCATGTTTAAATGAGCCCTTGCTATCCAGCAAACTGAGGTGTACCTCTGCAGCACCCTAGAATACCACATAACTGTCTGTGTGGATCCTGCTGATGCTGATTAAAAGTTGCCTTGTACACATTGAGGTATTGTAGTTCGAAGCAGCAGTAGGTCAAAGCACATGAGGGAACTTTTAGTGCTCATCAATAGGATCTACACCTGTTGGAGCACTGCAGCTTTATATCCTAGCTTGAGGCATAGTGTTTGTGTTGACATGTCCTTAGTTTACCCATCAGTAAAGTGAATGCGAAAGTAAACACATTACTCAGACCCCTGGCTTCATCTTTCAGATCCTCAGCAGAAAACTGTTCCTAACAGTTATTTTCTACTGATCCAGAGGAATCCAAGCACTTCCCAGTCTTGATTCCATGCCATTCTTTTGTCAGCTACGGTATTTATATATGTGAAAAAATAATCTATTTCTGAATTAATAAATATCTTTAATGAACTGGCTCTCCTCCTTGGGTCACTCCCTGCCAATGCTTCCTGTCAGTTCTTACTCCACCTATTTTACCCTTTCTGGTATCCTTCATGTCCCATGCTCTGATAATTTCAAATCCCATTCTTTTCTCCTGTGGCAGTTTACCCAAGGTTACGAGTGGGTCGGGGCAGGTCATCTTTACTACTCTGTGATGCTTCTCACTAGAGTTCTGATTTTCAGTATCCCTCTGCTCAGTGCTCTTTCCATATTTTTGGCATTACCTCCAGCAGCACGTCACAAGTTTGACTTCTGGGCTGTTTTCTCTTCATGGAATTTTTTGACTTCGTCATTCTCTTCAGTGGGGAAGGATTGGCACATGATGGTGGCAGCTACGTTTCTCCCATTTACCTGCGGGTTTATGGAGGGACCTTACTACAGGTGCCACCACCTGACAGGATCAGAAGATGCTTTTAGTGACTGCTGAATATACTCCATCATGCAGTGCGTCTTGCTATTTATACAATTGACCCTTGAGCTTGTTGAGGATAATCTTTAAGTGCCTCATGGGCCACAATATGAGGATTCCTGCTTTACTCCTCTGGGAATTTAACTCCCTTTTCTAATACAAATGTATGTAGTATGACAGAAAAACCTTCTGTAAAACTGTCTTCTTTTTTTATCCTTTTTTGTTCAACAGTTTAAGACAATTCAAGATAAAACAGTATGGTATAGGGTAGCTGCCCATGCACTGAAGAAAATTGTAACTCTTCTTATGCTCATGCTTACGATACTGTGGCCATCAGCAAAGGCTGGTGCTAAATCATGGTGAATATGCAGAGGGTGTGTCTTATTTTCTCAGCAGAAATATTGGACTCCAGCAAATTCCTGGGATAGTTTATGGCATTTGTCATCTGAGTGGCTGGCAATCAAAAATGTAAACAACGCACCTTATTTGCTTGATCTTCATAGTGAAGAAATAGCCTCTTACCACCACCTGCGGTTATATGCTCGTTTCAGACTCAACAGATCATTCCCATGTCACTTACATGAATGGATTTCTTCATGAAGTAAAAAGAAAATATAGATGTTGAGTTTGTATGCCAGCTCTGATTGTATAAGTAGTCTTTAAGGCATCATTATTGCAAAAGGACAAGTCTGAAATAAAATGTTGAAGATAATCCATCACTTGAGGAATTACTGTATTTTCATTAGGATGTGTGTGTGATTATAACTATAGATGAGCACATTACTGTAGCTGGTTGTCACTTGCAGGGTTGTTGTGATGAAGGGAGCCAGGTAGTGAAGATAACTGTAGCCACCTATGGCTGTGTGAAGAAAGATTATCATCACAGTACTGTGCCAATCAGTGCATATAAGAATATCATAAATTAACTAAATAAAACTTTTGAAAAGGTAAGTTTAGAATTTCACATGTCTGATACTGTTTTTAAAATGAGGGATTCTCAAAAACAGAAAATTTCTGTGCGCTACTTGGCTAACTGAACTTTAATGATTTATGAGACACAGATTCCCTATAAAACCCAAAGTAGTTTTAATGGTCTTTGCCAATAAGCTTGTATTTTCCTATAATATATTTAGACAAGTGCATCTTTTTCATCATGTGATACATTTATTTTCTAGTGGCAAAAGAGGCCAGTAAAGTTGGAACACTGGAGAATTCATTGAGTTGAAAACCTCTCTCCTTGCATGTTCCACTTGTCACCTTATGACAAATTTCGGGTTTTGTTATGCACGTTGCTGGAAGAGGATCAGAGCACTGTTAACTCATATGAGCCGACAATTCCTTCAGGATGAAAAACACAACACATAATTGCAAGAGAGGTTCTTAGGATTATAGAGCTTTTATTGATACTTACTAGCAGTTTCCTCACACTGAAGATTTACTCATTCAAAAAATTTCAATGTTAAGGCAGTGTGTTTGTGTCACACGCTTAACTTTGTTACTATTTTAAGCATAGCAGTAAAATAATCTATAATTTAGATATACAAAACCCAAGTTAAAATTAAATTACATGTCTGGTTTAAGCCAGCAAGAGAATCTAGTTTGAAACAAAAGTCCTTAATTCACCCTATTGTACCTGAGCAATCATAGCTGATTTTTGAAGTGTTCTTAAAAGTATTGCATATATAAGCCACAACGGAGAGATTTAAGACTCAAGTTCTTGGGTTTCTTGCATTTAGGACAGTCTTTTACTATTATTTTGATGTCTTTTATATCAGTTTCCTTATAGTTTTATGCTGAACAGAATCAAATAACTTTTGTAACCCAGATATCATCTCAGTGGAGATTCATGGATAAATTTGAAATCTCTGCAAATGTAAATTCGGTAATGAAAAGTTTTGATGTAGTCGTTAATTGTAATGCATATATGTGTCTGATAGTAACAACAGTTTGTTGAATGGGCATATAGTACAGTTAGTGAGTCTCAACAACAGAATTTTCTGAACATGGAGATATGATTGTTAATAGCATTTAAGTTTTTAAATTTAAAAACTGTGTAAAATGTGTACTCATTTTCATAGGTAGGCATTTGTTTTTCTGTGCCTCAAACTGTTGGCCTTGATACAATTTTATAATGTTTCTGGGGCTGCTCCAGGGGCCATATATTTGATTCTTTAGTAAGCTAATATAATGTATTGGCTTGATTTCGTCTGTGCCACTGACATCAGCTGACGAGTGTTAGATTTCTTCAAGGACTTAATTTGGAATGGTCTTATTTTCATTAGCTAGATGATGAGAGGGCAGAAATGCTATTCTTAACCTCAGAAAATCTTTTTCTTAAGGTGTTTGAAGACTTGTGTTATTTGAGCAGAAACTCAATGTTATTTCTGATAAATCATGTATATAGCTATCTGATGACTGAGGTATATACGAAATGTGGCTTGGCTCGTGCCTCATGTTTCATATGGACAAATGCATGTACCATGTTGTATTCCTGGTGTGTAAAGTAACCATCTTTCTTTCTCCTTTCCTATTAACCAAGTGCCAGTCATATTTTTAAAGGGTTGCTGTTTCAGTGATAAAAAGGTTAATCAATTATCTCAAAGGTTTTCCTGGAGAGTGATAAGGAAGCAGTGTTGTGGTTCCACACTTAAGAAATATGCACCAGAATTAATTTACGTAAAGAAATTCAGACACCCTCCTGAAACCTGTAAAGTTATGTTTTACGGGCTGTGATGAGTAGCTGGTCGAAGTGATATGTTCATTAGCAGGACAGAAGATGGAAGAATGTGTGGCTTAGTGGTGCGAACAAAAATCTTTTGGATATTTAGGAAAAAGGGAATCCGTATGTTGGGGTCAAAGGTGGGATAGAGTATGGGGGGGACTCAGGAAAGATTATTTGCCTGAAAATTGACATAGCTGCACCTTCATCATATGAAAACCAACCTAATGCTGTGTGTGTGTTAAACTGGTGATCAGGGAGGATAAAATTTTAGAGAGTTGGTCCAGATCTCAGGCTATGGAAACATATGCAGTGGGCAGCCATGTAGGGGATGGTGAAGCTAAATATATTGTTACACATTACATATGAAAATTGATAAATGGAAGTTACAACTGTAATAATAGGGACATAATTGAACCAAGAAAGTAATGAGCAACTAAATCACCCAGATACAGAGTTTGCTCCAAGTACAGGCAAAAAGGATTGAGGAGTTTGGAAATATTGATGAGGAATTAGAGATTGCATAAAGAAATTACATAAATATTTTGTCTTAAACATCAGTCCGAAGTCATTCTGCTATGTCAGCCAAAATTAGTCAGATGATTCTTGATTGTTACAGATCAAGGCTCTTGGGTACCATATATATTGGAAAACTATTTTATATATGAGGGCTTTTAAAAAGCCTGAGTCTTTGTTCAAGAGAAAAGTCAGGGACAGGTCATAGGTGATAAACAAAAATTCACGGAAGACTGTGACCTGCCCCTGACTGTTACTAAAAATGCTCTGGGGCAGGGGTAGAAACAGAGCCCTGCTGGGGCTTGCAGCTGCTCCAGTATCACCACTGCTCCTGCAGCAAGGGCTGACCTAATGCTGGGGTGGGCCCCCTGCTTCAGTAGTTGGGGGCTGAGTGCTGATCAGCTGTTTGATGCCCTGGGACTGGCCATTCATCAGCTGTTCAGCGGAGGCTGGTAGGGGTGGGGCTGGACAGTCCACTGTTCAGTGACCCCAAGGGCCTTTTTTAAAAAAATCCTTTTTGGCAACAGTTCAGGGATCTTCAAAGAGGCAAATAAGGTGTAGTGTAAACTCCTATCCATGAATCAGGGATGAAAAATATGCCCACGTGACTAAAACTAGATAGGAAGAATTAAGAGCATCGGGTCAGTGCTACTTCACCATAGGACACAAGAATAGAATGTAATATTTCTTACTCTGAGATTGATACTACCAATATAGCTGTCTAGAGACAGACCAGCAATATCCATCGTTGCAGGATTAAGAAATGTTTCCAAAGTATTTGAGGAGCAAAACCTGTCCTGGTACATGAACAATTAGTTTGCAGCATGCTGAGATGAGAATCTGTCCCGCGTTAGACTGCCATGGGCTGTCAGTGTGAACCCTACGGACATGCTTTAACTGCTTATTCATGCGCTTTAATCTAGTCTAGAAGTTTTAACATTGTTATAATATGGATAGCAGTAAGCTTTGAAGTGACTTAAAGGGGAATGTTTTATCCCTTTCTGTTGTGACACAAGCAGAGGACAGACCCTTCTCCAACAAATGTTGCTATTTTTTAATCCCTGAGAAGGAAAAGAAATATAAATATAAATCTGAAAAACCCAGACCACCTAAATGACGTCTTTTATTTATCTTTCGTGAGTTTATGTGGATGCGTTCTATCTCTTATGAAATTCATGATTACTTGCCTGAGCTGTCTCTCACTCTCTACACCGCTGTTTATATGCATGCAGGCTGCAGGTGTGGTGTCTGTGCTATGCTTGCGGCTCTAAAGATAGATGTACCTACAAGTGACTTCGCTACTGACAGTAAATGCTGTCTGTGTTGCTGTCAATCAGCAAGGGAGATTCACCCCAGTTTTGGATCTTTGGGTGCATGAGTGTTAATTTATGAAAGTTCTGGTACTATACTGTAAAAGTCTCTGATTTAATTATATATCAGAATCAAGAGCCTCAGATTTACTGGCAAATGACTCTTTCTCTGGTTTGTGCCCTATAGCAGCATTTAAACTCATAGACTCTAAGGTCAGAAGAGATCAATATGATCATCTAGTCTGACCTCCTGCACAGTGCAGGCCACAGAACCTCACCCACCCACCTACTCCTGTAATAAGCCTCTAACCTATGACTGAGTTATTAAAGTCCTCAAATCATAATGTAAAGACTTTAAAAGTACAGAGAATACAGTAGCAAGTGAGCCGTGCCCCACGCTATAGAGGAAGGTGAAAAACTCAGAGAGCCCTTGCCAATTTGTCCTGGGGGAAAATTCCTTCCGACCCCAAATATGGTGATCAGTTAAGACCCTGAGCATGTGGGCAAGTCTCACTAGCCAGACACCCAAGAAAGAATTCTCTGTAGTAACTCAGAACTCACCCCATCTAACGTCCCTTCTCAGGTCACTGGTGTATCCACCACCAGGAGTCCAAAAATTGGTCAATTGCTAAACTAAGCTATCCCATCATACCATCCCCTCCATAAACTTATCAAGCTCCATTGTGAAGCCAGCTATGTTTTTTGCGCCCCCTCCCCCCCCAGCTCCCCTTGGAAGGATTTTCCAGAACTTTACTCCTCTGATAGTTAGAATTCGGCACCTCTCCCCAGTCTTCACCGGGGCGCTGGCTGGGTCTCCCCCCTGTGGATTTCCTGCCCGTCGGCTACTGGCTGCCAACCACCGGGGCTCTGCTGCTCCTGCCCTGGCTGCAGCATGGGGGCCCCTCCCCCTGCAGGGCCCTGGGCAGCTGCCCATGCAGCCCGCCTGCTCAAACCGTCTATGATGGACTGGCAATTTCATGTGCCAGTTCCTTCAATATTCCTGGATGGACATTATCTGGGTCCCCCGATTTAGTCCCATTAAGCAGTTCAAGTGTGGCTTTTACCTCAGATATGCTAATTTCCACCTCATGTCCTCAGCCCCATTAGCTACTCTACCCCTATCCCTAAGCTCATCATTACCCTCATTTATTGAATATAGGCACAACGTTATCAGTAGTTTGATTATTAGATTAATTAGAGTAGAAAATGATGACATTAAGGGGAAAACCTTTTTTCAAAGAGCTGTGTACATTTTAATCTGTGTGACTATTTGCACTGACTTTGACATGTTAGCAACACCTTTGAAAGTCAAGTGTCTCAAACTGGTATTCAAAACCCGAAAATTAAATATATGAACATGTTGGCCCTTAATTTCCATTCACTTGAGCAGAGATGTTGTGAGCTTACTAGTTGTAAATGGCATGGATGAAAGGCATTATGTCAGTGTTAAGTGGTGGTGGTGGTAAGTATTTAGTAGAATAACAGACGGAAGGAACAGAGAGCCATTTTTCCAAGAAGAAAAATTACTCAGAATAAATTTGCATTTCAGTGAGACTTCGTCTACCTCTGCTGTGTGTTATGCACACAAACAATGGAATAACCTTGATGTTTTGATAATCTTGCATATAAACATCAGTGTATATACCGTCAGCCCTCAGTGCCACTGGTACTTTGAGGAATGAAGAATATAATTTAATTTTGATATTTTGATGCTTGGGACTGTCTTTACATAATATGGGATTAATATATCTAGGCTTGGAAAGTCGAGAATACGCTGTTGTCTACACTGTAAAGATTAGTCGATCTGTGTTAGGTCAGTTTCTAACCACTACATTAATTATTCTGGTGACTGATGTCCACATCGTCATTGGGTTGATGGTGCGCGTCCTCACCAGGAGCACTTTTTCTGACAACCAATGTAGGGAATGCATTTTCTACAGTGGCTCTGATGCCTTAAGTACAAGAACATAAACCCTACACCTCTCACTGGGGTGGTTTTACTATGTTGGCATAGCAGGAGAGTTATATTGGTTTGGAGGAGCATTTAATGTATACATATCCACTGTTTTGTTGACAAAAGCTGACTTTGGTGACATAACTGTAATGTGGCCCAGCCCTTAGATCTGAGTGTGGATTTCGTTTGAACTTCTATCACTTTGTTTTCCAAAGAAAAGCATCCTTTCCCCTAAAGCCCACACATAGATTCATCTTTCCATGTTATTGATAAGATGTACTTATATTTAATTTTAAAACATGTGCTTCCTTTTCAACTTGTGCAAGATGCTAAGATTCGTTGATTGCAAATAGAACTGGACATTTCATATAATTTGGCTGCTGATGTTATAGACAAGCTCCCTGTCTGTCTCCCCATCCTTCTTGTAAAGAATTTCCTGTTTAACATCCACTAATGCTTTCTGTACTACAGGAGTAGTTTATATGCTGCTAGTATCTTCCCTTTCTCCAGTATGTTGATTAAATTAGTCTTTTGTGTAGTTGGATACATTAGTATATTTGAATTACGCCAATTGTTAAGATGAATAATCTAATGTACGTTTTCCTAACTTCTAAGCACAATGCTTTTTAAAACTTCCCATGGTATTGATTTGAAATTAGTATTTTAAGTTTTGTTCTGTCATTAGAATATTTGTACCAAAGGGGATTTTTTTTGTGATTTATTACAAGTTTGCTAATCTTGGTAATGAACATATTTCAGTATTGCATGTGTTGATGGGAAATTAGTGAAATTAAGTATTTCAGTAGATCATTGGAAAAAGTCAGTGGGTGAAATGACTGGCAATTTATTATTTGAAGCTCTATTCAGTAGAGCAGTAGAGAAGAACAATATTGTATTGTTTTTAAAAAGCCATACATTTGAGTAAGCTTTGTGTTAGATTAGTTAAATTCTGAAAAAGTCACTGGTTTCTTAAGACTGATACATGTTTTATGCACAAATGTAAAAGAGTGTGTGTGTGTGTGTGTGTGTGTGTGTGTGTGAGAGAGAAATGAAATATTTTCAGTAATGATATTAGAGAACAGTAGATTTAATAAGTTAATAGAATATTTATCTGATAAAGATAGATTTAGGTATGTACATCTTCTTGTCCTTACAAATGTTATTTTAAAATGCAAAGCACAGTTTTGAAAAGTGAATAACGTTTAAAGCTTTTTAATACTGGTGCATGATATTGATAGGTGATATGAAGGACAAAGAATTTTCTTCAAGAGCCTCACTCTGGCTTTTATTAATGCATTGTAAAGAAGTGTGCATGTAAAGCATACAGACACAGCCTCTGTGTTTTCTGCCTCTCTTAGGTTGTGTCCTCAGTGTCCTTTTAAGCTGGTTTGCTTAAAACAGAAAAGTCCATATTAATAATTTATTAGTCTTTAAATAGGACTGAAAAAAATCAAATCATTTAGCTTTCAATGGCATTTTTGAGCTCCAAACAGAATCTAATCCAGTCATCCTGGCCTGGTAGCCTGAAGCTTTGAGGAGAAGGCCTGAAGATGCCAAGGGATAAAACGAAGTTTAAACATTGTAGGGGCACCTACGAAACAAAATATGAAAACCTGATGGTAAAACAAAATACAGGGGCCTCCCAGAATAATCAAGCGGAGAAATCACTGTTGAGTGACTGGATGGCAGTCTCTTCCTCCAACAGCTGCCTAGTGTTTCTGCAGCACTGTATCCTCTGAGATTTGAGTCACGTGTTTCCTTACAATCGCAACTATAAGGCTATGCTAGGACTCTTCCTGGAATCACTATAGCAGAATAATCCCTGTTGTAATTATTCCAGAATAGAATATACATATGGGGGAGTTATACCAGAATAACTATCCTAGGAAATTTCCCTGTGTAGATACACCCTAAGACTTCCTCATTGGTGGGGACTGGATAGCTCACTGTTAGTTTCACTCTCTTTATTTAAATTTGGCCCAAGTTAGTAGTGGCAGATAGCTGTTAGATAGTCTGAGTACAAGTGCATTTCAGAAAAACAAACCCCAAAACATAGTAATTAGGACCCTTTGTCACTGGTCTGAGCAGAGAGGCCTAAGATTTAAGAGAGATTTTCAAAGTCACAAAGAGAAGTTAAGTGGCCAGCCCTGACTACGGTTGTTATTATTTCCATGTCTCTGGTACACTGTGCTTCGGTTGGAAAAGTACATTGGTGTATTCCTAATCCCTTCAGTTTGTATTAGCTTCGGAGTGAGTGATACTTTGAAGTTTCTTTGACCAAGAGTTGAAGCTTTTCTTCCTTCTGCCTGACATTAATTGCCTGACCTTTCAAAGTTGCCCAATACCTGCAGCAGCTCTCATTGACCAAAATGGGAACTTTGGACACTCAGCACCTGTGACAATCAAGCTGCTAGTATATTTTGTTGAAGTACTTTTATTCTTTTTAGTATGCTTGAAAAAATATCTATAGACACACTCTTTGAAGTGCATTTGCTCTTTTATTGTCTTCTCCCTTTTCTTTTTGGTTCTGAGAATGAAACAGCAAATTTTAAAATTATGTATAATGGTTTAATATTAAACACAAAATAATTTTACTGTTTATTCTTATGAATATATTGAAATAAAATATTTCTTCTCGGCATAAACACATGACTGCTGTAATTCTGGTCCATGAAGTTATTTAGTGTGCTTGTCATTCATTGTTCCTCAAGAAAAACCTGAAGATCAGATATTGCTATAGAAATAAGTATTTGAGGAACTGGTATAATTTTAAAAGGCCACTTTATTTACATAGTTCAGAAATTAATTAGAACAGCTGTGCTCAATTAATTTTCCATGGCTCCTTGCACATGGACTTTGTTTTGATTTAGCATTGATGTGTTATTTCCTTCTATTAACAACTCTGCCTTTTGGATATCAGGAAGAACTTTTGTTTAAAGTTGATTATTGACTGGGAGAATTAATTTTAGTATCATGAATTGTAACAAAATAAATATCCCAGATTAATTCCATTTCTAATGCAAAAAAAAATTACTAATTTAGAATTCCTATTTGTTACCTATAAAGCAATGATATGTCATACATGCTGGTATCTGTCTTGTTTTTTCCTGTTCTACTTTTGTTTATCTCCCATCCTTTTAACCTTATGTTCAACTCACCTCATACAGATCTGTTGTTAGATAGGGAAATGACTCAGGGGTGGGGGGTACGTAGAGGAATCTGACGCCAGTTTTTTTCCAGAAGGAATAACCTTTAAAACAAGAAATCAAAATAAACTGTCTAATCCCCAGTTTGCTGTTTAATCCAGTGCTGTCACCAGAAGGATGAAGCCTAACCTTCTGAAAGGAATTCTCTCTTTTGTCTCCCAAGCAGCCGCTCTGGTAGCCCTGCCCTTAACCTCTTTGTAAGGAGAGGCAGAATGAATGTTTATAACTTCGCTAACCAAGGATGAGGTAGTGTAACAGATCCTTATCAAAAGCTAATTTTTGCTTTTCACTGAACCCAAGTAAATTACCAAGAGTTCTGCCAGATTAGGGACTGTTTATAAATAAGATAGCCTGTCTATGTTTGTGACACATGCATATGCTGTGTGCACATCTCTTTTCCATGCATAATTGGCAAGGTAACCATAGTCAAGTGAACAATCGACCCAGCCATTGAGTGCATAGTGTGATATAAAACACTCTGATTAAACATTTGTATTGAGGGTAGTCTTGGAATATTTCATTAATACAAGTTTCATTGCAAAGTAAAGCTTTCCACTATATTGCAGTTATGCTGCATTTCTACATTTGCGCTGTTTATTTTTATTTATCTCTTCCCTGAGATTAAATCTGTGGAATGCTACTTGGTCTCTGAAGTTCTGAACCACATCGAAGCAAGATCACTGATCCCAGTGATGGCTCCTGTGACTCTTGAGTCTGTTCCCTTTGGTCCTACAGGGATCTTCAAACTGGATTCTGTAGTACAAAAATTGGACCAGTCAGTGCAGCAAATCTGACCTCCCCCCTCCCCCCAGATGATTCTGCTATCCTGGAGTCTTCCTGTCCCTTGTTGGTCAAAAACTTTAAGGCATATCAGGACCTCCTGAGGCATGTGGCTGCTGCCTTGGATATCCAAGTGGAATTTCTGAAGGAGAATTCTCCAACCATCAGCTCCAGGAAGAGTAGTCGTCTTGGTAAATCATGCTCTACTGGAGACTGCAAAAGCACTCTGGAATACCCTGGTGTCATTGTTGCCTACAGTGAAGAATTGGAAAAAAACCCAAACCCAAACAAACAAAAACCCCACTTCATTCTCATAGATGAGTTTGAGGGTTTCTTTTCCCACCTGGCCTCTAACTCCCTGGTAGTGACCACAGCAAACAAGCCCCCTCGTGGAAGTGTATAAATCTACATTCAGAGACGGAGAATCCAAGAGGGTGGACTTGTTAGGGAGTAAGATTGTGTCTCATTCTCAACAGCAGGATGTTAATTTTGGGTCCAACTCAAAGAATCAAGTTTTATGGGGCCCTGATAAACTCTACAAATGCAAGAGTGTTTCTGCCAACAGAATGATTCCAGGTGATTCACCATTTTTGTCTGGAGTTGCATTCCCAACCCTCAACCACAGTCTGAATGGGTCTGATGTTGCTGCTGTATGCCAGGCTACAGCTTCATCCCCTTCAGATATGGCTGAAGTTGGTCTATCATCTGCACCACCTTGGACTGATTGGTCAGTCTTCCTCTTCTGATTCTGGATTCCTTATGGTGGTGGACAGTGCAGGACAACGTGTGCGAGGATATTTCCTTCACTCGATCTCAATCAAACAGAGCTATTGTCACCTCTGTCATTTTCATAGGTTAGGGAGTGAATCTGGAGTCAGTGAAAGTTCAAGACTTGTGAGCAGAACAGGAAGCTTCGCTGCTTATTGGTTCCCGGGAGCTTTGTGCCATCTACAATGCTTTTCAAAACTTTCAACACCACATCAGGGTCTCAGCAGTACCACCATGCTGTGTTCTGTGAACAGATAGGTGAGGTGGTGGTAGGGGCAGGGGAAAGGAGATGTGGTTTCTCAGGAGGTAATCAGTTTCTGGCTGTCTTGCACTGGGGAAAACATTACCCTTGTTTCCCATCACCTATCTGGTATCCACAGTCACCTTGCAGATTACCTCTGTAGGAATTTCTCCTTGTATCACGAGTGATCTCTAAAGCCCAGTTTCCTGTAATCCAACTTTGTAATTTGGTATATCCAGGGAAACCACCTGTTTGCCACAAAAGGAAACAAAGAAAGCCACCTGTTTTGCTCTCTAGAGGTCTCAATCCAGGGTGCTTGCTTTTCACTTCCAATCATCCCACAGGTCATTCTGAAGCTAAAATTGGACTCTGCTAGGCTCATTCTCATTGCTCCAGTGTGGCCAAGGACAATGTTGGTTTTCCAATCTCCTCCTCTTATCCATCTGGCCTCACCTCCTCTTCACTCTGACTTCCTGACTCAGAATCACAGCCTGATTAATCTGGCCGTGACATGTATGGCAGCCATTTAGTTTTCTGCACATATTTTCAAATTCCTATGTCATTACACCTCCTGCAATTACTGTTGGTGAATCTCCCATATAGATGACAGGGCTGTATCTATTCAAAGAAGAAAGAAGAGTTACTTACCTTTAACTGTTGTTCTGTGACCTGCCCTGCGTCCCCGCTGCACTGGATTCTGCATTTCTGCCACTTAGTGCTAAGGAACTGAGCAGGTCTGGGTCGTTCTGCCCTTACACAACCAGAGAAGGGGCTACAGGGCATGCTAGAGAAAGTTCTCCAGCTCTGCTGTGCGGGGTGCACACACGCATACAAAATATACATCTGTATTGATCTCAAAGAACAACAGTTGGAGGTAGATAACTTCTTAAAAAAATGTTTATCATTTTTATTAGAGTGCTTTAAAAATGAAGGAAATCGAGACCCTATTGGAAAATATTAATTTTGGATATATAAATCAATCTGTGTGATTTTTTTTTTTTTTAAATTTTCAAACAAAAGACCTGCATTTCATTTCTTTAAGAATTATCTGATGTCCAATTCAGAAAACAAAATAGTAATTAATTTTTGAAAAGCTCACATTAGAGAAATATGATTAGTCTGTAATGGTTTCTCTCCTTTCATTAATGACAAATGTTTGCTTTTATATTAATGGTGGTAGCTAAGTAGCACATATGGTTAAATGAATAATTTAGATAAAAACCTCACTTCACATACTGAGCAAATGGCCACAGTGCCATAAAATAGC
The DNA here is from genome assembly GCA_007922175.1 of Pelusios castaneus. NCBI lineage: Eukaryota > Metazoa > Chordata > Testudines > Pelomedusidae > Pelusios > Pelusios castaneus. The sequence goes on from ML685834.1 coordinate 421,876, forward strand.
CCAGTCTTCAGATAAGACAGAAATTAGTTCTTCTCATGGAAGAGCCATGAATGTCCACTTTCCTATAATGTGGAAAGCATATTGCATCTGATTTATGGTGTAAACAGGCTGAACAAAACCAAGTTGTGTTGCATTCTTATAGAATTAGCGGAGTAGTTCTGTTTGTGAGTCTCTGGTTAAGTTTGTCAGCCCTTTTACAATAAACTATCTTTTTTCTTTCAAGGACTTTGTTTAGTGCTGAATGGTTTAGGAAGCTAGTTCTGTTACTTATGTCTTCACAACTGCAAAAGTATTTATGTACCAATTTAGCAGAGCATAAATATCTGTCTCAAATGTCTGTGGTACTGTAAGAAACGTTTGATTTTTCTAAGGACTTTTGGATCTGAATTTGGTGCGCATACATAGCTCCATACAGTGTTGGATCAATAGTGGTCTACTCCAAACAATCCCATATATGGGCTTTAACATAAGAGTTAGTTTTTTGTGTCGGTAATCTGCCCCTCACCCCAATAGTCTCCAATGTAGAGACCCATAACATCAACAACTGTCCCCTTGCAATCAGTCAAGGGGATTCTAGTTTGAGAAAATAGCTTTGAGGGAATTTTCCTTTTCCTTTTGGAATGATACATTGTTAAAAAACTAAATGGAAAGTAAAATTATATGAGTAATTCTGATCCATAATTCTGAGCTGAAAATCCATCTAAACTTGGGACCTACCTCATGCTGTTCCTTAATATTTTGATTTTTCGGATCCTTCATACTTTTGTATAGTTGATCGTGATTTAAGTCATGCCATTAACAATAGCTAAAATCTTTAATTGAAACACAAGAGTTTTGTGTGGGTATTTATAAAATCTATCATAGTAAGATTAAATCGGAATTTTATAGAGTATATAGCAGTTGCACTGCAAGTCTATCTTCTTTACAGTACACATTTTATGGATTTTACAATATTGTCTTCAGTTTTTTGCCCATGCTTTGATTCCTTTCCCAATGAGAAATCAAACCCTAAGCATTTTCCTTGCATCTCCTGAGCGAAGACAGGTGCACACAAGATTTCATTTTAATTTGAGGGATCGGGGGAGGGACTGGTAGTATCTTAAAGACATTGGGTGTATAGTTAGGGTTTTTTCTTTCTCGAAGTCTAACTTTTTATTATGATATCTAACTTTACCTGCTATGCTCATGTCCCATAGCCACATCTTTCTTGGGAGAAAAATATAATCTAAGAAGGTGCAGTGAGTGTCTCTGTGTTACGCATGTCTACCTGCACATCTATTATACAGTATATAAAATAAAGCCTGAAGAATCAATGAGTTCCTAGCCTCTAAGACCAGAAGGGACCACTTGTGATCCTTTTCTGACCTCCTGCATAACAGAACACACAGAACTTCTGCCAAACGATTCCTACTTAATAAACTAGAGCATGTTTTTTTTGAGAAAAAAATCCAGTCTTGATTTAAAATTGGCAATGACAGAGAATTCAGCATAACCCTTAGATTTTAATTACTACTTGGCACAATTAGCAGATTAACATTGTGGAAACTGATTATACCACCTGCTTGTATCCTGCATAGATGTAGCTGGTGCTTAGTCACTTTCACTAGCATTAAATTCACTCTCCTTTAACATATGGAGAACTTTGAGAGGAAATGTACTTATGTAAATAAATGTATCCTTCATCTGTAGCAATGTTTCCATCAGTAATGGCATGTTGTTCTGAATTTTCTGACTTCACCAATTAAGCTGTTTAAAGAATAGCTCATTGTACACCCTGGAATAGCTGACTTTTCTTGCTGGAGAATATATAAAACATTTCCCTCTTGTACATTCTTGCTGCTCAAGAGTGAGATGGAGAATACAATTAAATGTAAAGTGGCTCTCATAGAATCTTAGGGTTGGAAGGGACCTCATGAGGTCATCTAGTCCAACCCCTTGCTAAAAGCAGGACTACTCCCACTAAATCATCCCAGCCAGGGTTTTGTCTAACTGGGCCTTAAATGTTTCCAAAGATGGAGATTCCACCACCCACCTAGGTAACCTGTTCCAGTGCTTCACCACCCTCCTAGTGAGAGAGTTTTTCCTAATATCCAACCTCGACCTTCCCAGCTTCAACTTGAAACCATTGCTCCTTGTTCTGTCCTCTGTTGTTACTGAGAAGAGCCTAGCTCCCTCCTCTTTGGAGCACCCCTTCAAGTAGTTGAAGGTTGCTATCAAATCCCCCCTCAGTCTTCTCTTCTGCAGACTAAATATGCCTAGTTCCTTCAGTCTCTCCTCATAAGTCATGTGCCCCAGCTCCCTAATCATTTTCATTGCCCTCCGCTGGATTTCTTTCTTAGAAAATTTGTCCACATCCTTTCTGTAGTGGGGAGCCCAAAACCGGACACAGTATTCCAGATGTGGCCTCACCAGTGCTGAATAATCACATCCCTCGATCTGCTGGCAACACTCCTACTGATGCAGCCCAATATGCCACTGGGCTTTTTGGCAACAAGAGCACACTGTTGGCTCACATCCAGCTTCCCGTCCACCATAACCCCCAGGTCCTTTTCTACAGCGCTGCTACTTAGCCGATCAGTCCCCAGCCTGTAGCAGTACATGGGATTTTTCCATCCTAAGTGCAGGACTTTGCACTTGTCCTTGTTGTCTCCATCTTATATAAAATATTTACATGCATGGATCTCATACCTTGTATGTGTTTAGGAGATTTTGAAGCCAGTTGTGATTTTTATCCTGGGAAAGAAAACTAAAATGTTTGCATTCAATAAGAGGGGCACAAGTTAATTGAAGAGCAGGGAAATTCCTTATGTAAAGGGAAGGAGTTCTTGTTTTGTTCTAAATGGTGTAGTTTACCACCTCTAAACATGAGTTGTGTGATCCTCATCCTAAAAGCCTTCCAGAGGGCCACACTGGAGGCCATCCTGAGGCCCAGGTATGGCCTCCGGTGCAGCCCTTCAGGTCCCCGCCGGAACCACACTGTGCACCAGTGGCCCCAGCCTCGCCCTGCCCCCAGGATGGAGTGGAGCAAACAGGCCAGCCCGCCACACCCCGCCCCCAGGGCGGACCAGCCAGCTCAGGCAGGAGTGTGGCCTTTTTCCCCCCTTTTCTCCCAGCACTGGCCCAGGCAGGGGCTCCCACGGTGGTGGGGGCTGTGGCCCCTGGCCGGTGGGAGGGGCCCACAGTGATGGGGCCACTTGAGACCCTTTAATCTGGACCTGGCCCCAGTATAGTTTAGGCAGGCCTCATTAGCTGTCTCTGTGCTTCATTCCCCTCCTAACTACAATACCATTGTTGTTCCTGGGTTTTTGTAGAGGTCCTGAGAAAACAGCCTGTGGCACCCTTTTCCAGCTCCTGCATGTGGGGAATGTTCCCCCAACGAGATCGTGGGCTTTTAGAACTCCTTTATGCAGCTTTTGTTGCTTTTACCCTGCATACAGGGGCAGAAGATTCTCAACTCTCTCTCTTTTTCATTATGGCAATACCTCATCATCCTGTTTAGACCCAACAGTAATGTTCCTACTCTCCTTTGCTGTACAAAACATAGCCACCGAGATAACTTGCTTAGCTTAGTCCATTAGTTTGATTTCCCCTTTGAATTCCTCCACTGCTGTGCCATATCACATAGCTGCTTCTTGCCCTCAAGCTTTTGTCTATGGTTTCTGATCACCTTGCGTGTAATATTAACATTAAAAGCCAAAACCTTTCTGGAGCGCAGAATTTTGATGCATGTTATTTTCATTAACTCTGCCACATTCCGATCTGCTTTGTACTCCAGTTTTCCCCCTCCTCCATCATTTCTTCATTAGCAGGCTTCAGCTGTTGGCCGATAGAATTGTACGTGATGCCAGTTTTTCATTCCTCAAGACCATGTGTGCCACCTTAAGAATATTTCAAAAGCACATGCTTAGTGAGAAGACTCGGAGAGTGCTTTCATTTCTAGGTTTGTGTGGCAAAACAGAAGGCTTCCAAGACAGATTTTCTAAGAAAAAATATTTTTCATTTCTTTGTTTAGCTTGTTTAGAAGGGAAATTGCTTAACACTGCAAATTGAGTATATTTCAATTGTTAATACATTGTTTCATTTTGTAATCACTCACTCTGCATCTTCCTAACCATGAGAGGGCAGAAGTAAGTGGCTGTGAGAACCATTTCTTTGAATTTCTTGACTTCTTCCCCTACAAATTCTCAATCACAATATAATATTTCCATGGTTTCTTGCATTTTAATTTCCTTTACTTAGAGAAAAAGAATCGATAGATGTGATAGAGGCTTTAGAGATTGAAGAATTTGGTATTTCAGGAAATGAGACATATGATAGTATGCTATTTTATATAAAAGTTTGGGTATTACTCTGTGTAAAAAAATCATCACATAGTGACAATATGTTGTCTACTTTGCATAAGCATTTACCACAGAAATACACAGAAATTTGGGATTTTGCATATGCAGATATGCCAGGGGTTGACAAAACTGGCTCACAGCTAGGCACCAGCAATTTTACTTTTGGTCACCAGAAGGTGCTCCTCCATTACATTTCTGCAGTGGAGCTAAGCAACAGGCTACTAAAACTGGTCATCACGGCGACCAGAAACATGTATTTGTTGAGGCCTGAGATAAGCAATTATCTAGTCAGGATGGTGGGGGGGGGGGGGCGAGGGGCGAGTGGTGGAATATTTTACACATGGTGGAATATTTTACACATGCTAATGAACTTTTTGCAAATGTGGATGTGCAAGTGGACACTTATTTAAAACTCCCTACAATTTATTTTTTTCTTATTATGCCCAAGAATGGTTAACATACTGATATAGTCATCATAATAGTTTCATACAAAAAAAGAAAAATGAGTAAGTGTGTTAAAAATAATGAAACAAACAAGGAGTCCTTTTGCATTTGCTAAAACGGACTAAAAAACTACCTTGTGACTCTGCCTTCTTTGTATGTAACATACTGTAGTTTCTATTTCATGCATCTGATGAAGTGGATTTATACCCACAAAAGCTTATGCTTCAAATAAATTCGGTAGTCTTTAAGACTGCCACAGGACTCCTTGTTTGTTTTGCTTAAATAGACTAACATGGCTACCCTTCTGGAACGTATAAATAATGAGTGAACATAGGGTAGTTCAAAGTACTTCAGACAATTGTAAAACAGTTTTTAGCAACTTTATTACCAAATCCTACAAGTCTTTTTCATAGCCACTAGCTGTCATGTTGTTACAAAAACTTATCAGTGTATTACAGCTCAGTGAGCTCTGAAGGGAGGAACAATCAGTTTGTGTGATAAAGATGACATATAGAAGACAGAAGCTGGGATTTATTTTGGGAGATCTGTTAGAATGGCCAGCTGGACTTAAAGGCCACTTGTCTCAAATAAAACTTAAACCCTGTCTGCTTGGAAGATATGTTATTACACATAATCCTTGTAGTAAAATGGTACTTTGTTTGATAACACAAAGTCCGGCATGAACATTATGAATTCTTTCATCTGGTTTATAAGCAGTAGGAGTGAATATGTATGTTACCAGAAGTAAGGGATATCTTTTCTATTATAGTCTGAGTAATGGACCAACAAAAAAAATTCTACATGCAGAGTTGTTGTAGCTGCCGGTCCTAAGGCTATGTCTACACTGGCAAGTTAGTTCGAATTAAGGAGGCTTAATTCGAACTAAAGCCATGGCTACAGTAGGCTTTAGTTAGTTCGAATTAAGGGCTTCCTTAATTCGAACCAATACGTTCTAATAGGGCTTCAGAAGTAAGGCTTTAATTCGAACTAACTAGTTCAAATTAGCCAATGTGGCCATGTTAATTCGAACTAATCGGCCATTGAAATGAATGGGGATCGCTAATTCGAACTAAATTCCAAAGGGGTAGCCGTGTTTTCCTAGATCAAATTAAGCTAATTCGAACTAACTAAAATTAGTTCGAATTAGTTAGTTCAAACTAACTAATTCGAACTAATTTTAGCAAGTGTAGACATAGCCCAAGATATTAGACAAAGTGGGTGAGCTAATTGGACCAACTTCTGTTAGTGAGAAAAACAAAGGTGTGAGGTTACGCAGAGCTCTTCTACTGGTTTGCGAAGGTACAAAGGGTACATCTATACAGCAAAGAAAAACCTGCTGCTGGCCAATGCTAGCTGTCTTGGGCTGCAGGACTATTTCATTGCTGTGTAGAGTTCTGGACCCCAGCTCTAGGACACTGTAGACATACCCTAGGAGTGTCACAGCTAAATAAAAGATGGAATAGATAGTTTCGCTTAGGTGCAGGTAGTTAACACACATTTCAAGGAACCATTCAAGGTGAAGTTGTCAGTTAACACCCTTCCAGCCGTAGAGGGAGAGATGCCAGTTGGTGGTGGGTTGTAGATTGTTGTAATAAGCCATAAATCCAGTGTGTCTGTTCAGTTCTTGATTTTAGTTTCTAGCAAAATTATGAATTCAAGGCTTGTCTTTTTTTGAAAGTTTCTTTGATGATGAGGACTCTTTCAGTTTGTGAAAGATGTTCACCCATAACTTTCCTAAACACTAAATATCCTAAACTGAATAGACAATGCAACTTAAATTCCCCATCTTCACAGCGTCTGATGAAGTGGGATTTTCTCCCACGAAAGCTCATGCGATAAATATATTTGTTAGTCTTTAAAAGTGCCACGGGACTCCCTTGTTTGTTTTGCTGAACTAGACTAACACAGCTACCCCTTTGGGGGTAACATGACAGTATCCCTTCTATCAAACACATTTCTGTACATTCTTTTTTTTTCTTTCATAATTTTCTGTGTTCTCTTGTAATAAAGCAGAAAAAGACCTGAGAATACATGAATTGACTTCACAAGTCTTACAGTGATCCTCTAATGAGCTGAGAAATAATTATATAAGTTTCAGAGGGGTGTGGGTACCCATGTATTTTTAGCAAAAACAATGAGGAGCCCTGTGGCACTTTAGAGAAAAACAAAATTTTTTTTGAGGGGTATAAGCTTTTGTGGGCTGGAAGTCCCTGTGTCAGATAATTATATAATTTTTTAAGAAGAGTCTGTTATCCTTGGCTACTACAGTGGCATGAAATAGATTAATTATTTCATTGAACTCCAGGTGAGCCAGATCCTGCAAATTCTTACTACTGATAATAGTCCCACTGATTTTATTGAGGCGTTTGCCAGATTGAGCCCTACATTAAAAAACAGCTATTAAAATAAAAGGTCTTCAATATGCATCAGAAATGTGTACAGCACTCCTTGTATATTTAGTTCAATTAAAGTGAAAAGAAATGCCCAACAGCCAAAAACTTAATTTAATAATACCTTCTTTCTTTGGGAAAAATGTTTTATATAAAATATGTTTTAATAAAATAAATTAATTGTATTAGTGACCGAGTCCTTTCTAGCCTCACTTTGTGACTAGGAAGCTAACAGCTTTGCTCTGTATTTACTAGTTATCTGGCTAGCACAGTCTGTTTGTCATTTTATGCCTCTTTTCTGGTGGCAGTGTTGTGCATCTTCTTTGTTTGTCTTTTTTAAAGAGAGATTGACCTTTACTTTGTAGGATTCTTTCTATTCTGTCATATCAAATCTGTTAGGGATTGGGTGAGCTTCATCCAAGTTCTCCCAATGTGCTTTATGAAATGAAGGTTGAATCAAATGCTCAGCAAAAGCTTATTCAGTAATTTGTGTTCAAATCAGATTTATACATATTAGATTATTTTTTCTTTCACAGCTTCCAGCAGACCTTACCAAGATGCATCTTTCAGATAATCCACATCCACAGGTGACTCATGTCCCTTCTAGCCAATCTGGATGTAGTATTGCCAGTGACTCTGGGAGCAGCAGCTTGTCAGATATCTACCAGGTAAAACACTAGAAGTTCATTTTTGTTTTTGTTTTTATTTTCTTTTGCAGGGAGGCAACATTTGTATTGCAACATTCTGCATTTAGCCTTTCTCGTTTTTTGGAAGTGTAAAATATTACATCACTAAGGTCATTTGTTTACACAAAACCTAATTATGCCACTTTAACTTCCATATAATAAATTGAAACAAATAATGGGTGTTTGATGTTGGGTGCATATCTGCTTTTTCAGGTCAGTGCAGAATTTTGTGTAAAGCTATTACATTTTGGTACAGATTAGTTTTTTTTTTTTTAAATGTATTAATAGGTGTACAATGGCATTTTCCCCCTTTATTTTACAGTCTTATTCTTTGTGCTCCTCGCCAGTTTTTCTTCCCTTTCCCCCACCTCCTTTGGCAGTGAGGTAGGCAAAACTGACCATGAAAAGTGATATGCAGTGTAGATGTAGCTGTGTCAGTTCCAGGATATTAGAAAGACAAGGTGTGTGAGGTAGGTAATATCTTTTATTGGTTCCGATGAGGAGAGAGACCAGATTTTGAGCCACACAGAACTCTTCTTCAAGTTTGGGAAAGGTTCTCCCAGCGTTACAGCAATCAGATCCACCTTGCATTTTGCTGTGATGCTGGGTGTACCTTGCCCAGATCTGAAGAAGAGCACTGTGTGACTCAAAAGTTTCTCTCTTTCGCCAACAGATGTCAGTTCAGTAAAAGATACCTTCTTTACCTTTTCTCCTTAAGCATGGGTGATAGAGAGAGCAGCATAAGATGAGCAATTGTGTTTTCACTTACTTTTATTTTTATAAGACTAAAATAAAGTTCAGGTTTGTATTGGTTAAAAAATGTGTTGTAGTGAAAAACAAAAATGGAATTATGATGCAGATATAGTCGAGAGTCCATGCAAGGCCCTGAGCACCACTTAACACATGACTTTTATGTGACCTGCAAAAGGAAAGAATTGCATGTATGCAATTTTTTTTCCATTCTTTATTATCCATAAAGAAGGTTTGCGGGCATTTTTCTGCTGCTAGATTTTTTTTCAGCCTAAGAAATATTAGGAATGTCAAATCTCGTCTTTCCTGTGTCTGGCTTGAATTCTTTTTGGAGGACTGGAGTAAGTGTCCTGGGAACTTTCTTAGTACTTGATTGAAGAGGCTGAAGGGTTTAAACTTCAGAGAAGAGATATTTTCTTCAGTCTTTTTTTAGGCTTTGGGATTAATTTTCATTAACAAAATCACGCAAGAAAAGCCTATTTAAATAGTTTGAATAAAAATAACTCATGGTATCAACTTACTTGTTCTTCAGCAATCCATGGTCTTCAGGCAGAAAATCAGCAGACCTAACCTTATGATTTTAAAAACAAACAGGAAAAAATGTTTGCCTTTTGTGTGTTTGTGTTGGAGATGTTCGTGTTTTTGTTCTTCATCATGTTGATGGTGCCCCATGACGCTCTCATTCTTCCTCATTTGCAGGTCACTTTTATGTGACCTGGAGGGTCTTGTCCTTCCTTTCTACACTGGGCTGAACTTCATCGGGTACATTATCTTATGTAAATTAAACACATCCCTTGAGAGCGAACGTTAATATTTATTCTATGTGAAAGACATGTTCTGTTCTCCAAATGTAGTCAGTCTAAATCACCAGCTCCGTGCTAAGCAAAATGAAGTCATTTTCAATAGTAGAATGTAAGGGTTTCCAGTGTTGCTTGTAATGAATGGAAGTTGAATAAGTCTTTGTGGATTATATACTTGTACATGTTTTGACTCATCACCATGTGTTGCGAATTGAAACTGTTTGTGCGATGTCTGTTATGGAGCCGGCTGCACCTCTGTCCCCAAGATCTTGAGCTTTTTGCTCTACTGTCTGAGTGGAATCACATGATTCTTACATATTTAGCCTGGGACCTGGCTACAGCACCCAGTGTATAACAATAGCTTATCTTGCAAGTCTGATGGGGTTTCAGACACCCATGTTTTCTCCCTTTGGGAACCTATAATCAGTGATATATTAATAATAGCTGTCTTATAACTATATCATTTATTAGCATCATTGATTGTGTACGTGTTTTATCTTATCTAAAGTCCTCGCATCCCACAGTGGTGACCTCGGCGGGCCTACCATCTCAGCCAGTCATCAAGACTCATACTTTTGGCACTATTCCTGAATATCTTTTAAGTGGAAGCTGATGATGTTGTTCCCTCTCCTGCTCTTTGTGTGACCCGTCCCATACAGCCCACTAATGAGAAGAACTTAAACAAAAATATTTGTATAGAAAGAATCAGGCCAACATACAGTATTGTACAACCATTACAGGTTACTTCAGATATATCATGTATGCTAAGAATATTATCAACAGGAATACATTTGAAATGTCATGTTTGTATATTAACAAGTGGCATCTAAATTATGAAAATTCAAACTTGCAAAAAGAATATATTTGACAAATAAAAAGTTGTATGTTAAAACAATACAGGGAAGAATAATTGTGTAGTACAGCCAGCTAATGCATTAGTATGGACACAATTTTTATATGTTAAGAGGAACTGATGATAATTTATTAATTAATCAGTCTAGATCTCCTTTTCAGGTCAAGCAGAGCAGTGGTCCTCTGAGATCCCTGTTCCTGCATGGAAGTTACCTTTTGTGATACTACCCCACCCACTCCAAACTGTAGAGAAGTCATCTGAATCCACAAATCTTGCAAGCAGGAGTAGAGGCCAAAGTAGTTTCACATCATCTACTTCTGTTCCTACAGAGATTCTTCAGACAAGATAATATTCTTAGTCTGTTTTGTCCTATCTTCAGAGTCTACATTGCTGGAGAGCATGGATGTTTGGAGGCCTAGGTCTCTTGTAATTCCTTTAAGGGTCTGATGGTTTGGGGGTGTACCGTGTGACTTACTCTACTGGGGGCATATTCTACCCGCCTTACAGAATTAGTTTTTTCCTTCTCTTCTGTGTGTTTCACCTACAGGAAGGGATTATTGGAATAATGATTTTTATTTATTTATTTATTTGTATTGTGGTAGAACCCATAATGTATTAACCTTGTCGCTGTGCATCTATATAGGATTACACAAACCCTGTCCCTGAAGCTCTTAGGCCCAGATCCTGAAACACTTCTTATTTCAATGGGAGTTAAGTGCCTAAATACCTTTGAGGTACTGGGCCTTACAGTCTAGACGGACAACTGACAAGGGGTGCGAGGAGAAAACATCCAGTGACCATATTTGAGTATCATTTTAATTTGTATCAAATATGTTTTATGTCTCTTTTAAGTATATATATATTTTTTGGCCAGTTTCTTGTAGGTACAATAAACATAGTATTGTCAATCAAAAGACTGGTTCTTTTTGTAGGGTTTTGTAGGTAGTTGGATCATTCCAGCTTCCAGTATCGGATATTGTCTTCAAATTGCAAAGAATCTCTTGCTTTCATTATTTAAAATGTTGGCAGTAGTTTAATAGTTATCATGCAAAGATGGTAACCAATTTAGGAGTTTGAGTTAGGGAATTTTAAGGGTTTCTTGTAAAACAAAAAATACAAAGTGTGAAAATACCGTTTTGGTTGAGTGAGTGTGAAGAAAAACAAACCTGTACTCTGAAAATATTTGGAAAAATAATATTGGGTTTTGGCAGTCAGTTTAGTTTCTTGTGAATATTACATTGTTTCAGTATGGGGGACAAGTTACATTTTAAGTTCACCAACAAAACTGACATCAGCAAAAGGAGAGTCATATTTTGTATTCAAAACGTTTGACTAATGTGAACTATGTATCAAGTGAAACGTTTGAATTTATAGAACCTTTAAATTTATTTTTATTGCTTTGTAGAGCCTTTTAATTATTTTCAATGGCTGCAGTGTTGCTAATGACAGAAGTAGAGGACAGAAGAGAGTAAGAAGGGGAGATTGAGAACAGTGGATAGTTTTGTTACCCCTTTTACAAGTTTTGTTAATATGGCTTTGATTTCTCCAGGTGTAGTCTGTAGTTTGAAATGAAGTTTCACTGATCCCAGCTGTTTCTCTATTCAGCATGTTAAACAGGAAAAGAACACTTCCCTGTTGATTGCTAGATCAGCAGAAAATTAGAGCCCCATGCGGATACAAATATGTGGATATGCATCCTATCTGCATCTGCAAGAAATGGTCCATGGATATCCGCATTGCATGCAATGCAGATAACTGCAGATTTGCAGGGCTCCAGAGAAAATTATTGCTGTCTATGAGAATTGTTAGGACTATAAATTGCTAGAACTATAAATTGTTTCATAATAGCAATAAGACACATCTGATGGTGAACTTTCAGCTTCATATTTCACTTCTCTGGTGGATAAAACCCAACAGTTTCATTTCTTGTAATGCTTCCCTAACTGAAGATAAGCAGAGCTGAGTGAAGTAATCACATTTAATCTCAAATCCACCCAGTTTGACTCTCTAAGTGGACATGTATGGCTCAACTCATTTCTAATATTTGTGGAAGAATCTGCAGGATACGATTCACAAGGCCCTACACAAATGGAAAGCCAAGAGTTTGTACAGCCAGAGCAGTTCACTCAAACACCTTGATTTCTTTTAAAAAGTTTGGTTTTATTAATTACTTTTGGTGTAATTCAGACTTTGCTATTGTGGTTTTGTTTAATCAGCGCAGTGAACATTTTGTTCTAACAACATGAAAACAAAATGAGCGACATTATAGGAACAGAAATAAGGTTCGATCTGAAGCAAAACACTGCACTTGAAGAAGTGGGTCTTGTTTATGATACTTCCCTGTCCCCCATCTGCTCCAAAATTCTGGGACCCGCTAAATATTGAACTGGCCCAAGTGTGTTGACCATAGCCCTCGAAGTGGATCTAGCTCTGCCCATTCCTCTCCCTGATATGTACCCTGTCTGTCCCCAGCACCCACTCTGGCACAACCCATGTACTATAGGATATCAGCTGCTCCACTGGGGAACTTTCCATTTGTTTAGAAGTGCTGAAGCAGCACAAAGGGAGCTTAAGAAGAGTCAGAGTTGGCCCTTTGCATCTATATCCATGAATCTATACATTGCAAGTTCTGACTTGTTTGGAATGCTACAGAAACAGTATTGGTTAACAGGCTGCAGCACATTTTTTAAGGACAAGAAAATGAATGGGTTTTAAAAATTAAAATATTAAATGAAATTATTCATTTTGCATAAAATGGCAATTTAAAAATTTTTATCTTTAACTCATCTTGCACCCGTTGCTGCCAGTGCTCATGTGTGTTTGCTGCAAAACTTTGCAGTTTAGATAGAAACAGGGCAAGTTAAATAGTCCTGAATATAGTGACTTTCTCAGGGACACCCAGCTGATCCCTATTGCTGTGAAGGAAAAGGATCTTGTTCCTGGTTTAATAAGGGTTTTCTGGATAAATAAAAAGATCTTGCCTTTTTGGCTGCCACGCTATTATTGTCAGATCTTGATTTACCTTCTTGTGATCCATTTAATTTTGCCATTCTCTCTTTGTTTTTCTTTGCTTCTTCATTTCTTCCATTCAGCAGTTTTGGTGTGGACTGTCAGAGCTGTTGTGCAGGAGTGTTCCAATGTCGTACTGTGATTCTAAGGCCTGGTCTATACTTACTGGGAAATTTGGCAACAGTTGATGGGAGTTACATAAGCTGCACAGAGCAGCATTACATCAACTTCTTAAATCCTCCTTTGTGCGACATCTTCACTGCACTGTGCCCAGGGCTGAATTATCAAAGGGACTTTAGGGGCATAAGTCCTGGTCCCCAGCCAAGAGGTTTCAGCTCCTAAAACCTCTGAAAATCCAGACTGGAGACCCCTGCCCTGCTCAGTGCCAGCAGGACAGGCGCACAGAGAGCACCCCTGCTTGATAGCACTGTGGGGAGGAAGAGGGCGGGTCCTGTAGCCAGAAGGGTGGAGCTCTAGGCTCCTGCCCCACCCTTGGGCCGGCTGGCTGGTCCGCCCTCACGGGCAGGGCAGGATCCTAGCGCCTGCAATGGGGGGCTCAGGCTGGGGACCCCGTGGTTCTGAATTTCTTGAATTTGTGAGGCTTGGCTTTGGGATTATTAAAACATCAAAGTAATGTTTCTTACCCATAAGTAACTGATACATATTCTCCATCTTAACTTATCCTCCCTTTAAAACAAATCATCAGGTCTTCCCAGTTTACATGGCTATGCTTTTACTATCTGTAGAGTATAATTTTCTGAAAGCTTAACTGTTATTAGGTTCTACCTTGATTCTTGAAAACCACAAGATCCCAGCTTTGCAACAGTTCCTTTCGTGCCATGAATATTGTCAGCATTTCAGAGAATAGAGCTGGCTGTTAGCTTATGCTGCCTAGGTTGCTTTCTCATTGCCTGCTGAGTTGACCAATCTCTTGTTTTCTTTGAAACTTTAAATATCTCTAGTATGTAGAGGTGGCGACTGAAGCTGTGTGTTTTCATCGTTGAATTTAAAGACTAGAAGACAACAATCATTACATGATAAAAAATTTCAAATGGATGAAACTTTGATCCTTGAAGTCCTTTTGAAATGAATGTTGTCTTGATATTAATTTTCCTTTGTAGCTTAAATGCTTTATCAGAATGCAAAGTTCCAGAAGTTTATTGAAACATGTTGACTACATGTTTTTAAGAGGAACTGAGCATGCATTTTTTTAAGCAGGCTAAAAGGAGGGCATGCTATTCTCTAGTACTTGTGTAAATTAAGAAGATTGATTATCTGCAAAGCTATTTCTCCATTCCTCTTAGATTCTTTCCCTGGAACAGGCTAGTTTTTGTAAAACACCTAAATAAACACATCCCTTTCAACTAGTTTATGTGAAGTTTGGACTTGGAGGCTATTCTCCTCATTGATCTAGTGTTCGTTAATAATTAATGTTCATACACAATGGTAAACAAGGTGACAATTGCTGACCTTTTTGTAATTAACGCATGCTTAGAATTGTTTGGCTGTCTGTTATTGCTCTCACAGTTCTACTTAATATGAAATGACATGTTAAATCATTCATAGAGTAGATTAAGTCACTATTTTTATTTTCATGCTGGTTTGTGATACTGATTCATTTGATTCTATTAAGGAGTACATATTAGTCTGTTTAAAGTACTAAACAGTTTAGCTCTTAACAGTTTCAGAGCTACAATGCAGGTCAATCTACAGGTCAATTCGAAGGGCATAGCTTAGTGCAAATGCAGTTTTGTCACCTAGTTATTTGTACATTTTGTATATAAATGTGTGTAAATATAGAGTTGGGCTTGTACTACCTAAAGTTGAAAACAAATAAAACTTTGCTATCTGTGAGAGTTAGTTTGACATGTAATGCATCGCCTATTTTTCTCAGGCTTTTTTGCCTTGCATAAATGCTAGTTTAATAGAGTTCCCTGCCCCTCCATGCCTGATTCTATCGGTCTTTATTTTTGTAATGCTTTTGTGGAGGTGAATCTAGGATGCATTCTGCCAGTTATTGTTGGGTGTTGGTTATTTGGCTGGCGGTTGCCATTTCGTGCATCAGAAATTAAATAATTGCATATTTATCATGTAGATCCTCAGAGGTTATGTGATCAGTACAAGTTCTGTTCATTGAAAAAAAATAAATTAGTGAATTGAAGTTAACAGCACTAATGGATAGTAGAAACAGCTGGGGTATCATTCTTGGTAGCAGAAATAGCTGTTTCTAAAAACAGTTTCATGTGTGTTGGCCAAAGCCCCCAGGTGTTCTCCCATCATTATGTAACTTGTGGGCTGTTTGCAAGTAGTCCTTGGGGCATAATCTAAGAGCCATTTGTTATTTCATAGGTAATTATTTCTTCATGTGAATAATAGACCAGGGCATAATAAAAAAGTTCATTTTTGCCCTGGGGAATAACCTCACCGCACATTAGGCAGTGGGAGGTATTGCCTGTCTTGTAGGAGAAAGAAAGTGTGTCACCCTTAGGGCTAGAGTGACCTGCTGTGGCAGCTTCAGATTCGGTCAGCATGGACTGTCATATCTGGACTGCTCAGAGGTCAGGAAGTGATCGTTTCTTGTGTCCTCCGTCCCCCTTGTGCATCCCTGAAGTAGCTGGATAGAGTCTAACTCTTTATTCTTTTGCCTGTAGAAAGAAGGGCTGCATGTCTTGGCCAATTGTCACCGAAATCAGAAAAAACAGAACAAAACAAACAACCTGCCGCCTCTCATTCTGCACATATTCTTAAACTTCAGTATTATAGCTTGTACTTCTCAAACTGGGAGTGAGGTCAGCAACCTGAATTGCTCTGATTGAAAAAGCGAGTAAAAATTCAGGCTATTTAGTTGTAGAAAGGTTAGAAATCTGTGCCGCTGAGACTCGCCAAACACAGTTTGCATATGGGCTTAATTCCAGAGCAGTTAATGTGAGCTACGTAATGTGAGCTACGTAAGCCAGTAATAAGAATTGGATTTAACTCTTTATGATAGCCTGGTCAAAAAAGGATATTTGTGTTAAATAGATGATTGGAGCATTATTTCTTAGTTTTGATGGTGTGACAAAGTCCCTCCTCTACCTCAGTGCGTCCCGTGCTTCTCTGTAGCAGTGTGTCTGTTTCCCTCAGGCCTCCAGGCCTGGGAAAGGTCCTTTGCCCCTCTTTGGGCAGAGGTTTTTCCTTCCCCCAGTCTTTGTACCTGTGGGCTCTTCCTGACCAATGTTCTGCTCCTTCTCCAAATCTGCCAGTATCACAACTGCACCTCACCTCCCCTCACACTCCAGCCATACCCTGTCTCTGGAGGGAAGGCTTTTAACAAGTCTTGGGTGGGGGCTTAATTAGTGCCAAGCGTCTTTATTAATCTGGAGTAACCACTGCCCAGCTACAAGGGGAAAAGGGACTTGCTGAGCCTGGGGCTAATATATTGGCTTTCTAGAACTCTCTGGAAACACTCCAGTCTGACCCCGTCACAATGGATAATACATTTTCTTTAAAAATAACATATAAAAGCCTTAAATATTTATATTAAGAAGTCAACATTTATTGTAATGCAATGATATTACTCACCTTAGTGATTTGTTCTAGGAATAAGAAGACATTGCAAGTGCTTGTGATCAAATCAATCAAAATTATTCCTTGTAATGTAAATTGGTGTTCAGTCCAAAACTTAAAAAAATTTCCTACCACTTTCTTAAGGGCAATATATGATCTTTATGGTTTTGATTATTTTGAGGTTTAGGATTAATCACTGTAGTTCAGTCAAGAATCATAACTGGATGAAGTTCCAGCTTGAAAAAAGGGAATTAATAAATCTGTGAAGGTGATTTCTTCCTTTAGCGTCACACTTTTATTATCTAATTAGCAAAGGTGGTCTGCAGTAATCTGTTTGTAGCAATGAGATTAAGAGAGTTACTAGTTGAAAAACTAGTGTATGGCCCATAGTCTTCTTTCAGAGTTGGAGCAACACTTACATTAATGAGTTTGGGAGGTGTGTGTGGAAAAATGGTAGAACAGGTTCCCATTTATTGATGTAATGAAAAAGCTCCATATAAACTCTTATGTCTTAGTATATGGAGAAACTATTTTGTTGTCTTCCATCTGTTAGAAAAGTTAACATTTATGCAATTAAATCATTTATGAGCAGCATGATAAAATGTAGCAAAGACTTCTGCTTCCTTTAGTTTGTTTTCTATTGCCAATGTTACTGTCTTCATCTCATCTCGTTTCATTTGACTTCTCAGCTTCCACTGACTGCAGTAAAATTGTTGCTGAAGGCATCAGATGCTGGCTAATATTACACTTTATAAGACTGTTGTAGGCATTAATCAAATGGCGTGAATGCCAGTTTACTGTTGTCTTTATTTATAATCCTACTCTGTTTTTTTGGTAAGTGAAGATTTAAAGAGATAAAAGGCAGTGGTAATAAAATTTCTTATTCCTTTAAAGGATATCAGCAGGTGACTGGACTTCTTGGACATGCAATGTAATATCTAGGCAAGATCTAACTTTGAGAGACTGCATTGATTTGATTTATAACTTTGGATATGTGATTCCATACAAACTTTTTTTAAATAATTCTAATAAACATGAGTGAGTTTTCTGGACAATTGAGAAGGTTGCTGCAAGGAGAATGAGAAAACAGCTGGCTTCCAAAAAGTTGGTACATCTTTATTAAAAATATACTAAAAAAGAACCCATGGTTAGTAGGGTTGGGTAGTAATTAGAGGGAAAAGTTCTGCTGCACTGTCACTGTATCACAGCTATATTTTTAAAAAAGCTTTAGTGATGCATAGTTTTAGCAGTATATGTTTTTTTTAAAGTGACTAGTAAAGAAGATCAATATATCAGACACAACTATATTGTGTAGTTAAAACATACTGATGCTTGTGTATCATTCCAGAACTATTAACTATTTTCATAATATTTTTAGATTACCTATAGTAATCGATTGGGTGCCTCAGTTATTTGTACTAGAATAATAGGGGTTATCCAGCCAGTAGCTACTTGGGAGGAATTAATGCAAGTGCTTTCTTGTTGTAATTCTGATTTCATTACATTAATTAGCAGACAGCACTTGAAATTGCAAGATGACCCTGCCTCCTTCACAAATCCAAGGTGGCATAGCCTTTATCCAGTGACTCTGGAAGTCCTAAAGCATAAATAATTAGGTGTATATATTCGGTAATAATTATGGAAATTTAATGAATCCACGGAATGATGCAGGTAGAAATAATAAGACAGAAAAAGTTATATTGCCTCTTTATAAATCCATGATATGCTCACTTATTGAATACTGCTTGTAGATCTGGTCTCCCTATTTCAAAAAAGATACATTAGAAACAGAAATATACAGAAAAGGGCACCTAAAATGGAAAAGCTTCCACATGAGATGAGACTAACAAGACTGGGACTTTTCAGCCTTGAAAAGAGATGACTGGGGGGTGGGGTCAGTGATAAAGATCTATAAACTCATGACTGGTGTGGTGAAAGTAAAAATATAAGTGTTATTTACTCCTCATAACACAAAAACTAAATTAATAGGCAGCAAGCAGGTTTAAAACAAACAAAAGGAAATATCACTTCACACAATCAACCTGTGAAACTCCTTGCCAGAGTTGTGAAGACCAAAATTATAACAAGGTTAGAAAAAGAACTAGATAAGTTCCTGGAGGACAGGTCCATCAAGGGCTATTAGCCAGGATAGACAGAGATAGCTGTTTGCCAGAGACTGAGAATGGGTGACAGCGGAGAGATCACGTGATGCTTATTCTGTTCATTCCCCCTGAAGCCTCTGGCCACTGTCGGAAGAGAGGATACTGGGGGACCATTGATTTGATCCAGTATGACCATTCTTATGTTCTTATGAAATGTTTCAGTCTTGTCTTTATATTAAATAGTGAATATTTACCTGTAGTATAATATTTTCCTATGTGAGCAAGTGCCTGATTTGTTTCACATAGCTTGTAGTCATGGCTCAGTGATTACAAAATAATGTCCCCATTCTTTCAATGAACCTGAATTTAACATGATCCTCTATTGTCAAGCTAGTTTAATATAGGAGTTATGTGTAGGTCATTTTATCCCACACTCCTTCCAGTAGTAATAAAATCAGTGCTTTTTTTGGGATGGTACGCAGGGATACAGAGTACCGGCACCTTTTTTGCCCGCCCTGCTGCCCAGCTGGGGGGCAGGGTCAGCAGGGAAAAGGAGTGTGCCATTGGAAGAAGCGGGGTGGCGCAGGAAGAAGAGAAGTGGGAGAGGCATTTTTCAAATTTAGCAACAAGATATGAGTAGCAGCACCTTTTTTATTCCAAAAAAAAAGCACTGAATACAATTTCTATCCATTGTCAATTGTATAAAATAATGTGTTTATGTGGTGTATGGCCAGAGAAATGTAATCACATTTCTGTATTTGTTGGATGTAAGTGACAGCTGATCTTGGTTGTCAGGAGTTAAATTTTTATCCATAAAGGCAATAAATGACTTTTTGCTGATATAGTGGATTCTTAGTTGTGAAAGACCGTTTGGTCTGCTCTACATGAATCCAGAAGAACATACCTTTCAAGGTGAGAACTGGCTTATAGAAAAAGGAATAGTTGACCTCACTTTGAGTTTAGATTTCTCTGTTTTACATGACTTGATTTGGTTGTATGCCTGGCTTAAACCATATGGCAGGATTGTGAAATTAAAATGTAAAGTAATCTGTCCTTTATTTCAGCCAAATGTATTTTTCCTATGTATGCAATGTATGTAAATAAATATTGGGTAAGAAAAAATTATTGGCAAAAAGGAAAATAATAATAAAATCCCTCTAGATTGTCTCCTGAAATATATGCAACCTGTAACTGCACAACAATATTGTTTTTATCTTTTTTAAATTTAGTGAAATTGCAGGTGTTGATAATGTGAAAGATTCTTATCTTTATTTGTGCCACAAAGTGGGCTATAGGGCTGAAAAAAGATAGAATTATTAAAGGATTCTTTAAAATTTTGGCTAAAGAATATAGACCAAAGATATCCTAGTTGAAGCTTATCTTTTGTATTTTTTAAATGACATTGTTTAATATTGCTATTGTTTAATAGCAAGGAAGAAATGAGTAGTTTATGCTGTTAGTGCAGCTTTCTTGTAAGGGTTGTGATTTGTATGGCAATTTTTGTGTAATCAGGACAGACCTTTCACTGAATAGTTACCCAGGCAAGCCAGAGTTTGGTACTCAGCAAAAATCAAGCAATTTTGGGAGCTATATTAAAGGGTAACATTAGTGATTCTGTAGATACCGGGGTGAAATCTTGCCATCTATAAATCAATAAGGTTTTGGCATTAACTTCAGTAGGGCCAGGATTTCACCTAGCAGTCCTATCTCCCTATTCATAAAACTCTACCTTTTGTGATATGACTACATCTCATCTTGTCTCGTTCTTGCAGTTATATTCAGGAAATAAAACACTGGTATACCTAGAAAACCACTTCTTTATTTTATTTGGCTTCAGTATTTTTGAGGGTGACACAATTGTGATGTTTCAGTTAGCATATTCATTACTGGACTCTAGCTTTTTTAATGCACATGTTTAGACTGACTTTTGTTTAGCTTGGAAAGTTACTTTAGCAGCATAGTTTTTGAAAATCCTTTATCTGGAAATTTCTAGAGCAGCACCTACCAATTGGGGAATGGTTGAGTGAAAAGAATGCATAGGAGCCAGAGAAACAAATCAATTTTCAGTTGTGGCCGGAATGACATCACCATGCATTAAGCAGGGGGGGCTGCTGTTTGTGTTATAGGTACTGCCCCTGGAGAATTAGACTTGCTGCAGCAGCTTCAGACCAGGTCGGTGTGAGGACGCTGATCCAGTTTTCGCTTCTGCATAGGGGACAAGAAGGAGGGAGCTTATTTAGGTCTGTGCCAGTGGAAGGAAATCCCCCTTTTATCTAGTCCAGATGTTACATACCAAGTTTTGTTATGATCCACTGTGGGCATTATTCTGGTCACTCTTTTCTTGGGGGGGCTTTTCCCCTAACTGCCAAGGCGGTAGTTTTTTCACCTTCTCTGTAAGGTTTAGGCTTTGATTTTGCAACTCGCTGTTTAGGTATGGTGTGGATGTCCAGTGCAGGTACTCCGTAGGGAAGGGATTCAGTGAACTGATGAAATATATTGGTCAAGGATTTAAAAGAATAAAGGAGTGGAAATGAGGGGGACTGGTGCTCTTGTGTTTTAGTATGGCATGGAGCCACCCCCCCCCTTTTTATCGCTCCCCTTAATCCTCCCTGGGGGAAGTGGAGGAGTGATAAAGGTCCCAGCAGTAGCTTGGATGGGGACCATGATGGATAAAGGGGGAAGAGCAGCTTCCCCTTCCCCTGATATATGTAAAATGATTATGGAATTGTCTTCACTGTACACTTTTATCTGCTAGATATTCCCAAACATTTAGGAATTTGAGACCTACTTAAACCCCTTTCAACACCTGTTCATCTTCCAGCAACTGAAGAGCGGACAATTGAAACTGAACTCTGGTGTCCAAAGCTGAGCTAATACAATAACTATACTACATGTGGTTCTAGCAGATCTTTATCTAAGTGACACCAGCTACACTGTATGATTTTAGATAATCTGAATTCAACCAGCAACATAAAAGATTGCCATTGTGGTATATTGCATTTAAACAGTTTTCTCTCATTTTTAGGTATATATACAAAGATACAGAATGTATGGTGCGATGTTCTATTTTTGTTTCATAAATCAGGGATGAGTACAATTAATGAATGACAGCACATAGTCATCCCTGGTTTATGAAAAAAATTATGAAAATAATATTTTTCTGTCGTTATATATGTTTTTTACATAAAATATAAAAATATTGATGCC
Organism: Pelusios castaneus; assembly: GCA_007922175.1. Classification (NCBI taxonomy): domain Eukaryota; kingdom Metazoa; phylum Chordata; order Testudines; family Pelomedusidae; genus Pelusios; species Pelusios castaneus. The sequence goes on from ML685834.1 coordinate 444,003, forward strand.
AGTCTTTCTGTAATAGTAGATGACTATTACTATAACAGTAGGTTGTAATATCTTTTCTTAAGCATTCAGTGGTAAAACATGTTGAGCTATCATAACTTGTAGCTCATAATTATTGGTCAAAAGGTACTTTTTCATTTTTTTTGTAGTATAAATGGACTGGGACAATAAGCTTAGGCAATACACTGTTAAATCTGTGTAGACATTGAATCTACTGTCTAATGATTTCTTTTTCACAGGCTACAGAAAGTGATATGGGAGATGTAGATTTAACAGGTCTCCCAGAAGCACCTGTGGACTCTGAAGATGAAGAAGAGGAAGATGAAGATATTGACAGAACTTCCGATCTGTTACTGGGGCGAGATATTGTGCGAGAGTGCCTTGAAAAAGAACCTGCAGACAAAACAGATGATGATATTGGTGAGAAAGATCTGGACTGATGGTCTATATTATAACTCAAATAATAGATATATATTTGAAATCTGTGTAAGTACATGATTATTAATGAAAAATAGCTTCGTAACTATGGATGATGCTTTTTGGAGATATTTTTGAGAACACCTTTGTTATTCCAAGGAATGTAAAAGCTAAACTAGATTTTCTTCTCTTATATGTATTATGAGAAGCTTGGTATTTGAAAATAATTAGCATTAACATGCTAAATGCATTAGTGATTACACTTCAGTAACTGGAGACTGGGCCTTGTCTACTCTAGAAAGTTTTCTTGGCAAAAGGGGACTTTTGTCAGCAAAAGAGTCCTAGCATGCATACTACGATGACCCGTTTGTCGACAGACTGCCCTGTTTTGCTGACAAAATAAAACCACCTTGATGAGAGGCATAGAGCCCTTTCTGGCAACGTTTTCACAAAAAAGCACGTGTGTAGGCACTGCCCTTAGGTTATATCACTAAAAGTAGCCGCCCTCTTATCCCAACATGCCATTGTAAGTGCTGCTCTGGTCACCTCTTTGATCTTTGCTGCCTGCAGCCTCCGCACCTCCCCTTTCAAAGTCCCAGGAAGTTTTCAAAACAAACAAGGTGTCTTCAAGTAACTCATGCGCTGTGGAGAACTCACTTCAGAGCACAACAGTAATCCTGCCTGTCTGCTCTAAACTACAGGAGAGTGTGCACAACTCCTATCCTGATGTGCTGTGCAGAGCCAGGGAGGGAGGCGGGAACTATGTCTTTTGTGCACCGTACTGTGCTGAAGGGGGTGGGGGATCCTGGGAATCCTTGGCTGTTCTGCTATTAGCTCTCTCTGTAGCAGCTTCAGCCTTGGAATTGGTTGCTTCCAGCTCCTGCTGTCTGAACTTACAGGAGGAGTGTAGACACATGATATGCCGGGCGGAAGATGTTTTTATCAATATGGTTCTGTGTCTGACACAGATGTCTGTTTGGCTTCATGTGTGAGTCTCAGTATGCGTGCTCCCTCAGGATTATCCCTGGCTCAGATCTTTAAATGGGAACTCTGTTATCCCAGTGATCTAGAGCCTGGTTGGATCTTAAGAAGGAATTGAGTTAGCCTGGTGATCCTAAACCGAGGTGTTCCTTTGGTTAACACTTTGGGTTATCTTTAGCTCAGGTCCCTAGTGAGAATTCAGTAACTCAGTGACCTTAAACCTAGGTATACCCTGTGTGCGAGAGGTAAATTGAGGCAACACTCACGATCGAAGAAACCAAACGACCACAGATCCTTGTAGAGAAGAAGGTGCTAGGCTAAGCTTTATTGCAACGTAGCACAATGGCAAACAATCTATCTCAACAGATTTCTTGGCAACATTCGTGCTCTCAATGCAATGGAACAGCTCAGCTGATGGTAGGACTCTCCGTCACCCCCTTCAGCTGCACAAAATCGTGCCTGACCAACCTGATTTCCTTCTATGATGAGATGACTGGATTTGTGGATGCGGGAAGAGCCGTTGACGTGATATACCTTGACTTTAGCAAGGCTTTTGATACGGTTTCCCACAACATTCTCGTTGGCAAGTTAAGGAAGTATGGGTTGGATGAGTGGACCGTAAGGTGGATCGAAAACTGGTTAGATCAACGGGCTCAGCGGGTAGGAATCAATGGCTCGATGTCTGGTTGGCAACCGGTAACGAGTGGAGTGCCCCAGGGGTCGGTCCTGGGGCCGGTTCTATTCAACATCTTCATTAATGATCTTGATGATGGAATAGACTGCGTGCTTAGTAAGTTTGCGGATGACACCAAGTTGGGGGGAATGGTAGATACTCTGGAGGGCAGGGACAGGATCCAGAGAGACTTGGACAAATTGGAACAGTGGGCCGAAAGAAACCTCATGAGGTTCAACAAAGACAAGTGCAAAGTCCTGCACTTAGGACGGAAAAATCCCATGCACTGCTACAGGCTGGGGACCGATCAGCTAAGTAGCAGCGCTGTAGAAAAGGACCTGGGAGTTATGGTGGACGGGAAGATGAATATGAGCCAACAGTGTGCCCTTGTTGCCAAAAAGGCCAATGGCATATTAGGCTGCATCAGTAGGAGTATTGCCAGCAGATCGAGGGATGTGATAATTCCCCTCTATTCGACACTGGTCAGGCCGCATCTGGAGTACTGTGTCCAGTTTTGGGCTCCCCACTACAGAAAGGATGTGGACAAATTAGAAAGAGTCCAGCGGAGGGCAACAAAAATGATTAGGGGGCTGGGGCACATGACTTATGAGGAGAGACTGAAGGAACTAGGCTTATTTAGTCTAGAGAAGAGAAGACTGAGGGGAGATTTGATAGCAACCTTCAACTACTTGAAGGGTTGCTCCAAAGAGGAGGGAGCTAGGCTGTTCTCGAGGGTAACAGACGACAGAACAAGGAGCAATGGTTTCAAATTACAGCTGGGGAGGTCAAGGTTGGATATTAGGAAAAACTTTCTCACGAGGAGGGTGGTGAAGCATTGGAATGGGCTATCTAGGGAGGTGGTAGAATCTTCATCTTTGGAGATTTTTAAGGCTCGGTTAGACAAAACTCTGGCTGGGATAATTTAGGGGGAGTGGTCCTGCTTTTTAGCAGGGGGTTGGACTAGATGACCTCGTGAGGTCCCTTCCAACCCTATTATTCTATGATTCTATGATTCTATGAAAATCTGGGCTCTCAGGCTCCTGCTTTTACACCCTGCTTGGACCTACTGACTCAGCCCCCTTTGGGGTATGAATTTGTTGATTGGTCCATTCACCCCTTTTTTGATGCCACCCATAAATTTGATAGGTTCACACATCACTGGACATTTCCATCCATCAAGGTGTCAGATTTGACTGAAACATCACCCTTAGATTGGGCCAGAACATTACCTTCAGGTTTGACCGAAACATCACCATTATCTCTTTGGCGTTAGGCTGACCCAACACCCAGCAGACTTCTTGCCAATTTCTGTGGTGTCAGACAACTTCCATCAACTGGACAATTTATCCAACTCACACCTGCTGGTTTGATATGCTTCGATAGGCCTTAAACCTCATTCCTGACCATTTCTACTTGTCTTTTTAATTTAACCTTTTACTTTCTCCTACAGCACAGTGTCCCCAAACAGGCTGTCTGGCTCTCTCTCCTTGTGCATGTGTGTGTGTACACACACACTCATTCACTCACTCACTCGCTGCTTCTTGCGTCTCTGTAGAGCAGTGTCAGCTGTCAAACTAGCAGGAAACCTTCATCACCTGACGCTGTGTCTGTCCCATGAGACATTACAAACCCTTCCCAAACCACCCTGCGTGCAGTTGCACAATGGGAAAGCTACCCACAGTGCACTGTTCACTTTGTGGACAAGAGTTGACAGTGTGAATGCAATCCACTGACAGAAGGAGACAGTAAAAATGCACACCGGCAGTTTAATTATAGTGGTGGCTGTATGCCGGCAAACCTTTAGTCCGCAAAACTTTCTAGTGTAAACATGGCCCTAGATACCTTCACGCTGGGTTTGAATAGAAATCTTGAATGGCTTGGTCATTACAAAAGGTGATTTCCCCTCTGTCACCCTTTTCCAGCTCTCAGTTACCATTCTGGCTTTCCCGCTTACACACTCTTTGAATCAAAACAAAGCTTGTTTATTCTGCAGATACGCTAGCTCTGGATATTTTAATTTACCTTTTGATTCATCCTTCTCTGTATGTATACATTTACAGCTAACATGCCACATTTTCCATTTCATGCATCTGAGAAAGTGGGATTATACCCACAAAAGCTAATGTGAAAATAAATGTGTTAGACTTTAAAAGTGCCACACAGCTCTTTGTTTTGGTTTTTCTGGAATAGACTGACACGGCTTCCCCTCTGAAATTTATAATCTAAAGGCTTGAAGTTCAAGTGCTTTTACACTTAGCTAGATTGATGCCAGAATAGTCAATCAGAGTACAATCAAGAATGAAAAGCTAGGTTCCTTTTATTAATGTTGATTGTAAAATGCATGCTGTGCTCATTTAACCATAGGCATTAATAGTGATTGAAATACCACTGAGCAACTCTTTCAATGAGTTTAACTCTAAGGTTTAATATACCTGCAGGGGGCACTGAGCCTTGCAGTCTTCATATCAATGTTTCCTTTACCCAATAGAGCAATTACTGGAATTTATGCATCAGCTCCCAGCCTTTGCAAACATGACCATGTCTGTAAGAAGAGAGCTTTGTTCAGTTATGATATTTGAAGTGGTAGAACAAGCAGGAGCCATCATACTTAAAGATGGACAAGAAGTAAGTTACAGCACATAATGTAATTTAAGCACTCTATGCCACTGAAACTCAGGACTTTAGTATATTCAAATCTAGACATACAAAAGTATTAAATAATTTGTATAATACTTAAACAGTAGTCTGGTATATTGCTATTTATTTTAGTACTCACTTACCGGGGGGGTTATTTTACAAAATATATATTTATAAATGAATGGGTCATTTCTGTCAGTTAAAAAAAAATTCTCTTCCAAGGAAATAATCTCTCTTCTGAAGAATTTTTTAAAAATGTTTTTGATCTTGTGCAGTTGTTACCCATTGGCTTAATTCAGGTCTCCTCCTGTGCAAATTTGAGTTACTGGCGGTCATGATTTAATGAATACGTAAAAAATGCAGTGTCACATTGTAGGCTTTATTGTTTAAAGGGTAGCAAGAGGACATGCAAATATTTGGAAATTATTAGCACATGGTAGATTGTGGAACTAGAAATAAATCATTTTGGCTCATTCTTCACTTGCTTACAAGTCGATTGGGCATTAAACTGTTGTAATGAATGAATTTTTATGAAATTGTAAAGACAGCATATTTACTACAACATGGACACACATTTCTGGGAGATGAATGTTGAAACGTCTTTCTTATAAGAACTTGCTGACATCCATGCTTTTTTTTTTTTCTTTTTTTTAAATTCGTTTTAGCTTGATTCTTGGTATGTTATTTTAAATGGCACAGTGGAAATCAGCCATCCAGATGGGAAAACTGAAAGTCTCTGTATGGGAAATAGTTTTGGAATTACCCCTTCTCTGGATAAACAGTACATGAATGGAGTGGTTAGGACCAAAGTAGATGACTGTCAGGTAAGATTATACCTGCATATAACTTTCTCACATTTTTAAACAGCTGATAAAAAAAATCTGGTTTCATCTAACTTAATGATCTTTGTTCCAGAAATAGAATAAAGGAAGGTGGCCCTTGATGGTGGGGGTGAGACACATGGAAGGGTGGGCGCTCTGTTAAGATAGGGCTTGTCTGCACAGTACAATGGAGGGGTGTAAATTCGAATGCACACTGCTGGCCTGTGTTGACCCTGCTGGCATGCATTAAAATAGGGTTGCCAACAGTCTCTTATTACAACGGATGTCCCATATTTTTTCATCTCTGTACAAGAAGATTAGGATGTTGCTGAGTGCTGCAAAAAGTAGGTGAATACAGATGATGATGATGATTATTATTATTAATGAAAATGATGATGACATTAATATCAATGATAAAAATATCGGGTGGAGGCATGGGGGGCTGGTGCTAATAAAAAAGTCCCTGATAGGGGCATCCCTAATTAAAAGTTCCCTAGTGCAAGTTACAGGGCTTCATTAAAACACACTAGGGAACTTATGGTGTGTGCCTGCAAGGTCCACAAAGGTCAGAGAATGCACTAGAATTTACACACTTCTAGTGCAAGCTAAAACAACATATAGATGGTGTTGGATCTCGCTTCTTATTTTAGACCAGTTTTTTGTAAATCGCTGACATCTGAGAAACAGGAACTTCTGTGTTGTGCTGAAGTATGGACTCTTTACCCACTTAGTGTCCTGGTGTTTGTGTCTGTTTGAAATGCTTTTAGGACAGTGAAACAGAAAATATCCATTTCCACTTTTTACAAATGAAGTTCTCTTTTATGGTTGATCTTTGCACAGTAATGTCTTAGTACTGTACGAGGGATTATCAGTTTACTTGGACGTGGACTCTTCATTGTTTACAACTTAATATCTAGTGGAACTGGGCAGGAGAGACTGGATATGCTTTCATCATTGCATTACATTTACCCAGGTTTAGTGCATGGAGATGTGTTTATGTACTACAGGTTTATTAATTGTCCCCATGTTGTTCTGGGGCAGTTTGTTTGTATAGCCCAGCAAGACTATTGGCGGATTCTGAACCATGTGGAAAAAAACACTCATAAAGTTGAAGAAGAAGGAGAAATTGTCATGGTAAAGGAGCACAGAGAACTAGATCGCAGTGGAACCAGGAAAGGACACATCGTTATTAAGGTGATTGTTTTTAAACTTAATATTTTCTACCTATCAATCTCTAAAAATGTTAATTTCTTAGAAAACGCAGTGGTAATCTAGAACAGATGTACAGATTTGTCTAAAACAGCTTAATAGACAGTTGATGATAAAGGACTTGTATTTTTATTTACAAGGAGGAGAGGAATGATTCCAGAGGACTGGAAAAAGACACTGTATTTGCCTATCTATAAAAAGGGAAATAATAACCTGGGGAATTACAGACCAGTCAGTTTAACTTCAGTGCCTGGAAAGATAGTAGAGCAAATAATTAAGCAATCAATTTCAAAACACCTAGAAGAAAATAAAGTGATAGAATAACAGCCTGGATTTGTCAAGCACAAATCATATCAAACTAAACAGTTAAGTTTTCTTTGACAGGGTAACATGCCTTGCAGATGGGGGGAAGCAGCTGCTGTGGTATATCTTGGTTTAGTAAGGCTTTTAATACTATCTCACATTCCCTCCTCATAAACAAACTAGGGAATACAACCTAGATGGCATAGCCAGTTGGAAAACCACTCCCAGGGAGTAGATATCAATGGTCTTAGAAGGCATATCAGTTGGAGTCCTGCAGAGATCAGTTCTGGCTCCAGTTCTGTTCAATTTCTTCATCAATGATTTAGATAATGGCATAGAGAGTACAATTATAAAGTTTGTAGGTGCTACCAAACTGGGTGGAATTGCAATTGCTTTGGAGGATATGATTAAAATTCAAAATGATTTGGATAAACTGGAGAAATGGTGTGAGGTAGGTAGGATGAAATTTAATAAGGGCAAATGCAAGAGTTCTCATTTAGGAAGAAGTGATCAGTTGCACACATACAAAATGGTAAATGACTCCTTAGGTAAAAGTACTGTAAAAAGGAATCTGGGAGTCATAGTGGATTATAAACTAAATATGAATCAACAATGTCATATTGTTACTTCCCAGAATGTTTATTTTATTTTATTTTGTATCAGCTGGAGCGTTGTAAGCAAGTTACAAGAAGTAATTCTCCCACTCTACTCCATGCTTGTTAGGCTTCAGCTGGAGTATTGTGTCAAGTTCTGGGTGCCACATTTCGGGAAAAATGTGGAGAAATTGGAAAAAGTCCAGAGGAAAGCAACAAAAATGATTAAAGGTCTAGAAATGACCACTGAGGGAAGATTAAAGATCGAAAAAACTGGGTTTGCTTGGTCTGGAGAAGACGTCTGAGGAGGGAGACATGCTAACAGTTTTCACGTACATAAACAGTTCTTATAAGGACTAAGAGAGCAGAGTTATTCTCATTAGCCTCTGAGAATAGGACAAGAAGGCAAAGGATTTAAATTGCAGGAAAGGTTGTTTAAATTGGACATCAGGAAAAAATTCCAAACTGTCAGGGTAGCTAAGCACTGGAATATATTGCCTAGAGAGATTGTGGAGTCCCCATCACTGGAGATTTTTAAGAGCAGTTTAAACAAGCACCAGCCAGGAATAATCTGTAATAAGAGCGGGGGACTGAACTGGATGACCTCTCAAGGTCCCTTCCAGTCCTATGGTTTTATTTTCCTGTTGTTCTCTGATAATATAAAATCTGCTTCCTATTAATAAAGCAGAATCTATTCAGTACAGATTTTCTGGTTTTATGTTAGAAACCACAAGTTAGTGTCTTTACATGGATTAATCTGTGTTGTATTGGATCAGAAGAGGGATTTTAAAACAATCTAAAAACACTGATGGAATGTTATTGTGTGTTCCATCCAAACACTATTATAAATGCCAGGGTAGGGCACAGTTTTACAAAATGTTTAGGTTGATATATGTGAACTGAACTTAAACACAGTGATGATTTTTCTTCTTAAGAGTCTGTCAGTCACTCACTGTAATTTGAAAAGGAAGTGCAAAGCCTAGGGTATTGCCACTGGTGTGATCATAGGAGCTGTGTATGACTTCCTGATACCTATTTGCATTTTTATTTTTAAGGCAACACCTGAGCGACTCATCATGCATTTAATAGAAGAACATTCTATTGTGGACCCAACTTATATAGAAGATTTCCTTTTAACATACAGGACATTTCTGTCAAGTCCCTTGGAAGTTGGGAATAAACTCCTGGATTGGTTTAGAGTGGATAGCCTCAGGGATAAGGTTGGTTTCAAATGAATAGATCAGCTTTTCTGGTAAAAATTTTCTCAATCTTTAGTCCTTTTTTTGTGGCGTCAATAAAGCCTGACTGTTCCATGATAATCTAAATATAAATTAAGCAATATAATTCAGTAATAGCAAAAGGTGTTCTTCAACATAGTTGCATGGGCACAAGTTAGGTTTGATTCTAAATTCAGATATGCCAATGCATAGCCTCTAAAACGTTTTATTGCTGATCTTAATATGCAAGTAGCAATGTATCTGAAATCTATGTCAAGACCTATTATTCACAAATTTCTTATGGAACAAATATAGTTTCTGCTGTACCCTCTCATGTTCTGGGTACAATCAGCCCTCTCAGCCGTCTCATTTTGCCAATAATTCGGAGGAAATTAAGTGTCCATTATCTCCTGGGTATATCATTCTTGCTTTCATGACAGAGCTGTCCTATCTTCTATTGTTTTCTTGGAAAATAGCTTATCAAGGCAGCAAGCACATTTTATATAAGCAGCTGTTTACAAGCCATGTACCTGAAGTTAACTGCTTCCACAGAAGAGGTTTGTGGGTTGTGCAATTGATGAAAATACGTCTTTAGATGGAATTAAGCAAATTCTGTATATGTATATGTATGCACACAAAATAAAACCTATATGGTTTGTTGTTTTTAGTTCTTAGCCTGTTACTGGAAAAAGATGGCAATATTGTTCTTAGCCTACAGTTTTCATATATACTAGAGTTGACTTGCAAAAACCTGTTGACCAGCAAAGGATTTGGTATTTAAAATTACAGATCTTTTCTATGGTTTTCTATGGTTTGCAACTCTGTTTCTTATTTGCTCTTCTTTTTTTTTTTTTTTTTCTTTTTGTGCCATGGATTTTGACAATTAGTCTTACTTTTTAAAAATATAAATATGGAAATTATGTATATTCATAGAGAACATCTGGAATAACTTCCATGTGCTATTAGGAATGTATCTGACAGGGCAATTTCATATTGTGACAGAATGTCCCCCTGTGTTCACAGTCTACATAGTTTTTGTAATAATTTTCAGACAAAGAATACCTTCTGAGATACTATTTAGAAACCCATAATTTCTGAATCAGTAATTTCAGGGCAAAATGCATGTAGAAGTGTTAATATGGGAAGTTAACATAAGATGAGGTCAAAAGTATGTTTTCCAGAGAAATCTGGGAAGTGATTAAACCAATTCCTCAGATACAAAGGGTAGTCTAACACCTGAGTCAGGTGTAAACAAGGCTATTGGGCCATTACTTATCAAGTGGCCATTCTCTGGCAGGAAAAGGGATGGGGTAAAAAAATCACCAGTTTAGCAAAGAGACAGAGTTTCCTTCCAAATAGACCTATCCCCTGAATCTGAAGGAAATATTTTCCACAAGAGGGGGAAGGGAGAACTAGGAGTATTAAAAGGGGGGGGGGGGGGAAAACACCTGCAAACAATCCATCCCCCTCTCTCAATTCACTGCACAAGAAGGGACAAAGAAATCAGCCATTAAACAAAAGGGGGATCCTTGCCTCAGAAGTTTGGCTAATAAGATGGTTGAAAATTTGTGTTGAGGAAACTTTGCTTTGAATTAAACGGGTTATTAAATTAGGCATTAGTTGTGTTTATTCTTTATTTTTCTTGTAACAATTTCCAACTTTTATGCCTCATTACTTGTATGCACTTAAAAATCTCTCTCTTTACAGTTTGTAAACTTGTTTTATTTAATCCGGTGTGCTTAAATTGAAGTGTTTGGGATATTCCATTTGGAATAACCAAATGTGTGCATAATTATTTCCATTGATGAAATAATAGACCTGTATACATCTGTATTGGCCAAGAGAAGGATGTACATTTTGGTGTGGAAATCTGGGACTGGGAGTGTGTTGGGGTCACCCTGCAGTATAATTCAGGCTGGCAAGAGCCAAGGTGTGGCTGGCAGACTGCAATACACACAGAGACATAACAGGAAGTGATTTGCATGCTGGAGGCTGTGGGCAAGGCACTGTAAAAGGCACCCCAGGTTAGTGTGGATTGAATTCTGGATATGGCACACAAGTCAAGCACTTTCAAGATGTTTTCTAAGCATAATGAAATGGGCGACTTAAAATGGGCTGAATATATAGACATGGATACTGAAAATGACTTTGGGGGTATGAGTTGAATAACATTTTTACCAATGTGGAATTTAAGCACTTCTGCATATAATGACTTTTTTGGGAACTTGCAAAGAAAGTAAACTGTCTTAGCAAATAAAATAGGAAGTGGTTTATTTTTAGACAAAAGAAACTGCTGTAGTTGTTGAGCATTTTTACTTAACATCGATTTGAGTAATTACCAGACTGACTGTATTATGGGAGTTGTGCAGTAATTCTGTAGCACAATCAATTGTATTTTAAAAAAAATGGAGATAAAGCTTTTCAAGTTGTCGTCTTTTACTATTACTATATATTTCCTAGAAGTTACGCTTAAAAGAATGACTGACAATTCACAGTGGCAATTTGAAAAGTGTAAGTTTTCTGAATTAAGCAAAGGAAAATAAAAGTACCAGAAAGGAAATTTAATTGGCTATTGATTTTGCGTGACTGCAGGTAGTTGTCCAGCCCCTCAGATCCAATTTGATTTTTCGTTTTTTTGATCAGTTTCATTGTGCTGTGGAAGAAAATGACTCAGGGAGGGTTTAAATCAGTAAAAATGACCTCCTCTTATGGTTTACTTTTATGAAAAGCCTGTATCATTAATTCAGAAAATAATGATGTGTCAGATTTAATCCACATATACAAATGTATTTACAATGTACAGCATTCGAGCATCTTTTCCTTACCATTAACAACTCCAAAATCAACCCATCCAAAAAACACCCTCCTGCTTATCTTTTTTCTGTAGGTCACCAGAGTAGTCTTATTGTGGGTGAACAATCATTTTAATGATTTTGAAGGAGATCCCGCTATGACACGATTTCTGGAAGAATTTGAAAAACACTTGGAAAATGCGGTAAGACTAAAAACAATCTGTTACATTTTTCAGTGATGATGAGGTTTTTATCCATCTGTGATTAAAGAATATTTTAAGATGACCATGGGTTAGAAGGAGATAATTTACATTCAGGCTTTAACACAGCCCTATTTATTCTAAATTGTACATATGACTGTATTGGTTCCGAGGGTAAAAGCGTATAGTCTACTCATTTCTCTCTCCTAATGGTATTTCAAGAAAGAACAGGTTATTTATTTATTTTTTTTTTCAGTAAGAATGGGATCCTTAAGATCATAGGTTCTTTTTTCTGTAGCTTGTTCTTTTCAGTTGTTCCAATTCTAAATAAAGAGACAATCCATTCCTTTGTGTGTCTTTTGTTTTACAGAAAATGAAAGGGCACCTCAGGTTGTTGAATATTGCCTGTGCCGCCAAAGCAAAGTGGAGGCAAATTACTCTGCAAAAACCATCCAGAGACTCACCACTCTTTTTCTGTCTAGTTGGAGGAAGTGACAAGGGTTTTGGCATTTTTGTGGAGACTGTAGAAACAGGCAGTAAAGCAGCAGAAGCTGGGCTTAAGCGTGGTGATCAGGTAAAAAAAGTATATACAATTTTTCATGTTTCAGATATCATTTTAATACAAATTCCTCCTGATTCAGCCAAGTAAGGTAAATGAAAGAAAACATTTGTCTGAAATACAAGACTTAAAATATTACTACAGTAGAACCTCAAAGACACAAACACCAGAGTTACGAACTCCATGTGATCAACAGAACACCATGGGGAACTGGAAGTAAGTAAAGGTGGGAGGGATTAGAAAGCAAATATGATACTGTGCCTGTAATGTATCTTAAAGGTCAGTGCATCTGGGTTTCCTGTCCCTGATTCCACTCACCATGTGAGGGGCAGACACCTAGAGGGAGGATGGAAATGCCGAGGTTCACAGGCGCAGTTGTGAGCCCCTCCTGCCAAACCAAGGCAGCCCAAGCATGCAGAGCCGAAGCATCCAGGGGTCTGCACTGTTTGGTGTTTCAAGGCCCCTCCCCTTTTCCCCCACATCAGGAGAGTGGCAAGCTTACCAGCCCAGTCCGAGCCCAGGAAAGAAGCTGTGGCAGCCCCAACTCCTGAGGGGAAAGCTGCCATCACTAGGATGGGAGCTGCTGTTGCAGCCAGAGCCTGGCTTGCTGCAAGCACCGGAGTCCAAGCCGTTGCCTGCATGTTGCGCTCTGGAGGAGTTTTAAAGAGCCGCAGCCTGCGTGCGATACAGCCCAAGCTTTCCCTGCAGCTGCACGCCTGGGTCCTGCCAGGCACCTTTGGCAGTGCAAGGGGTGGGACACTGGCAGGCTGGGAGAGCCTTGGGGAGAGGCAGCTGAGGGCTGGGGCTTGTAGCGCCAAGGGTGTGGGACAGCTTCCACCCCCCCCTCCCCACAAGGTGAGAAACAGAAATAGGGCACAGAGCTCCGTGCAGTGCTGCCGGGTGCCACCTTTGCAGAGATCTCTCCCAGCCTGAGCGGGGAGACAGACGGCAGAGTGCTGTACCTTGGTGTTTTCGTGAGAAGTACGAATATTTCAGAATTACAAACAACCTCCATTCCTGAGGTGCTCGTGTCTTTGAGGTTCTAATTGAAGCCTTCAAAACTAGTTTGTAAGTCTGTTTACTACAAATCGGGGCAGACCCTTAACCGGTGTCAGTAGTCACATCATTGGTGTGTCAGTGTGACACCCTCTGATCCACAGATGTCAACTGATGTGATGCAGCTCCTCGTCATGAGAATGGCTCTTTGTCACGACACTTGTGGCAACAATTAAATTGAGCCAAAGCGTTTGGCAGTTAGACATGGAAGTCCTGACATATTTACAGAACATAGTTATATTTCAATTGTAGCAGCTGATTTATGAGGATATTTAGTAATGTATATTTTCATAATACCGCTCTGATATGGAACAATATTGTAACTCATGAAATACTTATTGTGCCTTTTTTATAATATTAAATAGTAAATTTAGAGAATGGAAAACTTTTTGTGACATTTAATCTGAAACTTCAGGTTTTTTCCCTTTCTCCTCAAAGATAATGGAAGTAAATGGACAGAACTTTGAGAACATTACATTTATAAAAGCTCTTGAAATCTTGAGGAACAATACTCATCTTTCCATTACTGTGAAAACAAACATTTTTGGTGAGTAGACTTGTATAACCAGTGTACTGTACATGTGTGAAAGAAGAACAAAGGTCACTATCCTGAATGCCTCAGGGCTGCACTAAACTCCACCCAGTTGTATGTGGCTCCAAGGGTCCAGTCTAGGAACTGATCATCACCAGAGCACAGAGGCCATATCTCTTTTTTTGCCTGGGTACTTCTCCTATGCCAGGGAGTGCAAATCAGTTGGTGTAGAGCCTGCAAACCAGGTCTGTGCTCCCTGGAAAATCCTCTGGTGACTGTTTAAGCATCTTTATTGAGCATTCACACAAAGAGGCTGAAATGAGGCCAGTAATCAGGCCAGAGTTTATGAACCAGTAGTTCACTCATTCTCAGGTTCTCTCTGAGTCACCCATTTTGACAAGAAAGACCAAAAGGTGTAAAATCAGGGGGGTGGGGTGTTTGTTTTTTTTTAAACTTTTAATAATGGGTGTGAGAGCCGTAACATAAACTTCCATTTACATCTGAAATAAAAAACAGAGAAAGTATAAAGTTATGTGCAATATCCATTTTAGCTTGAAATTGTTCGTTTAAAAACAAATAACTTTTAAAAATCCCAATTAAACCATCTGTTACTTTTCCATAACCCAATGCATAGTCTTCATCCAACAGCTCAAACACCACGACAGTAAGAACAAGGCTTTCTCCAAACATACATGGTTTCTTGTCTTTGTGGTATGTTATATCCGAGGTTGCCGATGTTCCTTTCCTCTCCTTGTTCTCATCTGCTACTTAAGTTACTTATTTTTGCTCACTGTTGATCTTCTGTTCTTAATTACTTTCTTTTTCTTTACGTCACTGTAGAGGTTAAAAAGTCTCATGAACTTATCTATAGTTTATTGTTACAATCAAAATGAGGACCACAACAAGTTTTAAAAAACCTCCTTCATTTAATAATGTATGCTAATATTAAGGGACCTGCACTTGTACACCCCATTGTACAGCCTTACTCTGAAAGTTAACACATTCTTTGAAAATGAAACATAGCTGGATCCAAGTCAGTTTAGCTCTCCTTGCTTATCTGTACTGTACATATAAATTTATATGAGTGGATTATGAGCCCTTTTTATTCCAGATGCTTACTCTGTCTGTTGCTTGATGTATTTTAACATATCCATCAGCTGAAGCCCTTTACAAGGATCATATTTAGCTATTCTAATTTTTAATAGAGTGCTAAATGCCTACTGTGGTTCTGTTACAACATACTATACCGGTGAATCCCCATGCTCACACCTACATTTCTCCTTCCAAAGAGTACAAGCCTAAATTTTGCTATGTAATAGAAGCATGCAATTTGATTTGCTATTTGTGCGTAGTATACACTGCCTGCCAGGCTTAGGTGGAAAATGTGAGTAATCAGTGCTCTGCAGCTGTGAGTTCTGTTTCAGTGAGCACACCATATGTGTTCAACTGAAAACACTATATTTCTCTGATCTCAGCAATGTAAAAAAAACCCCCAAAAAACAGGTTGGCCGGAATTAACGTACAGCTTTGAAGGAGAGAGTTTTATGTTATTTAACAGAAACACATATAAAATAGATACAACTTTTTTTTTTCCCCGGTGAATGGTGCATTCTGGAAGTGTCATTGTTAGTGATTGACCAGTTAAATCCAATAAGTGCAAAAGAATATTGGATGTGGATTATATTTGATAATGTTAATGAAAATAAAAGAAAGTGGTCGTGATAAAGTTTCAGTCAATTTTCCAGTTGTTCTTAGTAAAACATCTGTATCCCATTACCTAATAGATAGATACAGGACAGGAAAAAAAATACTGTAAAAGTTGACTGATCTGAATGTAATGTTTCCCTTTTATTTAGCTAATTGTCTATAATGGAAGGTAACATAGTTTGATTAAGTTTGTTGCGGTGTTTAATAAGAATAAGAAAAATGAATGTAATATGTAATAAGAAAAATGAAAGGGATGAAATTGCTTCTAATTCACTTTTTAGTTTGTATTTGGAAGTGCCCCTCCAATGCAGTATTTTTCACTTTGCAGTTTGTTTTCCATTAGTCATTTAGGGCCTACTCCTTTTCTCATTGGCTCCAATAGTGAAACTCCACTTGATTTCAGTGGGAAGATGAAAGGACTATAAAATGGACGATGTCAGCGTGTATGTTAGCTGTAATATTGTTTTATGGTGCTAAGTGGAAATGAAAAGAAGGATTAAAAGAGCAAGTTTTCCAGGAGATTAAAAAGAAATTATAACAGGTTTATTTTCTTTTACAGTTTTTAAAGAGCTGCTTAGCAGGATAGGACAGGAGAAAAATGGAGTCCCGCATATTCCAAAAATTGCAGAAAAGAAAAGTAATCGCTACTCCATCCCAGATATACCTGGAGATATGGAACAAATGTTTCCATGCGAGAAAGGAAACAAGAAAATCAAAGCAAATACTGTATCTGGTGGAAGAAACAGAATCAGGAAAATTTTAGACAAGACACGATTCAGCATTTTACCTCCCAAACTTTTTAGGTAAGTTAGACTGTTCTGGTGAAGAGTAACTGTTGTCTAGTAAGCTGTTATTTTCTAAGTGGCTAACAATTTTCAGGTTTTATGTGACTGTTGTTTATGTAGATAAAAGAAAACCCCAGCAAATATGACTAGCAATTGTAGAATTAAACCAAAATAGATTTGAAAATGTCTTTTCCTTTAAAGTGCCTACTTTTAAACCTGTTTTTTCACGTCCATCATTCTGAATGCCTATCTACAACATGTAATTCAAGTATTTGATTGATTGTCATCATTCTCTGTAGCACCAATTGTTATGGTATGAATATGAGGAACTACCTGTGCAATTCGGGCACTGAAAAGCATTAATTATATTTCTTTCCGTTTAAAATGAGTAGATTTGCTAAGTCTGTTCAGATGCTTTTGTCTATCACATCCCATTTGGATTAACATTTCAATTTTGTAACCGTCTTTGGGAAAATGTTTTACATACGGAATCTTTTTCCTTATGCATGTGATTCAGGACCTGCAGCAGAACATGGAATATTCCTTTAATGTTTGTTCTGTGATTTACAGTTCAGAAACCTTATACAGTAATGACTACCGACCTTCCAGCTACCGACACCCTCTCATACTCGGAATATTTTTACAACATATTCAAAGACTAATTGTTTAAGTGCTAAGAATTGCTTTGGATAAGACAAAGCAAACCTAATAGTCTTAAATTATACGTTCTAGATGCTTTCAGTTAGCAAACATACTAATATAGTAATGCCTAGTTTGAGTTTGCACATGCATTTTAATAAATTTGATATTAACAAAAGTAGAACATTTATTTCATAAAAATCAAATGTGGGAAAAAACCTAATTGCTCAATCTATTTACTCCTTTTCCACCTATGTTATTCTTTAGTGTTTTGCGTCCAGTATGGTATGTCAACAATTTGCCTTGAGATGCTGTTTCTATAAACTGATGGATCTCATTGTTATGATACTTCTCGTGCTAGTTTTTCGAGATTTCACTTTTATCCTATTTCTCCTAATTATAAATAACTGGAACAATTTCCACCCACCCGCAACCTCCTCAGAATCAGTATGCGCTTCTTTTTGTGCTTAAGTGCATGGTGTAGCTATAAAAATGGCAGAAGTGTTTTAATATAACATGAGATCAAAGTGTGATGCCATTCTAAACACTAAGAAATGTCTCTCTCATAGTTCATTTTTTCTAATGTTAACTCATATTCAGACATCAGTTGTCAAAAAGGAATCGTCACATGTTGTTTGTATTAGGTCTTTGCATAGGCTTGATTTTTGTTTTGATGGGATTTTTTCTTTGTTTTTGTCATCTGGTTTTCTTTCTGCCCCTTTTCTCTCTTCTGTGTAAACCTTGTTATTTATGTTACTCCAAAGAATCATAGAGTTGTTGAAATGTTTACAATATTTTTCTTGTGTTTTCAACATTGTCTTCTTTCTGTTACTGCATCACCTTCTCAGGGGACTGTTTTGGTAAGAAATTGCCTAATTATATATTGTAGGGGGTGTACCAGCTTCCTAACAAGCATGGATGCTTTCTCCCTTCAATGCAGTTTCTTTGGTACTGTTGAATAGCATATATAATTCCAGTACTATTCTTGCTATAAACTCAAAAGTCTTACCATTTAAGTTTTCATCATCCCATGGGATTTATAGCACCATACTCAAGTTACTGCACAATTACATGGACCCCATGTTGGTGATCCGATAATGTTGTTATAAGCAAGCCTGTCTCACCTTTCAGCTGTACAGTAAAGAAAGAAAGACTGGTACCAGAATTTTGGGTACTTCGTTTGACCTAAAAATTCAGCATCTGAAAAATGCACAGAGTTTGCAATATGTTTTTGTGTTTACTTTTGTAAAAATGATGCTCAGGTTGATATTCCTTTTTGTGTTTCATTTCTTTTCTCACATCTTCCTTTAACTTCCTCAGTTCCAGTTTTTGGCATAAATTCATTCAACTCAATAATTCAAGACTGATATCTTTTGCTACCAAAATCATAGTATCCCCTTCTCTCTTTCTTTGCCTTCATCCTCTAATTCACCACACTTTGCCTAACCACCTGCATTTCTCAAGTCTAATAGTTTATTTACATTTCCATTAGCTGTTATGATCACTACTACTCTGCAGAGAAGCTCACTCTTGTTTTCATTTCTGCTCACTTAAACTATTGTAATTCTTACTCCCTTCCCCGAAAAGCAGAAACACATCACAATTGCTTGTGTTCTCAGAAATCTTCACTTCCTTCTTCTTCATTTCTGAATCAGCACAAAATTCTTTGTCTTTGTTTTCAAAATCCTCCCCCCTGTCTCTAACCCATTTTATTCTGATTTTTGGCCTGTTTCAGAAGCTTCCTCAGTTGTAGATTTTTCTGTCTTCTTCCCTGTCTTTCCACAACAGCCACTCTAACCTCACAATCTGGAGCAGAACCTGTCTGTTTGCAAGTCATAGCTTAGGATCCATCTTTCTTCCTGGTTCTGAGACTGTTAACTTTCTTTCTATAATATATTATACCATTGGCTCAACTTTCCACTTTTGCTCAATCATTTCTTCTGATACTTGGCCATTTTTCCTCATCACCTCTGTCCCACAACATCTATTGAATATAAAAAATATATGGCATATTTTGATTTACTTTTATGAATTGACTAGAATAAACTATATTATCTTTAATGATAGTTTTGTATGAACAATGCTGCATAAAATTATAGTTGTGTATTTTATATAAAACTTTAAATAGAAGTGAGATTATTTAAATACCTTAATTAAATTAAAAAGATTCCCAGTGGATATATTAAAATGAGAGCTGTGGTAGTTTTGGTTTCATTAGGATAGAAACTTTGAGAAATTAACCAAAATGTGTCACGACAAATAAATAGAAAGAATTTCTTTCTTCCAATATCTTAATGCAGAACTCCTCCCGGGGTTCCCCAAAATCATACATAAGAAAATGTATTTTGCAAATAAATATACACAAAACTCATCCACTTAGCTGATTGTTTTGAGAGAGATGCTACTAAAATTCCACTTGATAATGGGTAAGACTTTAAAAACTCACTTGACTCTCTACCACAAATGAATTATGTTCTTGCTTCCTATAGAAAGAAACATGACCTGGTGGCTAGAATTTCGTTTTATTATTTTTATTATTATTTTATTTTAAGATGAGAGACCAAATGCTTTCAGTTTCTGCTTTGAGTTGCAATTTTCTCAGAGCTGCAACTCTTTCTAGCTTGATGCACCACTCCGCCTAGTGCTGGTAACCATTTATAGCTTTGCTTTCTGCTTGGGCTTCTGTCATGCCTTTCCCCCCAGTTGATTCATGTTGCTGCAGCACGAATCAAGAGAAGCAAGGTGTGCAAAGCAGGTACAAATATAAGCAATTCCTTTTATTCTTGAAAATGAGATCTTTCCCTTTTGGTGATCCCGTAACAAGCCCTTCCATTTACTTATTGAGAGCCTGTTTTTCAGGATTTAAGCAGATCTAGCAGCTTCTCTGCTGGACCCCAAGAGCTGCTTCATTCCGCTCTTGTGTGCTTCGCCATGTCATATTGTGGAGCGTTTGTGACTGGGGGAAAATCAGAGAACAGGAAATATGAAAGCAATAGCATCCGGGTTCCTTAGAAAAGCTGCTAGATTCAGAAACGTTCTCCACAATGGCAGTGTTGTATGGGAGGGAGACCTTCAGGGAGGGAGACAAAGGCGGCTTGCTTCTTTTTTCAAGGAGAAGTGAGGTACTTTGGAGTTCACAGTAACCATATTTTTTTATTTTAAAAGATTTAAACATTTGGCTATGACAGTAAATGTGTTATCAGCTGCACTGTTTAGATGAAGTTCATATATGGAAATTGCTACTCCAAGGCTTTAAGATGCGATGAGCAACACTTTCATCATCCCTGTCAGAATTTATGCTGTAAACTCATGTGAATGCCTTAGTTTACAATTTCCAAAGGGGTAGCCATGTTAGTCTAGTTCAGCAAAACAATCAGTGCCACAGGACTCCTTGTTTGTTTTAGTTTACAGTAGTATTCACCTGGTCTTTCTTTATATCCCACAAAGCTAGTGCATCAAATAGAGTACGTAATTATTTACAGACTGGGTAATTTTGTAAGGTGTTTTACATTGTCGCTTGTTTGGAGCTATAGTGCTTTTACTTCCAAGAATTTCTTTGCACTGACTCTCACCCTAATATTTTTACTCTCATGCAGAATATTTTGTTAATGTTCAAAACCAATCAATTAAGAAATGGAGTTAAACTAAACCAAAACGACAGATTTATTTGGTGTAAGATACTTGTTGAGACCACAACTTTTTGTTTTGGGTTGTTTTGTTGTTTTTCCTGGAAAGTAAGTACTGTGTTTTAATCCTAGTTGATATTCTTTTTGCATCACGTTGTTAAGGAAGCTGTTACTTAGAGAAGGTTCTTATCTTCATCATTCCACCTACAGAGTAGTAATTATTTTTACTTTTGGTTTGGCTAAATGTTGGTAAATTTTAATACTGTTTTGCAGTGATGGCAGCGTAAGCCAGTCACAGGATGACAGTATCGTTGGAACACGGCAGTGCAGGCATAGCCTGGCCATAATGCCTATCCCTGGAACACTCTCATCAAGTAGCCCTGATCTGTTGCAGCCTACAACCAGCATGCTGGATTTTACTAATCCTTCAGGTAAAGTAAAACACTTCTCTGTGTTGTGTATGTGTAATGAACTCCTCGGCACACCCGAGCACTCATTCTGAGAATATATTCATTGATGTAGCGAGGTCTATTCACAAGGCAATACATGAAGATTTTGAATATTTACATATTTTAGTAAAACCAAATATTACGCTAATTTACAAAACTGTTTTTATTTACTGGTTCCTAGCATTTACGCCGTGTTTACAGTTACATTACATTACATTACAGTGAATAAAGGCACCGATAGCGTTAGCTTACCTTCAAGCTTTTATTTGTAATTTTTACCAACCAAAGGTACTAACCGGGGGGAAAACGATACCTTTTACTGGGGGTAAACTTGTCAAATGACCCTCTCGTTTTGCCATGGCCCTAGCAAGTCCCAAATCAGAGAAATGCAACAGAGTCCCCAAAACAGCCTCACCTCTTAAGTCTGCACATCCAAGTGTCCTTTGCCCTAACTTGAGAGTTCACGCCCTCTCTCCAACAGCAGCAGAATCTTCCATCTCAGCCACTCTCCCTCCACAGCAATCTCCCCCTGTCTTAGTGAACGTGATCTGGCCTTGTCTGCTCCCTCACCATTTCTTTACTGTCCCCATCCAACTGCTGTTCCCCCCATGACTTGGCTTCTGGTCATGTGCAGTTCTTGGGGGAAAAAACTTAGAAAGCAAGGACCAGTATGCTGCCACGCTAGCGCTGTTTCTCCAACATCATGATGAGAATTCATTCTTTCAAATATTAAAAAAAACCCAAAAAAACCCCAACAATAAAAATCTTATATGTTTTATAATCTACATATGTCTGTTGCTGCTGCTATAGGAATATAGGAAGGCTGCAGGGGGTAAATGTTGATCGGATGCAGCTGCCTGTAAACCTGTCAGGCCAGAATCATGTATTGGCTTATTCTATATGACAATTCTAAGCATAAGTATACATTCATTAAACTGCCTTGTGGCTAGGACTTATATTTATATAACAGTGGGCTTAAATTACGGCAAAGGAAGTTTAGATTGGACATTAGGAAAAAATTCCTAACTGTCAGAGTGATTAACCACTGGAATAAGTTGCCTAGGCAGGTTGTGGAATCTCCATCATTGGAAGTTTTTAAGAGCAAGTTAGACAAACACCTGTCAGGGATGGTTTAAGGGGGTTCTTGCTCCTGCCATGAGTGTGGGGGACTGGACTTGATGACCTCTCATGGTCCCTTCCAGTTGCTATGCTTCTATGATTGTAACTT
This sequence comes from Pelusios castaneus, assembly GCA_007922175.1. Taxonomy (NCBI): domain Eukaryota; kingdom Metazoa; phylum Chordata; order Testudines; family Pelomedusidae; genus Pelusios; species Pelusios castaneus. The sequence continues at coordinate 466,424 of ML685834.1, forward strand.
ATATTTATCTTCAGAACTTCTCTTGTAAAATAGATATGCAGATATATATTTTATCTTGTACATAAATATTCATGACAAATTACTTCACTTCTTGTTGGAAATTCATTGTCTTTCTATATGTAAAGCATTTCTTTAAAAATCTTGATTATAACATTGATGTAGGATTTTCCAGTCATTGGCTGTACCCAGTTAATCTTTCTAACCTTGGTCAATATTTAGTTTACTAAATATGTAGTTATGAATATGAATAGTATGTTCAAAGTCATTTTTGAATGGCAGGAAGTCTAAAATAACGTTTTGGTAGATCAACATATTACATTCATTCGACTGTTTTTGTAATCTCTCGATCTTTTGTTTACATAAATGGATTTATTTTTGTTTTTCTGCCTGCAGCTGTTGGTTTTTACTGTAAGTATCTTGAGTTCTGGCAGCCTAAAGTTCTTTTGTACTGCATGTCTTGTCTGTTGAAATGAGCATAGTTTTTAATTACCAATATAGGTGTACAATTTCTGTGCTTGTTTGCATCATAAACTTCTTTATTGTTGGATATTTGCATGTCTTATACCCATTTTTAACTAAATCAGCTTATTTTGTGGAGGATACAGTGTGGCTTATTGGGTAAAGCACCTAACAGAGATTCAGGAGCCATGAATTCTATTCCGCTGGATTATTGGGTGACCTTCCCCAACAAGGGGCAGTCACTTCCCCACCCTGTGCCTCAGGAGTATAAAGTTTAAATCAGAACTAGATTAATTAGTTTCATGACAAGATGGCTTCTACAGATTGTGGTCATCAAACCTTGAGTGTGGGTGCATCATGTGGGAAACCCCTCATATTTGAAGGCCTTCTGATGATTAAACATTACTAATTTTAAGAATTGTCAAAAGACTACAATTGCACACTTGGTTCAAAGAGTTTGCTTTTAGAATGGTTCTGAAATCAGAAGGCAAGACAGTCCTCTCCTAGAAAATGGCTCTCCAGAAACAATATATATTTAGAGAATTCCAGTTCCTGGACTGCATCTTTCTTTTTACAAAAACACAAGTGCTAAAGGTTGCACTATCAGTTTATAAACAGTACGTAAGTGTGCAGGCCCTTAAATTTTAAAGTACTGTGCCCTATTTATTCTGATGTCACTTCCCCAAAATAGAAAGATTTGTTTTGAAAAATTAAGTATAAGAGAAACAATAGAGTTCAACAGAATCCACAGGAAGATTCAATTAATAAACTAAACATGAAGTTTCATTAATTCACGTTTATTTCCTTTTGTAATCTGTATCAGGTATAGTTATATCCTAAAGTACAGTGCCATTAAGTAGAATGAATAAGTGCAGAATAAATCATTCTCTATGCAGTCAGTATGCCTTAAAAATAAACTCTGAATCTGTTATCATGAACATTTCCCTAGTATTTCTGTAAAAAGCTACCTCCGGTAATGGTCTATATGATTAATTTTAACTGGTGGGGAGGAAGAAGTACAAAAAATAAAAATAATTAGTTTGCATTACAGTTCATACCTGGTAATTACAGACAGTGAAATTTATTAGAGAGACAAGGTGAGTGACATGGTATCTTTTTATTATCCAATTTCTGTTTGTGAGAGAGACAAGCTTTAGAGCTACATAGAGCTCTTCATCGGACCTGGGAAAGGTATGCAGTGTGTCACAACTAAATACAAGGTTGAACAGATAGCTTAGTACAAGTAGTTAGTGTATATTCTATGGGACTTCATCTTGAATGGTACCTTAGAATGTTTGCTGACTAACTAAACTATCTGCATACCTTTCCCAGACATGAGGAAGACTTCTGAGTAGCTTGAAAGTTATCTGTTTAACCAACAGAAGTTGGTTCAATAAAAAAACCTTACCTCACCCACCTGGTCTCGCTAACATCCTGGGATGGACACAGCCACATTGCATCCAGTAAAAGTAATTAACTTTTCTTAATTATGGAAGAAACAGGATGGATTTTATTTTTTGTTTAGGAAAAAGGGAACAAATATTTTCTGGGGAGTTTACTTTTTATCAAGATCTGTATATTGTTCACCCACACTCGTCTAATCGATGATGCATCAAATACTTTTATCTTTAAATTCCAAAGGGGTAGCCGTGTTAGTCTGTTGTAGAAAGACAACAGAGGCCCGTGGCACTTTTAAAGACTAACAGATTTATTTATCGCATGAGCTCCCTTTTCTCCCACGAAAGCTCATGCGATAAATAAATCTGTTAGTCTTTAAAAGTGCCACAGGACTCTGTTGTCTTTTATCTTTCAAGCAGTTTTGCATTTTAAAGTTGTTGTTTTTTTTAAATTTAGATATTCCAGATCAAGTTATAAGAGTTTTCAAAGCTGATCAACAAAGTTGTTACATTATAATCAGCAAAGACACTACAGCAAAAGAAGTTGTGAGTCATGCAGTGCATGAATTCAACTTGACGGGACCCTCAGAAACCTACTCTCTCTGTGAGGTGTCTGTTAGTCCTGAGGGAGTCATCAAGCAAAGAAGGCTTCCAGATCAGTTCTCCAAATTAGCAGACAGAATCCAGCTCAATGGAAGGTAAACGTGTACTTTTTTTGTTTTGTTTGACTTTGTCTTTAAAGCTAAAGCATTTGAAAGAAATATCACACAACAGTTTCCCAATTAAAACAGAAGAAAGTCTAGAATTGTCTCATGTATTACTGAGAACTGCTAAAGATGTAAGCATATATTTCAGTGTACATAAATATTCTAACAAATATAAAAACAGAATTGCTGTCCTAGGTTATGTGCAAATAAGTAGCTTTGAATTATTTTACATTGTAATTATAGTGTTCTCTACTTGCTGTTTATTTGACCTATCTGTTTTTTCCTGCTTTTATGGCAGAAAAAAATACTTTATGCATCCACTCAGCACATAATTGTAATCTCAGGTTTTCTGGAGGTGGAGAAGAGAGATCATTTCCATCTACAATTGATGGGAATTTATTCCTTGCATTCTGGTACTTATAATCGCTGGTGCTGTCCATCTCTTTAAAATTGTTTACATACAGTGAATTCCAGTGCCATTAATCAGGACTAGGAGGAAGGCTTTCTACAGCTGCTAAGTATGATTTGGTGGGAGGTGAGAGCTAAGGTTTGCTGGGAGATGAGGGCTAAGGTTTTCCTTCCATAAATGTCAATAACTCACAAAACTCTCTTGTCTCTGGTGAATGAACTTTAGTATTTAAAAAAAAAGGTTTGAATTAGTTTGTTCATTAGGTAACAACCAGCAGGTCAATGCAAGCAATGGTTTACATTAAAAATGAATAATTTGGATACTCTGGTGTTGATGACCATGTTCACCTTCTCATCAAAAGCTACAATAGCTTTCTTTTCCTAAAATTTTGTATTGCAGTTACTTGCTATTAACTTAAGATACATGCAACAGTTTTTATGTTAACCATTATGAATTGTGTCACAAACGTGAAGGGCTTTAGCATATTGTCTGATTGCCCGATCCAAATCAGAAGGCTTGTGACAAAATATAAAATTCTGTTCAGTTCCCTTAAGAAGGCAACAGAGAATTTATGAAGGAGAGTCATTTCTGAATCTGTAAGTGATCTCCTTTGGACCATGAAAGTGATTTTCTTACATGGCTTCTCATTTCCTGAGTTCTGTGTGCTTCATGTACATATACTATATAAAATGGGAAAATACATTTATATCAAGATTTCAAATATTTTTCAGGATCCAAGGCTATTCAGAATGTTAATTAACTGCTGCATTTGCAAATAGACACGCTTCTGACCTTTTACTGAAGGGCAAGGCTATTATCAACACAATTGCAAGCTAGTATATAGAAGCTAGTAGTGATTAATGAAGGGGAAGAAAAAATTCAAATGGTCTCATAGTAGATTGAACTTTTTTACTTTAGCAATGACAGCATTGCTCAGTGAGCAGAGTAAGGAGCTAAGAGTTGGAACTCACCTGAGTTCCATTCCCGAATTGTCTCTCACTCTTAGGTGCTAGGCAAGTTCATTATAAATAACCTCTCTCTTGTTGGTAGATCTGTCAAGTGGGGATAATGCCAGGGTATCAAGGGATGGTATTAATGATTTTTAAAGTACTTTGAGAACACCAGAGAAAAGCTGCTCTAAAGTTTGTTATTACAATACAATTTTCCTTTAGATATTATCTGAAAAACAACATGGAAACAGAAACATTATGCTCAGATGAGGATGCCCAGGAGCTGCTTAGAGAGAGTCAGATCTCTCTTCTACAGCTGAGCACTATTGAGGTGGCTACTCAGCTATCAATGAGGGATTTTGACTTATTTCGCAACATTGAACCCACTGAATATATCGATGACCTCTATAAGATGGACTCCAAAACAGGAAACGCTCACCTGAAAGAGTTTGAAGATGTCATTAACCAAGAGACATTCTGGGTTGCTACAGAAATCTTAACAGAGCCCAATCAGCTCAAAAGAATGAAGATTGTTAAGCATTTCATTAAAATCGCCCTCCACTGTCGAGAATGCAAGAACTTCAATTCCATGTTTGCAGTTATAAGGTAAAGGACTATCCTTGTGACAGATATTGATTATCTGAATATTGTATTTTACATGTATTAAATTGGAGATGAATCTGATTGTGGCATCAAATGCAATTCTATTAATTTCCATTATAGGGAAGAAAAGAAAATATTTAGTCTGATTATAACTTGTGTACAGTGTATTTTAAAACAAATTTTCAGGTTGCACAGCATAACAATCTGCACAAAAAGGTATAATTTCACAGCATTTTCTTCCCTCCCTTGCTTTTAATTTTTTTCTTTTTGTGTTTGTGCTGTGGTTTATGTGCTTGCTCCTTAACTGTTATCTCTGCATGCTTTCCTGTCCCTGAGGGTAAGTAAAGGAGAGAATGTTTGGGTGAGCTTTGTTCTTGGTTCAGAAACCTTAGAAACCTGCTGAATATTGCTGCTGTTATTTGTAGTGGTTCTGCTTCTCTGGTTCCTGAGTGCTTAGGACTTTTGAGCATTCTTCCTTTTCTCACTCCTCATTACTTTCTCTGTTTATTTGAAGCAAAGGAGTCCGTTATATTATTTTATTCCTCACTCTTATAAACTCTTCCCTCACTCGTTCTGCAGTCTGTCTCACTTTAGTCTGCTAGCTCCCTTCTCTAAACCCATCACTCAGCCCTTTTTCTGTTCTCTCAATTCAGTATATTTGAACTCGTACTTTGCATTTTGGGTGCAGTTCTGATTTACAGCATGTGCAACCTCATTGGGTTGAATAGTCTGAGCTAAACAAATGTTGACCTGTTTTTAACTGTGTAGGCCGCGTCATTTATCAATAGGACAATTCTATATAATACTCTGGACTAATTTTTCAGCCAAACAATCCCAATACTATTTCTTAGAATTATTACATTTGAAATGTCCCCCCAACCCCTTTTTAATTCCTTTAGCCTGATTTACAGAACATGTCTGTTGTTTTATTGGGAGGTATGCACATGTGACGTGAATCCTGAGCAAATCCTTTACAGGGCACTAAAAGCCAGTTTGCTGTTTATTGAATTCCAGCATATTAGAAGGAGGGGAGGTAGAAAGAGGGCAGAATCAACTTTTGTAGTAAGAAAGTCAACCGATATCTCTGTTCAAGCCTAAAGTAATGGTATTAAATTTGCATACGACTTCTAACTAGTTTCTCTTTGAAACTTTGATTTGTAATTAACTTGTTTAAGAACAACAATTATCATATCTTTCATGGAGTGAGCAGGGAGATTAAAATGTTCCCCTACTAGTTTTTGAATGTTGCCATTTCTGATGTCAGATTTGTGACCGTTTATTCTTTTGTGCAGAGACTGGTCAGTTTGTCCAATGTATAAGGCAGAGCGAGCATTGTTGGCACATGATGGCATATATCACAGTGGTGGATGAGCAGGTGAATGAGCCCTTGATGGAGTAGCTGGTTTGATTAGGTCTTATGATGGTGTCATTTGTGCAAAGTGGACAATGGGGTTTGTTGCAGGGATATGTGCTTTCCTTAATGTTTCTGTTGTTTGGTTGGTAGTTGCTGGTGAGTATCTGCATAAGGTTAGGGGGCTGTCTGTAAGTGAGGAGAGGTCTGCCTCCCAAGGCTTGAGAGAATGAGGGATCATCTTGTAGATCCTTGATGATGTGCTGTTGAGGTTTGACTTGGGGCCTATAGGTGATGACCAATGGCATTCTGTGGTCATCAACATTTCCATTTCAGCCCATGTTTTTTTAACCTTACTTCTAGAGAAACTTGCCTTTTTAGGCTGGTCTTCAAATAACCCATTTTCAGTCTGGCAGACTGTGTCTAGATGATGTCTTCCTTCTCTCTAGCATAGTTATAGCTGTCTGTTTAGGGGCATATATTATGACCAGTAGCTTTTGTTTATAAGAAGACCGTGATTTATCTGATATACAAACAATTTGACAATAGTGTGAGGGGAAAATTGTGTACATTTCTATTGAGATTAAAATAACCAGTTTCAATGCTTTTGCATCTGATATTTATACAGCAGTAAACATCTTGATGAAAGGAATATTGATTTCACTCGTGCATAACATTAGATGCTGAAATATTATTTCAAAACCTTTTCATTAATAACATGTGAATCCAAATGCCTTTTACAAGAAGGAGCAAGTTAAAAAAGATGATTTCCCTACTTTTTCAGCACTGGAACAATAGGAATGTCACAAAAGACTGTTAAATCAGAGCATTAACCCATTCGGTGCTTATATCAGAGAGTCCTTAAATGTATCAATAGGTAGATAAAGTGCAGATCTGTAAATGTATTGAGCGTATATGAAGTTTCCACCTATAATTAGATGCCTGGGTATAATTTCAGTCTACAATATCTTTAATTTTCCTCCTTAAGGATGGTATTGTGGACTGTTGTCCTCTAGGGACTGTGTGAATACAAAATTTCAGATAGGATTCTAAAGTAGGCCAGAGATTCACCGACAACCACACTCTGTGATGCCAAGTTATGTCAAAAGAAACACCTTGCTTGTTTTCCTAAATGTAAATTGTTGGGGGAAAATACAGCACTTCAATTGCTTTATTGATTTTATTATTTGACTGTTGCATTATAATGGAAGGTTTAAAAAAATCATGGCAGCTTATTGCATCTGGAAGATTATCTGTGATGTTTAACTGTTCCCATTGAAAGTTCTGTTCACATTCAAAGTGGCAATCATGCTGAGGAATAGGTGAACCCATTTTGCAGATGTTATCTTTTCTGTAGAGTTGCCCAGTTATTCGGCACACATAAAATTCTGGTTTAGACATCTCAGAATCAAACTCTGATCATTAGTTTTTTTGTGGGCTGGAAAATGTCTTCATACCATATTAAAGGCCAGGTTGTATCTTGTATTGAATGGACAGACACAAGGAAAAGAGTCAGTGCAGGGATCCTTTCTCTCTGTTTGTCCTTACGGTAAGGCCAGTTGTGATTGCAATTCTTGGTCTCTTTGAGGCACAACTCCCCCTTAAAAGGCCAATCCTGCATACTACCACCCACTGCATCCAGCAGGTCACACTGAAGAGCTCATGATGCACGCACCTAAGGGGTTGCATTTTCTCTTTGAATTCCCCCGCAAGGACAAATAGTCTCTTTCAGTCCCAAAGCATCCTGTAGCTGCCCTGAAAAGAAGCAACTCTACCGTCCTCTCACCTAGTGTAGGGCTGTGTTTAACTACTGCATTCTTCCCCTAAGAATAGTGGGTAAGATTTTATCAAGGAAAAAACTCTTCTAATTTGTTATATTTCAGAAGAAAATGAAACATTTTCTCCTGAAGAGTAAGTTTATCTTCATTTTTTGCTTTCTGTGGTTACATAGGCAAAATGTAATAAAGCAGAGCTTTATATCTAATCCATGCCATGTCGTATTAAAAAAGAGGCTTATTTATTTGCTGCCTTTCAGAGATCTAATGAAAGGAAAATTGTTTTGGTTTCAGAGAGCAATATCTTGATCAATAGCAGAAAGTGTTAGTTTAGTGATTGAAGTGTAACAAAATCGAATCTGACTCTTCTATATTGCTAATATGTGTAGTGTAAATGTTAAAATCATAGGTCTTGGTTTGGGTTGCAAACATGAGCAAGCCAGTTGTGAGTGAACAAAAAAAAATCAGGGGTACAGCTGGATTTCACTGAACCATCTTCCCAACTGTTACTGATGGAAAGTGAAATTGTTTGGTTTGGAACCCAAATCTAATATCTACTTGAAGAAGCTTCCTATAGAAAGAAGGTGTAAGAGGGAGGATGAGCTACAGGAAATCTTTTTTTAGTAGCCATAATTTTTTTTTTTTTTTTTTTTTTTTTTTTAAGTAATTCGGCTTAGTATAAATGACTTATTTTTCCTCCCAGGTTTGCTCAGTATACCTAGCAAAGCAAGATTTTTCTAGCTGCCAGTAGTGCAGAGTCAACCAGCTATCAGATTATCAAACTGTGCCTGTGCTTCTTAACTCATCTACAATAAAGATTCTGGAGAATCAGAATTCATCGTATAATTTTGTTTATGCATGCTGCAGAATAAAATGCAGCTTGCTGTTCTGCAACTATATAAAGATCCACAGTACTGATTAACAAAAGTCATTAATATACGCCTGTATGATCCTTACACAACTTTAACTTACGGGATGCAGATTTTTAATTTGACTTATAAAAATATGTATCTGTCGGTAATGTTTGAGTATATTTTAAAATGATTTTTAAAAGTTGGATGTAATAAGTTTTAACATATCCACCTCTTTCACTAATTTTCAGCTCAAAACAACCCATTATGAAAGTTCTGAATCTGATCCTCAAAGTTCTCCCTCCTTGTGTTTGTAATAAATGCACTGCTCACTCCTCTTGCCTTCTTACTGTAACCATACCTCCTAATCACCTCATTAACTTTTCACCCTTGATATTCTTCCTTTGGCATTGAGTCTCACTGTCAGAAAATAGTTGCTTACTTAGCTGGTAATAGATTTGTCTTGGAACTATATTTTCAAATTGATGTATTATGAGCATAAAACAGTCGTCATACTTGTCACGTCTCATTTTCACTGCTCAGGACTGTGCCCAGCAGTAGCTTGTTGATAACTCACTTGGTTGCAGCGTGGCGAACACCCAGATTTAAAATTAACCTCTAAAAAATCAGTTTCCCCTTTAAAAAACAAAGAAAAGGAAAAAGAAAAACCTTCACCACCTTATTAAATTCAGTAGTCTCCATTTAACAGCTGATAATGGAAAAATTATCTTTTATAGTGGGCTAAATCTGGCACCGGTAGCACGACTCAGAGGTACTTGGGAAAAGCTGCCAAGCAAGTATGAAAAGCACCTTAGAGACCTTCAAGATCTTTTTGATCCATCTAGAAACATGGCAAAGTACCGCAACATTCTTAGCAGCCAGAGCATGCAGCCTCCAATTATTCCACTCTTTCCTGTTGTCAAGAAGGATATTACATTTCTACATGAAGGTAACTCTCTGTGTAGAGAAATAACAAATCAAAGCATAGAATACTGTTTTAATCCTTTCGTTTGCATCCAGTGGTCCAAATGATATGACTAAAAAGAATAACTAGTATAATTCACAGTGTATTCTACCCTTGATGAAAATGAAATGTAATGCAGAATGTGTAATAGAGGAGGCAAATCCTAGACAAAAATTAAAAATTCAGTGGAGATATTAAATATTTGAAAAACTGCATTTATCCTTGGAGGCAGTTAGTGAAGATTATGATAGAAAAGCTTTTGACTATGCTAAACAATGTTAAGAAAACTTCAGATATGTTTCTGTCATAAAAATTCACCATTCCAGTATTTGCAGATTTAGATTAATATAACGGCTTGCAGAGGGTTACTAGGATACGGCAAGTCTTATTTTTGCTTTAAAATACTTTCCTTTATTTAAAATATTTTCCTTTTTAACAGTTTTCCATTCATCTTTATTAAAGGTTAAAGGATTCTAAATATGCAAAGTTTTCAGCTGTTTTGTCTCAGAATTGTCTGAACTAATTTAAAAGGGTAAATGTCAGTTTCATAGTTGCACCATTTTAACATATGAAAATAAATCTGTGCATAGTCAAATTGTTCCATTTCTCCCCTGCATATAGCTGCCACTTTAGAATTAGCTTAACAAAGGTATAGTGAGCATTCCTATTTTCTTCGAGTAGCACTGATTGGCATCTGTATTCTGCCACTATTCTGCTTTCTGGTTTTGACTGATACTTGAATTAAAGGCTTTTGACATCTGCTGAAGGGCGATATTATGGGAGACAAATAACATGTCAGCCTTAGAAAAGTACTGACTATTGCTTATATTTTTTGTACGTGTTTCATTGAACAGGAAATGACTCAAAAGTGGATGGCCTGGTAAATTTTGAGAAACTCAGAATGATTGCCAAAGAAATTCGACAAGTCGTCAGAATGACCTCAGCTAACATGGATCCAGCTGTAATGTTCAGACAAAGGTGTGCAATTAAACAAGAGAATAGGATTAAAGATATCTCTTATTCAGTGGGCAGAGTGTGGGTTTGTCTGCATGACCACATTTATGTTCCATTATGATTTCATTTATCATGAGGAAGTGAAATGTACACCAAAGGGGATTTGTAAGAGTAAAGAATATATTTTAATGTGGTTTAAAAATTGAAATAGTCCTGTTTATTATCCATAAACAGATTAGCGCTTTGAGGTGTATTAGAACAAAAATTTTGTATTTCATTATGCATCACAGACAAAAAATCACCGCACCAAATCACCGCACCTGCATTCAGCATGAATATAATCAGGCTATATGCAGGTGGAAGGCACAGTAAACCCACTGCCATCTCCCATCTGGGACCAAGACGTGGGGCTACGTATTAACCATTGGTTGGAAAAGCAGCAGCAGCTATTCCATGTCAGTTGTACAGGATGTTAGCACCTCGAGATCCATGTAAATATTCCTTCTATGGATCCTCCTGTGGGCCTGCAGGATTGCAGTCTGTTGAATTGACTTATGCTGGGGCAGTACAAAGGCTCCCATACCACCCTTCTTCACTCACGGTTCACTTGCACAGCCTGAGTGTAGTACTTTGGGCTGGTGACCTTTGCAGCAGATGGGTCAGGGTGATGCCCCGTATTGAATCAATAAGTATCTGTACTTAGTTCCATTCGATGGGGCACTTGAGCAGTCTTCGTATCTTCAAATTATGCCCTCAGTTATTTCTTTCAACTATACCTTTAGTATAACTGAGGGCATGATGTGAGAGGAACCAGGTGAACCTGAGGGCAGAGTTTTGCTTCCAGAATCTTTATTAATGGTTGCGATATATATGCCAGAACGAACTTAACTTGAGGTTAAATTCACAGGGAGAGTTTCTAGGGCTGGCAGTTAGAAAAAAAGCACCATTTTACTTGTAATGTGAGCAATTTTGGTATGTAATCTTCAGCTACAAATGTAGCATCTCTCAATATCATTTTAGCATAATCACTTTTCAAAGAAGGATATCGCTTTCATGCCAGTATTGGTTACATAACAAAAGGTCTACATTTAAAATTAAATCCTCTAAATATTCATTTGATGCATTTCAGTGGCTCATCAGAAACCATTATAGTTATGGAAGTAAACCATATTTACAGACCACTTCTGACTATAAATCTGTCTATATCTTAAATGCTTCACAGTGAAGTTTAATTGTTACATGCAATGAATATCAAATAAATAGTTCACCCGATATACCTTTTTAAACTTCCAAAATGCATTTTAAGGGACCTATTATACAGAATGGGCTCATTAAATGTTTTGTGTACTTTGTTGTAAGGAACACGTGAATTTAGAAGGGAAAAATTCTTTTTTCACTTCATTTGTAGTCAGTTTAGTTGTTTCTCCTTTCTAGTCAATGTTTCCTCTGTTATGAAATCCCCAATAAAATATTTTTGATTAAAGAAGACAAATGGAGGAAAAAAAAGTTTTAGTTCTCGTACGAATACTTTGACAAGTTAACTACCAATTACATCAAAGCTTCTAATTCTCTAGGGTATATTTGTCAAATACCATTTTCTACCAGCAATCAAAATGAAAACCATATACATTTATAATGATCCTGTTTCTTATTTTGTTTTTTACGATTATCATCCTAATGTATTAAATTTCATTAATCTTATACTTTCTGCATTGTGAATTTTTCTAAAAAGATATAAAGGTTTCGTTCTGTCCCTCAAAAGCCAATAAAAACAGTTAACCTATTTGAATTTGATGATGCAACATCTAAAATTGATTTGTGGGAAGTATTCAACATGAAAAGTTAACTAAAGTTTGGCTTTAAATTTGTAGGTTAAAAAATAAAACATGCAATATTTTCTTCTATAGTCAATAAAAAAAATTCTAAGGAGTTCTGCCCCTGCATTCTGTTAAATCCATATGTTCTTGTTTGAGAAAAATGTTTACCTGATAGATTATTTTCTTTTCTATACTTTCCTGACTACATCTTTTTCTTCCTGAGTCTCAACTGTGATTTTTTTCCTGTGCTTTTCTGTTCAAATACATGCTTCAATGTATATGGCTCTTGCTTACAGGAAGAAGAGGTGGAGGAGTTTGGGGTAAGTGTAGTGATATGCAACTCAGATAAACAAAGGTTATACAACTTCTAACATACTGCATCCTCCTCATTAGTGCATGCATCTGAAATACAGCATGCATTTTATTAACCCGTCAATACATATTTTTGATAAACAGTTAGAACAAATCAGAAATGTACACAATTTCCACTTAGAATATTCTAACCAAAGCCTTATTACATTGGTGCTGGTCAGTGGCATTATTTGGCTTCCCAGAGCTTCCAGAAAAAATAATGAATAGCAAAAATAAATAAAACAAATAAAAACTAAAAGTAAATAAATAAATATCAATAGGAATGATGTTAACCCTCCCTCTGCTATGATTTCTTTCTCCCGAGTGGTATGAAGGACAATGCCATAGCAAACAACTTCCAACTTTTAACCAAACAGTTAAAATGAAAGTGAGACAACAGGTGTGATTCTCAAAGGGAATTGACTTTTTAAAAACTCCATATGTGCCTAAGATATGAAACCGAGTGTCATTAATAATCGAGTGGAAAATTGTCTAGTCATCCACCTAGGCCTGTCTTAGAGGGATTAGAGAGATTGTTTTATGTAAATCAGCGCATTCAGTTTCTTCCAGTAACACTCCCCTCTCCCCTGTCTGAGTTCCCAATACCTGTTCATTGGCTCTCTCTCTTTCCACCTGAAGGGGACGTAGAGCAGGCGGTGCTGTAACACCAAAACTAAGAATACCAGGAGTACCTACAGCCGTGAGTTTGGTTTGTGCTGAAGCCAGTTTTTTTCTTTTTTTTTCTTTTACTCTTATTTAAAACCCTTTATAATTATTTCACCCTCATTCATATGCTAGAAAGGAGGGGATGGGTGTACAGCAGATGGCTTTAAAAATTGATCTGCAAATATTTTTGATTGATTGATTGTGTCCCTTTTTACTACTTTATAATACAAAAGTGGTGAATTGAAAGCTTATTTTCTCCTCCTTTAAGTCTTAGAACTACTTAGGATGCAAAATCGGATTCCCTAATTTTGCTGGATTGTTGGGGTCTGAGATGGGGATTTGGACTTCTCATCCATTAGTTTCAGGGAGGTTGAATTACAAAGACAAACATCTTTTCTTTCCAGTGTGTATTAGGGGTTCCTTGGCTTTAAATAGGATTTCAAAATTCTCTTTTTGTTAAAAGATCTAACTCCAGATAGCTTCCCCTCTTAATTGCTTGCCTTTTAGTCTTTTATGATGACATAAATCACAGTTCACTAGTGATCCATTGCATTCCAGGGTGAACAAGACTTGAATTTTTAATATAAAAATCAGGAGAAGCAAATAAATATTTTAGACTGCCATTGCTCACATTCAAGCAAAAGGTCCCTGGAATAATATTTTCCCCCCATGATTAACCCTATACCTTCCAGCTGCATCTTGAGAGGATTACTACTTTGAATTTGACACACGAGTGATTGATCCATACTTTATTAAACATTTTTGTTTATATAGTGAACAAATGTGTCTCTTCTTTATCCTTTCCTTAAGTTCAACATACTGAGAACTATTAAATTTTCCTAAAACATTGTTTATTTTCCAGCTCTTTTACTATTATATTACTCTATTCTGATCACTTCCTGTTGATTTTTTGAAGCATTGTTACTTAGGAGCATGGATCATTTGGTCTTTTGGCCCTTATGGCTTCTTCTTATACCTCTTACACAAGCATATTGACAACTAGTGGTTGTATATCCTGAAACGTGGGAGTTTTTTAACAAGTCAATTACCTTTATAAATATGGTTAGGCATAATTCATACCAGTTTGATTTAAAGTGTACTTTAGAGCTTACTATGTAGTGTAGCTATATTGATCATTGTTTATAAAATATTTTCTTGAATTTAATATTGACCAAACAAGGCTTCTCTGCAACATTTTGACAGATTAATACAAGGTAGTCCAGAGGTTTGAATTTATGAGCGATTTAGTAAGGAGTTAATAGCGCCTTTAACCTTTAGGTCAGTAATTGAAAGATAGCAAAATTGGGTAGTGATCAATAGCTGTAACAATGGATGCTAAAATTAACTATTTGATGATCTCACTTAAATTAATTAAGTTAACTGTTTGGGGAACTGCAATTCCTCAGGGAGGAAGTGAATCTAATTAGGTAACTCTTTTGGCAACCTCAAAGACCAAAGATTGAAGGGGCGTGGAAGACTGACATGTTCATCCACAAACTAAGTGTCTCCAAGTCTGGGTTGAAGCATGTTGATATGCCAGTAAGAACAGAGCTTGAACTGTCACTGTCCTCCTATGCCTGCCATTTTGAAAAATAGGAGACTGCTGTTTCCTGTGCTGTCGATCCAGCTTCAGCATGAGCACATTCTAAAAAACCCCAGAAGATTGCTGTATTGTGGACATCATTTCTAGGTGGGAAAACACAATGAAGAGCGAACAACATAATGCACTTTGTATATGTGAAACTCAGCTTTTCTTTTTATCAGAACTTTACTAGTTCTTCCAATCTTTTAGGGAGCCTGATTGTGGAGTATGATAATTCAGTAATCTTTCATCTCTGAAAGTAGGTTTTTTGTCTCAGATAAATGTATTCTGACGACGAAATTACTTAAACCCACTTCAACACTGTTGGCATGTTTGTCTGCCAGTGTAACCCAGAATTCAAATGGTAGGGGTTTTGCAAAACAAAACTAAATTAGCAAACCTGTGAGGGCAACTTACATAGCATTTTGCCTGGTTCTTGCCAGTTCCACACTTTCACGAGTAATTCTTTCTGTTGTCATTTTATGAAATTACTTTAAGACAAATGTTGTTTACTGCTATTCATCTCTTTAACTCATTTGCATCAGCATGCACAAGCCCTAACTGAAGTGTGCTGTTATTAATCTGCTTCAGCATTTGCTACTTAGCACCTTATTCTTGAAGTGAACCTGTAGTTTACTGATTTGCCTTTTCATTTTGTAGGTCTCTGAGCCAGGGCAGCACAAACTCAAACATGCTCGATGTTCAAGGAGGGGCTCACAAAAAACGTGCTCGACGCAGCTCGCTCCTTAATGCCAAGAAACTGTATGAGGACGCCCAGATGGCCAGGAAGGTGAAGCAGTACCTGTCCAATCTGAATGTGGAAACTGATGAGGAAAAAATCCTGATCATGTCATTTCAGTGTGAGCCTGCATATAGCACTTGTAAGTAAAGCAAACCTCAGTTAGACCCTCCTTGCCATACAAACTTGGTTACTTACGCTGTTGTGCTGGAAGCATAACACTATGTTTTCACGGAAGAAAACCCCTTTAAAGAATTGTCTCTTCTTTATTATGTACAAGATTTTAAAATGATAACCCTATCATCAAACATAAATTAAAGAATGTTTTTAACAACAACAACAAAAATCAGTGTAGTAAGAAATTGGTTTGTCAGTGCAGACATTAAAACAACTGGCTAAAGCAGTTATGGCAACCCAGAATTTGTCTTCTGTCTATGGTTGTGCTCGCACAAGTTTGAAGTGATGGCTTTTATTTTTGACCTTTAGTTGTTAAGTTGTGTGCCATTTAATCAGTCTGCCAGAGAATCCTATAGTACATTTGATCCACTCTTGCCAGACTGTCACTTTACAGAATTAGGGAAGGATAAAAGTAACATTTACCATATGAGCTGCAAGGAAATGAAAAGACACAAAACCAATATAGAAAATAGTCATGGATAAGGAGTGAATAAGCAATTCTTACGTTATGGCTTACAATAAGAGAAGAACAGAAGAGAGCAAGTTTTATACCAATATTGCCAGTAGTGACTGATGAGGTTGATAGTCAAAAATGAAGGACTGCAGCAGGAGAAATCTTGTAAATAAACTTCTTTTAGACTACCTAACTAAATAAGCTACAATCTGATCTATATTTTACCTGTGCGTAGTGCACAGTTCAGTAAATTCTTATTTTGAAAATTAAAAATGATTATTGTACATGGTTTTGATAACTTCATTTACAAAAAAAAAAAAAGTATTGACACTTTTAACTAAGGTTAGCTGGTGGGGAAGAAATAAAGATTATTTGGTAGAAGGAAGAAAAAGTATATATTTGCAGAAATTATCACTTTGTACTGAGGATTTTGTCCTTCATGTGAGGATTTTAGAGTCCTTTAGATTAATATGGGTAAATCTCTTAAGTCCCTGATGATATGAATAGTATTAAATCCGTTTTATAGATGTGTTAACAGAGCACAGTGAGGAAATAAGTGACTCGCCTTCGGTCACCCGTGGTGTCATTTAAAGACTGAAGAATAGGACTTGAGAATTTGATTCCCTGGCTGAATCCTTAGCTCTTTGCTTTAGGATCACAAAGGACCACAGCACACAGTTTTAATGAGGACGCTTTCCATGTAATTGCAATGCTCATGCATTTTTTAATGTTGTACTTTTGCACTTAACTCTAAAATATTTCATCAGTGGAGCTCATTTGTAATGGGAGTAAATCAAATAAGTTTTCATTGGATTGTTTGCCTACATAACTATTCTAAAGAGATTTAGGAATGCTTTTAGCATCCTTTTATGTATTTCTCTCTGAAATCTAACAAGATAGGAGCACCTTGAATAGACGTTATCTGTGTTATAATGTAGGCTGCCACTGAAAGGTCTGTTTCATCTGGTCGGTCATTTTCTTCAATATCGCTATAATAAATCTTGCAAATTAGAGTGTAAAGTTCCTAATTTCCTCTTTTTTCCTGTAACAGTGACTAAGAATTTAACTGACAGAAGGGGTGCAAAATCCTCAGAAATGTCCCCAGTACCCATGAGGTCAGTTGGCCAAACCACAAAAGCCCATCTGCATCAACAAAACAGAATGAGCCAAGTTCTCCAAGTACCAGCTGTTAATTTGTACCCCATTAGAAAAAAAGGACCAGCAAAGGACCATGTCACCTTCAGTGAGTATCTGCAATTTATACTTCCAGTATTCAAAGTATGGTAAATTGCATGGTTAGTAAATTTGAGCAGTGGAGAGGGATTAGATTCCAGGCCAACCAAATATTTGAAATATTTATTATTATTTCTAATAGTTATTATTAGCTCCATAGTTCAAGGTCTCATTTACTCTTCTCATTTACAACATGTCTCAAACTCATTTCCATTTAATTATGGATAAAAGAACATAATGTTTATTGCACAAGAAAGTATGAAACATATCTTGAATTATTTGTACAACTACGTTGCTTATACCTTTTTTTGTTCCCAGTGTATCTTTGTCTTTAAAGATACTTCCTTGCTTTACAAACAAGGAGTCTGGTGGCACTTTTAAAGACTAACAAATTTATTTATAGCATGAGCTTTCATGGGTGAAAATCCCATTTTGTCAGACCCTTGATGATGGGGTCTCCATTTTCTCCCCCGAAAGCTCACGCAATAAATAAATTTGTTAATCCTTAAAAGTCGCACCAGACTCCTTGTTAGTGAACTAGACTAACATGACCAGCCCTCTGGAATTTGTTCCTTGCTTTAGCTTCATAAGCTTCTCCAATAATATATACATTAAGAAGAAAGCAAGCATTGCGTCTGAGAGTGCTGTTTGGAAAAAGTGAAACTCCTTAGTTTCTAAACTAGACTAACTAAAATGAACACAAGTGTACCATCATAACAGGACAGATAGTAGAAGATTTATCATTGTGCCTAACAGTATATATTTCTACTGTTCTGAATGGAAAGCTTACAAACTGAGTAGAATTACATTCCTCTTTTGGCTTCATGACAAAATAAATATAATACATTTTAGTGAGTATTATCACAGAAGTAAATCACAGGAAATTTAATATTTCAAGCTGTGGGGTGCCACTGTAATGCTATTATGGTCAAACAGAACAACGTATGTTTTGGTGTTATTAGTAACTCTTAACAAGTATTAAATAATATTTTATTTGTGTTTTCTGTTTTCTAAATTTACCAATGTGCGAGGCTCCCATGGTTGCATGTTAAAATGCTGCTAAATAATATACTTTTTACCTATTGACCTCTCTGAAATGTCCGGCACTTGCTTTAAAAAAAGCCTTCATGACTTTGAATGACACAGAATATTTTAAAGCTAAAACAACTTAAAATGACATTAAATTATTCAATAAAACATTTAATAAAGTTAGTGAGCTGTGTAAAATGATTCTGGAGTGACTTAGAATCATAGAATCATAGAATAATAGGGTTGGAAGGGACCTCACGAGGTCATCTAGTCCAACCCCCTGCTAAAAAGCAGGACCACTCCCCCTAAATTATCCCAGCCAGAGTTTTGTCTAACCGAGCCTTAAAAATCTCCAAAGATGAAGATTCTACCACCTCCCTAGATAGCCCATTCCAATGCTTCACCACCCTCCTCGTGAGAAAGTTTTTCCTAATATCCAACCTTGACCTCCCCAGCTGTAATTTGAAACCATTGCTCCTTGTTCTGTCGTCTGTTACCCTCGAGAACAGCCTAGCTCCCTCCTCTTTGGAGCAACCCTTCAAGTAGTTGAAGGTTGCTATCAAATCTCCCCTCAGTCTTCTCTTCTCTAGACTAAATAAGCCTAGTTCCTTCAGTCTCTCCTCATAAGTCATGTGCCCCAGCCCCCTAATCATTTTTGTTGCCCTCCGCTGGACTCTTTCTAATTTGTCCACATCCTTTCTGTAGTGGGGAGCCCAAAACTGGACACAGTACTCCAGATGCGGCCTGACCAGTGTCGAATAGAGGGGAATTATCACATCCCTCGATCTGCTGGCAATACTCCTACTGATGCAGCCTAATATGCCATTGGCCTTTTTGGCAACAAGGGCACACTGTTGGCTCATATTCATCTTCCCGTCCACCATAACTCCCAGGTCCTTTTCTACAGCGCTGCTACTTAGCTGATCGGTCCCCAGCCTGTAGCAGTGCATGGGATTTTTCCGTCCTAAGTGCAGGACTTTGCACTTGTCTTTGTTGAACCTCATGAGGTTTCTTTCGGCCCACTGTTCCAATTTGTCCAAGTCTCTCTGGATCCTGTCCCTGCCCTCCAGAGTATCTACCATTCCCCCCAACTTGGTGTCATCCGCAAACTTACTAAGCACGCAGTCTATTCCATCATCAAGATCATTAATGAAGATGTTGAATAGAACCGGCCCCAGGACCGACCCCTGGGGCACTCCACTCGTTACCGGTTGCCAACCAGACATCGAGCCATTGATTCCTACCCGCTGAGCCCGTTGATCTAACCAGTTTTCGATCCACCTTACGGTCCACTCATCCAGCCCATACTTCCTTAACTTGCCAACGAGAATGTTGTGGGAAACCGTATCAAAAGCCTTGCTAAAGTCAAGGTATATCACGTCAACGGCTCTTCCCGCATCCACAAATCCAGTCATCTCATCATAGAAGGAAATCAGGTTGGTCAGGCACGATTTGCCCTTGGTGAATCCATGTTGACTGTTCCTGATCACTCTATTTTCCTCCAAGTGTTTCAGGATGGATTCCTTGAGGACCTGCTCCATGATTTTTGACTTATGCATCAATTACCAATTCAGCACTTTAAAAAGACCTTTAGAAAATGAGTTCAACTTCACAAAAGTTGTTTGCTCCTTATTCTTATTGGCTATGTCTACACTTGTGAATTTAAGTCGACTTAGCTAAGTCGACTTAGCATGTCTACACTTAAAATTTAAGTCGACTTTGGGGGGACCGTACAGAGTCGACCAAGAGCATGCACACTGGACACCTAGGTTGACTTGTAGGGGCTAGGGGGACCTTGGACTGGTCCACGGTGGCAGGGGGGGCACCCCTTGCCAAGTGCCAGGGGGCTCAGCGTTTGCCCCATTGTACCTAGGTACAATGGGGCAAAGGGGGACAGGGACCCGGGCAGGGTGGGTAGGGCTCTGCCCTGCCTTGTGGGGGGGCATGCTGGGCTCTCCCTGTGCCACCCCCCTGGCAGGAAGGGCAGTGGGGGAGTCCTGGAAATCCCTAAGTCGACTTAGGGCTACTCCAGGTCTACACTGGCTTAAGTCGACATTCTTAAGCCAAAAGTCGACTTAAAATGAGGTTTTAAAAAGTCGACTTAATTTTCCTCAAGTCGACTTAAGCAGCTTGCTTAAGTCGACTTAAGGAAAGTGTAGTGTAGATGCAGAGTAAATTAAGTCGATTTAAGCAAGCTTAAGTCGACTTAATTTACAAGTGTAGATGCACCCATTGTTATTTCAAACATTGACATAGGAAGTCAAAAAACAAATCTATCTTTAAAATAACCAGCTGAAATTGATTCCTCTTGTGAATTGTTTTCTCCATGGTTGCTTGAAACTGCAGGTTTTAACAGTCACATAGATATTAGCAACACAATGTGAATGAAAAACCAAAACAAAACATTAAGCTCTTTATTGCACATCCTGACTCATTTCCTCTCTGCTTCTTAACAGACATGGCATGTCAAACATTTTTACCACGTGTCTTACATATCTTTCTTTCAACTGTAAATCCAAAGCACTAAAATATGTTAGTGATGTCTTTCACGGAATGTAACTTTTATAGTAAGCTTATTTTCCATCTTTTTCTTATTCTCTCTCCTAATTGTAGGAGGTAGAGTAGATGGCAGACTTAAATGGCTGTTTTTCATTAAACGGCTAAATTTTATTCATTTATCATATCATCTGAAGTCCTCCAGCTGAGCAGACTCAACCTGATACTAGAGCTTGCCTGCCAGAACTAAGTGGGTCTATTTTCACTAACTTTTACCTCCTTTGTGAAAAGAGCTCAGGACACCTGTTGAACTACTGGAACTCAGGCCTTCTGAATCCTGGGCTAATTCCAATTCCTGACATTTCTCTTTTGCGAATTTGGATGCTTATTACATGATACGATTACTAACAACTGGGAAAATAAATTGGTGATATGGAAGTACAATACCTGACTTGGTTTCTAATACCTCTTAAGCTTCTGGAAAAATAACTTTTGTGAGGAAGACGTTGTTTGGAGAATAAATGATTCTCTTCAGTGTACTCGCGGAATTTACTAAGAATGATTTCCAACCCCAGCCAGATTTCTTCTGAACTCTGCAGGGTGTAAAGGCCAAATATTTGCCCTTCCTCAGCGTACCTTTTTTTTTTTTTTTTTTTTTTTACTGAAAACCACTTTTAATTTATTCATTCTTTTATCAGTTTATATTGATAATAAAAAGCAGCCTCTTTTATGTCATGAGCAATAAAAATCCTACAGCAAATGAAACATTAAATCACTTTCACAAGTACAGAGCTTTAATTTTCAAATAAATGAGGCTAAAATTTTAATGATCTGCATGCAATCATCTTTTTTGTGTGTGCACACAAATGATTGTATTAACACTTAAATGTCTGTTTGCATACACAATAACTTGATTTATATGTGTGTTAGTGGTACTTTGCCAGGCAGGTAGAGATGCAATTGCTGTGCATTTTTTCTGTGAAGAGCTCAGGCCTCTTCCTTTAAAAATCTGGCCTTATACTGTTCTCTATCAAAAATGGCATATGATTCTGCTTTAATCTACTCGAGTGGTGATGCAATGCGAGGCATCCCTGAAACTTAATTCAGGGCGTAACTGAGGATGTCTCATTCTTTCTTACATGTTTGAAAGATTTAGCTTTAACTAACAATGTATCCGGAACGTAAGTGAATATTTAACTTTATTATTCTTAATGCAGAAGAGGAAAAGCCAGTTTTTATGTTTTGCTTTAAATTCTTTATATGCTTGTATTTATTTAATTTTATGTTATTGTATTGTATTTGGTTTAGTGTGAATGTAGCACTCAGAACAGGTGCTGATTGGACAGCCCTGGTAGAAAGTCCTGTATCTCTTGAATGGCTGCAGCGTGATCAGAGGCTGTGTTTGCTTCCCCAGGCAGTTACAGAAGTGTATTGGGAAGAGATTTTAGGCTTCATATCTTATTCAATCCTTAATCTTTCTGCCAAGGCTTTCTAACAGAGGGTGAATTGTGATAGTTCCAATTGCCATTTAAAAGCCACTAAACTCATTTCAGCTTGACCACTGAGCAATCATCAGATAGTAATATTTCTTTGCCACTTCTGACCTGAGTTAAATGTGAAATGTCAACCCACTAGTGCATTACTAATTCATTTAAGCAACCCAACACCGCTTTCTGTTCATGCTTTTCAGCAGACTACACTAGCCATTATGCAACCATGCCCCCGGTTGTAATTAAAACCGATATCAAACCTATTACCTTGAAGTAGAACAGTACACAGTAAATTTATTTCATTTTCATAGGTACCGGTTCTCCTCAGAAGTCACTCAGTTTGTCTGAGGAAGTAAGTGGTAAGAAGCCAACAGAAGACAGTATATCTATGGCATCCTCTTTGCATTCTAGTCCTCCTGCTTCTCCGCAGGGCTCTCCACACAAAGGTACAAGTACTACAGTGAATGCTTATACTCTATGCTGAAGCCTCCATCTCAGAAAATCAATATTTTGTTGTACTGGAAAGGTGGTTATGGATTATCTATAATTAAGCGATTCTGGGTGCTAGGGTATAGCAGCTTTATGTCAAGAATAACATTAAAAATAAATGTTTTTATTGTAGAAGTGGATGAATGTATTTCTGTAAAAATTAATACAGAATACCATCTTTTCCCATTACATTATGTACATTTTTCTGACAAAAGTCTAAAATTGAGACGTTGGTAAAATTTTCAAAAGCACCTACATCCCATTTTCCAAAGTGACGTAAGCACTTAAGAATCAGAGTTGCACTGAAAACCAGTGTGACTTAGGCTTCAGAGCACCTGAGTTACTTTCACAAATGGGATTTAGGGTAATCATTCCAAAAATGTCTGTCTGAGCACTGCTTTTGGTGACTTAATATAGGTCGGTTGGAGCATTACATTGTTAAATTATTCGCATGCCTGGGAATCAACCTCCTTTTAATCTTTTTCCCATTCATACTGCACGTCTTTCTGTTTTACTAGCTTCAATATGTTTTTATTATTAAAATTGGCCTTGCAAAAAACATTAGTCGAAAGAAATGATAAGCTTTTGCAAAATGCTCATTTGTTCTGGGTACTACATTTCAAGGAATATGTGGACAAATTGGAGAAAGTCTAGAGAAGAGCGACAAAAGTGATAAAAGCTCTAGATTCACAGCAGTTGCCAAACTTCACTACGTTGTGTACCACCAACATAAAATACTACCACCTGTAGGGGTGGGGGCAGAAGGAGGGAGCAGCCGCCTCACTGCTTGGGGGAAGGGTTGGTGCCGGAGCAGCATCTAGCCAGTCACTGTGTGTCCAGTGGAGAGAGGGACAGAATGGCTGAACCGCCACGTTTCTTGGGGCTGAGGACAGCATTGGAGCAGCTCCTTGCCAACCCTTCAGCAATAGGTGGCTGTGTGTCTTTAGGAGGGGGCCTGCATACCACAATTTGGGAACCACTGGCTAGAAAACATGATCTATGAAAGTGGATTGAAAACATTGGGTTTATTTTGTCAAGTGAAGAAAAGATTGAGTGGGGACATACGTTTTCAAGTACATAAAAGGTTATTACAAGGAGGAGGAAGAAAAGTTATTCTCACTCGCTAAGGATAGAACAAGAAAATTGGCTTAAATTGTAGCACCAGTGGTTTAATTTGGACATTAGGAAGAACTTGCTAACTATCAGCATTGGGAAGTACTAAAATAAATTGCCTAGGGAGGTTGTGGAATCTCCATTTTTGGAGATGTTTAAGGGCAGGTTAGACAAATAGCTGTCAGGGATGGTCTAGATAATGCTTGGTTCTACCTTGAGTACAGGGGAGAGGACTAAAAGATCTCTCAAGGTCTCTTCCAGTGCTATGATTAAATATTTTTTTCCTCCATCCATCAAAAATAATTCTAGCCAAGCCCTGGATTTTTGCTGAACTATGATGCAGACATGCTGTGACCAGAGATGGAGGTATAATACCATCAGAGTTCTACAAAATGGAATTCAGGATCTTGGTGAAAACTTTGTTACTTTCAGAGCGATCCCGGCAAAACAAGGAATGCATTCTGCCAAATCCTGGTTCTCATCATTCACATTTTTTGTGTTTGTATGCCAGGCTTTTCTTTGTACCACAAGGCACTCTGAATCTGCTTATTTTTAAACACTTTGCCTTGAAGGATCTACATCAAAATTATTAGTCACATTTGGACTGATCTCTTTGAAGGCTATTTATACCACACTTACTAGTCTGAGTGGTCACTGTTGAACAGTGCAGGTCATTTGTTCAGCCTTTCTTAATTCCAAATTGTTGTCTGTGAATTCCTGACAACCCGGGATGAGGGATTGGATTGAGAACCCGACGTGGCAATTTATTGATTGTTTTATCCTTTTCAGCTAGAGCTCATGCTTTGCAAGATCTCATGAGAATTTGCTTCTGCCATCACAATGTGCCCTGTTTCTTTTAGGAAGATGTCATTGGCATTTGTTTTATCATCATGGTATATGCATAAAAAGTAGTGTCTGTGTGGCCTTTTTACTTGGATCCTGCTGCCAATTCTTGTTCTGATGAGGTTTTCAAGAGTTACTTTCTGCTGGAATGTTTCTATAAACATGTGATTTCTATTAACTTGCATCCAGTTCCATGAGAATCATGTTTCATTTCTTTTGGGCGATTTCATTAGTTTGACTCACTTTTAACATGTGGTTTCTTTGTTTTGTTTTGGGTGTTTCTTTAGCACCAACTTTTTTTGATCAAGGTAATCAATACCAGAGAATTATTAGCGCTGAAAGAGACCTCAGGAGGTCATCTGACCAGCCCCCTTCTCAAAGCAGAATAAACCCCAACTAAATATCCGATCTTGTTTGTTGTGCTAACATTCAATATTGAACTAAAATTAAATATTACTTCACTAATGACTGAAGTCTCCCATCTGGGTCTTGAATACACTGCCGTTAGCTCTCCTATTGCAGGTTTTATGCTTTAAACTATACTCCAAAGAGTCTTGTGCAGGATTTAAGAAAAAAGCCTTTCATAGATCAAAATCAAAATGTTAATTTTGCTGTCAAATATTTTGTCATTTACAAAAATGCATATGTTGTGTCTCTTTGTAGTTGGTAGCATCCAGAGGTCTGATAACTGCAGCCAGATGAATCTCTCTGGATCCTCCTCATCGCTTGCCAGTGAAACCAGCAACAAGAACATTGGGCAGCGCAGCTATGGAATAGGTGGGGTTTATTTACAAAAGAAAATTCAAGAGATCACTGGCAGAACAATATGTGGTTTTGGCAGTAATGAAAACAGAGAAAGTGAGGATGATAGAGACGAGGCAGAAGTTGAGAATAAGCACAGGAAAAGAATGAGATCCCCATTTGGAAGACACAGGGAAAAAAGTTTCTCCAGGGAAAGACCAGCTTTTATGAGTAAAAAGGAGGCAGATCACATTCAAACTACAGGAGGATATGAAAAACTAAAGGACGTAGGCAATGATGCGCTAAGTACAACAAGTAGCCATGGCAACAGTAATACACTTCTGTTTTTCGGTCTACAGTTGAGGCCAAAGAGGAGGAAGACTATATGATGCACTGTCTCCATTTTATATCAGACATTTAAATGGCATCACTATTGTACATATGCTTTTATGAATATTAAATATTTATGATTTTATTTTCTAACAAATATCCCCCCACCTAATTGTTTTAAGGGCAGAAGCGCTACACCTGAGACCGGCATTATAAATCATTTTAAAATTGGATGATTAGTGTACTCTTTAGTGCGAAGGTTGGAAATTCTATATAAAAATACAATCCTGATTTATTTACTTTACCCAGTAAATTTTAGTTTATTGAAATCTGCAGAAATATTGAAATCTGTAACGTATTATTTAGACTTTTAAAAAATATTCAATGTTCCTTCAAACTCTTGCAAATATAAGCAAGATATAAGCAGGTGCTGTATCATGCTGCCTTATGGGCTTTTTTTCTCAGGTATATTTTAGTATTCCTTATTGGTGGCAGAGTAGCAATCTTGGCTGA
Organism: Pelusios castaneus; assembly: GCA_007922175.1. NCBI lineage: Eukaryota > Metazoa > Chordata > Testudines > Pelomedusidae > Pelusios > Pelusios castaneus. Next base: position 492,907 of record ML685834.1, read on the forward strand.
CTAAGAACGTGCAGTGTGATGTGAATCAATCCCTTCCTGTTCTCAGCTGTGATTTTTTTTTTGGTTTGTTTTTTTGAAGCAAGTTATCTCCTTCTATGCTGTGTTTTACCATGCTAAACTCCCCAGCCAGGCTCAGGTTATTATATTTATAGTTAGACTCTCTCTGTGTACCCATTATTATTTAATAATTTAATCTTCAGATATTACAAGTCTGTTTCACAACAACTATAAAACACAGTTTGTTTATAAAGTTCTTTGAGGTTTTCAGATGAAGAGTGATTTAAAAAAAACACTGGGTGGTGGTGGTGGTGGTGGTGGTTGTTATGATGGTCTAATTGTTTTATTTCAGAAGTCAGTGCCTGGGATAGAAGGTCTCTTAAAAAAGCCTAAGTTGTACATATGTTTAGGTTAGCTTTTCATTAAGAGGAAAAAATAATAGTTATTTAAATATTTGAATTCATGAAATGCCTAGACAAATGAAATTTGCAAATATATGGTGTTACATATGAATATATTGAAAAGTAAAGAAATTGAGTTTAATCTAGGCTTTAATACATTTTACTCTTAAGTTATCAGTTATTCTAGTTAGATAAACATGATCATATCTGTCTCAAAGTTTTATTTGTATACCTAAGCTTCAAAAACTGTAAAAACTAATCTGTAAATATATTTGAGTTATACAGCATGGCCATTGCCTCCAGAGGTCAGGTTATTTGATCATTGTTATTTTAGCATGCCTGGCATCAGTCATCATGCTGAGTCATCCATGTCACTAAAATTGCTTTCATACAGACACATCTGTTCAGATTTCTCTGATTTTGAAGTAAATGTTTCACTGTCCAGTGCAAAGGTGCACCTTGTAGATTTTTACTTAAAGGTGAAGTGAGAAACTGTTGATTCATGGTGGGACTGAGTGAGACCAATGCATCAGCTGCAAGCTCTATATAGTCTCCTGTTAAAAAAAAAAAAATAGTGCTTTGTTGAATTTACCAGGAAGTCTTAACAGAAGCTAAGTGAAGTCTCTGCTCTCAAATTTCCTACTTTCCTCCTCAAATGAAGGGCCAGGTCTTATGAGCATGTGTGTGTGTGTACTGGCAGTACAACACACCTTAATACTTAGTATGTGTCAACTGTTTCCGTGCAGGGAGGGGAGACTGCTCAAATCTGGCTTGAGACAGAGTGGGCTTTGTCCAGCCACCCTGTGGGAGCTGTAAATAAGAGTGAAACTCTAAATATTAAAAGAAAGCAGAAACCTTAGTCTAAGACATCCTGCTCTCAGTTAAAGAATGACCCACAAATGGTAGAGGAGACAGTTACCTGAAACAAAATGTTAAAGAAAGCAGATCTGATTTGCTCATTAGTTAATTTTGCTTCTGACTTACCTATATTTTAATTCCAAAAAAAGACTATTCTATGGACAGAAAAAAACAAGGGCTGCCCAGACTCTCACGACAAGAGATCACTACTTTCTGAAAATCAAACTTTGGACCAAATCATCCAAATTATTTAATACAAACCAAAAATCAGCGATCCAGCCAAATTTCAACTGACAGCTTGTAATTTATTGTGAAAAAGAGCTCAGAGAGTTCAGAAAACCAATTGCCATAATTTTCTTTTAACAGAGTTTAAGTTCAGAATGAGAGAGCAATTTAAGTGTGACAGGCATTGCAAATGATATGCTATTGATAATGTGTTCTGTTCTGTACTCAGAGGGGAAGCACAGAAAGACTGCAGGAGGCCAACCAGCAAAACTGCTATAATTAGTGCAAGATAGCTGCAAGCAGAACCATAAGTTTCCAACATATGTTATTTCATTTTAAATAGATTTCAGAGTATGCTGGTTATTACATATGGGAACTGAGCTGATGTCTTAGAAATAGTTCCACTCACAGCTGAGGTTTGTTTTTGACATCATGTGTTTTCAGTACCTTTTTTTTGTTTTGTTTTTGCTCACACATTTATAAGGAACAACAGGTCAGTCATTAAATGCCAGGCAAGTATTCACAGTATACAAGTACCTTGTATAATTATAATCTAGGCATGCACGGTTCTTGTTTGGTAGGTAATGGACTTTTCTGTCATTTATTTTCAAAAGCAAAATGTCAGCTTGAGGGAGTTTATTCAGTTTGTGTGAATTTTTCAGTGCCCCATACACAGCAAAGTTGATCAGAATGAACAAGAATCTTCTGCGTATGTAAGAGAAGGATTTAAGGGAAGCAAACAGAGGCCTAATGAAACCTGATGTAATTCCATTGACTCCAGGTCTGAATTTGATTCAGTGAGTCTAAAGCTATAGTTCAATCCCAGAACCCACTGTTAGACAAATGGACCAGCAATATCAATTTTGTAACACAACAAATGACAACTTTTAGTAGTCCATCTCTTAATTTTGGTAGCCCACATAACTTTTGCACTGAGGTTTATGCATGTTACTAAAGCTAGCAGGAGTGCTTTAGACCATTCTCTTGTCTTTCCTCTTCCACCTCCTCATCTTCATTTGTCTCAATCTATCCCTCTCCCCCCCCCCCACCTTGTTTGAATCTTTCTTTGCATTTTCCCTTTCTACTCCAGTCCAGGATGGAACATATTATACAGAATTACAAATGAGTCCTGTGGCAATTTTAAAGACTCACAAATTTATTTTATAGAGAATTAGCAGTCCCTCACTATGCTAGTATGGTAACTGAGATGCCACCATCCTAGTTTACACTTAGCAAATGTTTAGGTTAAGCACTTCCATGGATTATTCTAATTTGACAGCATTCCATGCTACCACTTCATTTCTACAGCAGCAAAACATGGATGATGAACTATATTCTGCCACTTACTGCAGCTGGAAATAGTCTGCCTAACTTGTCAAGGCCTGCGGTAGAATTATAATCTACCAACAAAGAGCATAAGAAAATAGGGAAAGAAATATAACAATGTCTGATTACACTTACTTTGTTTACTATTACTAAATTAGTTTGCCTGTTATTGATTTAGGAGCCCAAAGGAAAGATCAGGGCACTGTTCTGGGACTGGTTCTGTTCAATATTTTCATCAATGATTTAGATGATGGCATAGATAGCAGATTTATAAGGTTTGCGGAGGATACCAAGCTGGGAGGGGTTGCAAGTGCTTTGGAGGATAGAATCACAATTCAAAATGATTTGGAAAAAACTGGTGGAATGGTCTGAGGTAAACAATGAAATTCAATAAAGAGAAGTACAAAGTACTCCACTTAGGAAAGAACAATCCATGACACACACATGAAAGGGGCGATGACTGCCTACGAAGGAGCACTGTGGAAATGGATCTGGGTGTCAAAGCTAAATATAAGTCAACAGTGTAACACTGTTGCAAAAAAAAAAAAAAAAGCAAGCACCATTCGGCGATGTATTAACAGGAGTATTTATGTAAGACACGAGAAGTAATTTTCCGCTCTATTCCGTGCTGATTAGGCCTCAACTGGAGTATTGTGTCCAGTTCTGGGCGCCTCATTTCAGGAAAGATGTGGACAAATTGGAGAAAGTCCAGAGGAGAGCAACAAGAATGATTAAAGGTCTGGAGCACTTGACTTATGAGGGAAGATTGAAAGAGCTGGGTTGGTTTAGTCTGGAAAAGCGGAGACCGAGTGGGGACATAACAGTTTTCAAGTACTTAAAAGGTTTTTATGAGGAGGAGGGAGAAAAATTGTTCTCCTTAATGGCCAATGATAGGACAAGAAGCAATTGGTTTAAATTATGGCAAGGGTGTTTAGGTTTGACATTAGGAAAAAAATTTAACTGTTAGGGTGATTAACCACCAGAATAAGTTGCCTACGCAGTTGCGGAATCTCCATCATTGGAAGTTTTTACGGGCAGGTTAGACAAACACCGTAAGAGGGCACTTGGTTCTGTCAAGAGTGCAGGGGACTGGACTCGATGACCTCTCATGGTCCCTTCCAGTTTCTATGACTCTATGATTGTTCTAGGCACTGTACAAAGAAATAACAAAGAGGACAGTTTCTGCCCCAGAGAGCTGGTGTTAAACAGGATACCAGAGGTGGACAGAACAGACTCAGAGGATGGTAGGGTGAACACCTTTGAAAAATCTCCCCTGGAGATATTAATTTCTTTTGTTTTCCTTCTAAGCTGTAGAAGAAATGACTTAATTGGTTTAGAGGGGTTGTATTGTTTATGTGAGGGAGAGAAAATAACTTGAGAGCAAGCCAAGTAGAAAAAATAAGATGTGCAGTTGGTTCTGAGTGCGGTGAGTGTACCAGGGAGTGAGTTGCATAGAGCAGATCCAGCTTCTCTAAAATTTCTACCTCCCGTACTTGTGAGTCACCCGCTTCAGTTTCCCGATTCATAACAAGTAAATAATAAAAGTGAGATTGAGCATATGTCTTCTCCCTCAGTGTTTGTGGTTAATGTTGCCAATAATCGCATGCCCTCATTGCACCACACAGAATATGTCTACGCTGCAAGTGAAGGCGTGATTTCTAACAAGGGTAGGCATATGTGCTCTGGCTTTAATCTATTTTGTACTCTGATTGCTAGCCCACGTGGAAGCCTGCCACTGTTTCCGAACTACTATTATTGCCTATGCTAGCTAGATTAAACGTGTGCTACAAGCATGGCTTAGCTTGCTCTGCAGTTATCTCCCGTTTTCTGTTCATTCCACACATACTGGGTGCAGGACGATTGGGGGAAATACATGGGTCACAAGCTAAGGTTGTATCACCTGTGGCTCAGTGATTGTAGAGTTGAAGTAACCTGATACCCATACCTACTAGTCATAGGGTAATTTGCTGCCGTTGCTGATTACATGTGAGTTAACCTCTTGGTTTAGGGGAATCTTGAGTTCCCATGTGGCTGTAAGTGCCAGCTGGTTTTCATATGAGCATGTCCTTTTGATACATCCTGATTCCTGATACTAAGGAAGTCAGCATAAAACAGACAAAGAAAAGGGCATGAGAGGGAGGGATCTTTCTGAATAACCTCCTTGAAATATTTTAAGTGCTTTAATGTAGTGGTGAATAAATAGCCTTCGCCTTCTCTCTTTGATGTTTTTCTTTTTCCTATTTGCTGCATGTCTTATCTCATTTAGGCTATGCCCTCATACCGTCCACTAAATCTGATAACTTCTCAGACTCCAGCCACAGTGAGATCTCATCGCGGTCCAGCATCGTGAGTAACTGCTCTGCTGACTCAATGTCTGCAGCCCTACAGGATGAGAGATGTTTGCCTCAGTCTCTTACTGTTGTGGATTCAGTGGGAGTAGCAGAAAGAAAAGAAGCTCCTCAACCGTTGGCCGAGTATAGCCAACCATGCACTGGGTGAGAAGTGTTTGCTTTGGAACTTGGTTGACTGATATAAGGAAGAGGAACAAAACACTTTAGTCAAGATCCAGTTAATGACTAAGCTGTAATTATTGTTATAAACTTGTTGATAAGTCACTATGCTATCTTCTTAAAAGACATTTTTATTTGCCCAAGGAGTTTGCAGAGAAAGGAGTTTGTAGAGAAAGACATTTTTATTTGCCCAAGGAGTTTGCAGTATAATTTAGACAGACAAGAGCTTGTCTGCATCAGCAGGTTTTGGATGGATGTGCCTTGCAGGGAAATGCAAATGCATCGAGAGCTTGAAGGATATTTAACAAATTACCTACTGTACAGTTCTGAGGAAGGCAGCTGAATGGGAAGAGCATGCTAGCCGTTATCACTGGCAATCAGTAGTATGAGTCGCTTTAATGTTTAATATGTAACCCAAATATTTTGTGTTTAATGTTTTTATGATTGCCAAGGCTGACTAGAAAGTCGTTTCCTGTCTTTTTTCTAGATTCCCATACCAGACATGTTGTCTTATTAATAAGATGGCTGACGCCAATAACTCATTCAAAGATGCCACATACATCTAAAAACTTGGGGCTTGATGCTGTGATGTGCTGAGCCTTGATAATTTCCATGGAAATCAAAGGACTCAGTATCTCTTAGGATCAAATGCCGACTTTTCAGCCACAATGCATTTTATTCAGGGAGAGAGAGTCTCTTTACATTTGAAATACCAAATCACTGCGCTGAGCAAGTGATGTTTTAAAGGAGCGACGTTAATGCTTGATATGCAACCCTGACAAAGGTTTGCCTGTGGAGAGAAATGAAAGAATTTTTCTAATGAAAAGATAAAGCACACTTTTCATTGCTGAATACTATGAGGAACTCTGTCTACTTGTGTAGCCATGAAACCCAACAATAATGTGACAAAGAATAATCAGTATTCTGCAGTGTTCTCTCCTTATAAATGAGTCTATTAGCGAGAGAGAACGCATCGTTAAGGTAATATAACTTTTGAATATTTACCAATCCCAGTTATTCTAGCGTGATAAAATTGGAATTAGTAGACTTATTGATAAACTAATATAATTATCTTTTTTAAAAAGCACATTTCATCAAAGTTGCTGACATTTTAGTCAGCACAGACTTCTATAGTTAAAGTAATAAAATTAACATATTGCAGCACAATATGATACTGTGTGTAAAATCACAATTTTTCAGAACTGATACTACTGCAGTAATAAGGTTATTGCAAGCCTGAACATGGTCTTTTCTTGTATTTGTAGTTTAAAATCAGATCCCAGCTCTGTATTATTGCTGTCTTTTTTGTTTCCATAATTGTTTTGTGGAAGAAATATTTTTACAAAAGAATTTAAAAAATTGAAAGGCAAAAAAAAATACTTTTCTCATGGATCTGACAAGTGTTCCTAGATTCCATAACATGTCAATATCCTGTACATGTTAATGATAAATTTTATATAGTATCAGACCCGTGATATTCATTTATAGCAGTGGTTCCCTATAGTTAACCCTAGGTAAAACATTCACCCTCCCCCCTCTTCCCCCAAGTCACCCCTCACCAGCCATAAACACACACAACCCCTATAAACGCGCAAAATAATGACACTGTTACATAAATAATAATAATAATAATAATAAATAATGACAACATGCATTTGGAGAGTGACACAGAAGTAGCTTTTTCACAACAAAGCATGATTTATTTTGCCAAAAGAGTTCATGGCACTTAAGGAAGTCAATATAAATTAATAAAGAAACCTTCAAGCATATTTCTCTACCTAAACTTAACCTCTCTGTCCATAGCTTAAGTAGCTGATTCCACCTCTCTGAGTTGGAGCGTCTGTCTCTGTCTGTATGGCTGTGGCAGCTGCACACTATGCCTACCACGTCCCAGGGACACCTTTTAACCCGTCTTTTCATTTTTTAGGCTCTCAGCCTTTGGAAAACAAAACCTGTTAACTTTCCTAGTGCCTGAAAGTAACATCTCCCAGGAATGGCCTCAGGTCTTTGTTAGCTGTTGTGAAGGTGTACACTTGACACTGTTTTAGTTCTTGTGTTGTTTCTCGCTGAGGTCAACCCCTAGCTGCAGTCTGAGGAGAGTTCAAGTAGGTAGCACTATGAAATTGAGCAGGGAAACCACATCATATTTATAAGAAATAATACAGCCATTTTCCAAGTTCATCACACTCAGCATTGAAGGGTTGTTTTTATGTTAAATAACTTCTGCTGTTGTCACTGAGCACAAACAAAGGTCTCTAACAGGCCGATTTCTATCTGATTTTTAAATTTTTATTTTTATGTATTTTACTGTATTTTAATTTTATTTTGTATTTATTATATTATCTGAGACTGAAATGGAATCTGAAATGTTTATGGTCAGAGTTATGACTATCGTTGAATAGCCGTTATTGAGCAACGCTGTGGTACGTTTTTGATCCTGCTACATTCCAAGCCGTATTTTAGACCCAGATAATGTTGTTTCTGAGCAGTTTGAGAGGGAATGTTTTTATCTACAAACCTGTATTTTTGTTCTAATTTGTTTTGTCTTCAAATTCAGTTGGTCACTATCTAGACCTGCTATAATCAGAGGGATGGCTGTCACATCTTCGATGAGCAACGAGGAGATCTCCCATGAGCATATCACAATAGAAGCAGCAGACAGTGGTCGTGGAAGCTGGACTTCATGTTCAAGTAATTCTCACGATAACTTCCAGAATATCCCAAACCAGAAAAGTTGGGATCTCTTGAATTCTTACCGCCACACTCATTTAGACGGACCCATTGCTGAAGTGGGACCCACAAACTGTCGCCCTGAAGAGACGTGCTTGCATTCAGAAGGTTTTTCCAAAAATAACAGGCAGTCAGAGGCCAGCACGGAACTCAGTCAGTCTCGGCAAAGCTGGGCCTCCTCAAGCTCTATGTCAGACACATATGAAACAAACTATGGGACAATTAAACGGAGAGGGCTGGAGCACTCTACTGTGGAACAGACTGAGGTTTTGGACTCTAAGCCAGGCACTGATGCAAATTATAAAACTGTTACTTCAAGTACAGAAAAAGGCCTGATAGGTAAGCTGAGCCAAAAGCCTATGGAGGCTTTCACATCTGTTTTGCATTTTAATATTAAGTTGTAAGAAATTACATCAGCAGATCTGGGGGGGCTTGTTTGCATGTTAAATACAGTTTTACATGTGTTTCTAATCAAAGCAGAACCCAGACAATATAAACCACCTTTGGCGGGGGGGGGGGGGGGGGGGCGCGATTAGGAAAATTAAAAGAATAAAGCCGAATGCTTCCTTGAAGGAGGCCCTTGTTCAGGGAAGTGCCAGGCAGTTTCTGCAGAAGGTCTCAATGATCCTTTATTCCTTGAGTCTCCTTTGAGATCACCTTTTTAAATCCCCACTTTTTGCTTCTGTCCCACACACCCCTTATCGCTACAGATTTTCCTTTGGCATGGAGGTCTGATTGTGCCTCTCCTGAGAGTCCACCTACACTGTTCCTTCAGCAACCAGTAAGGGAGGACGCTGACTAGTGATGCAAAGAGGCTGAGCTTACCGAATCCGTAACTCTCCTGTTCCCAGGAGCCCAGAAGCTCTGCAGATTCCCTTCATAGCATCACGTTGCACGGCCTGCTGTTAGATTGCTTAGCCAACTGACGTTTGCACGCTAGAGGAGAAAAGCACGTTTTCTCCTCATATAAAATAGGTCTTTGGAAGGCATATTTTATTACTGTGCACATGCTCCTTCAGTGTCTTAATGAGCAGGATTGCCAAACAGCCAAAACTAAAGGAGTTGGGTTACAAACAAGATAAAACATGGCACAAAGCTTCTAAAAAATTGCTGAAGTTAAGTGGGTGAAGCTGAAACCCTATTTAATTACTGAGCAACTTGCTGGGGGGGCTTACTTTATCATCAGAGGGTAATTGCCTGAGCAGACCTGTCCTTATGTCACATATAGGGTGGAGGCCTTTTATGCATTCCTCTTCTCTTCTGTCTCTATGGAAAAAATGAGCATGTCTGAAAAAGTTTTCAAAAACCCCTCCAGTCTACTCAGTATGCGCTTCCTTCCAGCACACACACATCCTATCCTAGTATCCGTAGCCTAATCACTGGTACGCTCTTAATCGGCTCTGGCATGTTAGCCACTGAATGCATTCATGTTTATCTCCTACTCCTTTCTCTCTTATTTCAAACTCTGTTCATGTACCACATCACCCACTTCTTTCTTCGCATGCAGCCATGTTGCTGACCCATATGTGGTCATTGGTAAGAAGCATTCAGCAACATAGTTGAACAGAATGGCAGTTTAACCAGGCCTCAACAAATCAATGTTTCTGGTTGCCACGGTGATCAGTTTTAGTAGCTTGTTGCCTAGCTCCACTGGAGAAATGTAATGGAGGAGCATCCTTTGGCGACCAAAAGTAAAATTGCTGGTGCCTAGCTGTGAGCCACTTTTGTCTACCCCTGAGTTTAACATTGCATCCCATTCAGTGAAGAGGAAAAATAGGATGGATGTGGCTGTTGGCTCTCAAATAGATGTTTAATTTTGCAAACAGTTCAACCATATGCTATCGTCATACATTGCACAAAAGATATCATAGCTTTAGTTCACTACTTGTTGAGTCTGTTCTAGGGTGGGAAGATGGTTTCAGAGATGAGACTTTTGGAAGAAGAGACGATCTCTGTGGGAACAGCAGAGAATAAGGGAATCTCTTAAAGCAAAGGATTGATTCAGTTGAACTCGCGTAAAAAGCTATTAAAGCAAGAGTGTCTGAAAACATTTTTCACACAAGGAATGCATACGCTTTTAAAATGCTTACTAATAGGATTATTTTGTGTACAGAACAGGAGATGGGTATTGAAACTTTTCTTACTTGCCATCTTAGTGTCCTGGGCTTCTAAGTGATTGATATTGTGAGAATTAACAAGAATTATGGAGATATAACTGTGTGAATGCCAGAAGTAGCGCTATATCCAACTCTACGGGTGGATGGCATTCTCACAGTTAGTAATAGCAGATAAAGGCACCTTTGGGGAGTATAAATAAATAAGAAAATTAAAATGATATTTTGCATTCTAATGTTTCTGATTTAAAGCGCTTTACAAATATTATTCCAGATTATCCTATAATTTGTACATTTGCCCCTTAAACGAGGGAATGTTTTCTCCTTGCAGTTGCTATAGGGATATTCACTTTTCTTTCTAACTGTTAAATAACCACCATTCACGTGAGCGAGGATGGCTCGAGGGGATGTCCTGTTCCTTTGGAGCCAGAGAGCCGAACTTATGAATTGGTTGGTGGCACTTCTCTTGAGCAGGGCCAGATTAACCAGCCTGGCTGTCCTGGGTGGTCCATGTCATGGTATCACCCCAGCCTGGAGCCCCTCCCCACCACTGTGGGGCCCCTGCCTTCCAGCATTGCGGCCGGCGGGTGGGCCATCACCGGTGGGGGACCCGGGGGCCAGAGGGTGCTCCCAGCCCGGCTCCAGCCAGTCTGTCCTGAGGGTTGGGGCTGGCTGGTGTGTGGCACAGCCCTCAGAGCCATGGGCCCCATCAGAGTGGAGGCCACGCCACATGCCAGCTGGCCCTGTTCCCTGGGCAGAGCAAACAGGTGCTGGCCCGCTTCGTCACCAGGAATGGACTACCTGCCCCAGGGCTGGGGCAGGAGCTTGGAGCCTGGCCTCTGGCCCCAGGGCCCTGCGCCCCCCCCCAGCACTGGCAGGGCAGGGGCTGTCCCAGCACTCCAAGTCCTGCCGGCGCTGAGCAGGGTGGGGGGAGCAGATCAGGTAGCGGTTTTAGATGCTGAAGCCCCCCTTTAGGCCGGGCCCCAGCCCCTATAGCCCCTGCATTAATCCAGCCCTGCTCTTGTGGTGCTTGAAGATCATTTGCCAGAGGAGTTGTTTGCTGCATCTAAGATATCCTCTTTCCTCTTGAACTTCGTGAATTGCTCCCTGATTGCAGCACATGACTGTGCAGAGCTGTATCGCTGATCATTTTCAAGTACATTTGTAAGGCATGTTTGCTACTGATTTTGTGAAGGATAAGAGCCTTTTATTTATAATCCTTGAGTGAGTTAAATAAACTTCACAAAAACTAGGGGTCACCCAACAAAATTAATAGGCAGCAGGTGTGAAACAAGCAAAAGAAAGTACTTCGCACAATGCATAATCAACTTCCATGGGATGTTCGCAAAGGCCAAAAGTATCTCATACAAACTGTCTCTTAGTGAGCGCTTCATATGGAGCTTTGGGTTTCCTCCTGCAGCAGAGAGGAATGTAGGACACATCCTAGTATCACACTGCACGTCAGTAAGGGGGTGTCTACACTTGTAAATTAAGTCGAATTAAGCTTGCTTAAGTGGACTTAATTTACTCTGCGTCTACACTACACTTTCCTTAAGTCGACTTAAATGGCTGCTTAAGTCGACTTAAGGAAAAATTAAGTCGACTTTGTTAAACCTACTTTTAAGTCAACTTTCTGCTTAAGTCGACTTTCTAAAGTTGACTTAAGCCAGTGTAGACGGGGAGTAGCCCTAAGTTGACTCTAAGTAGACTTAGGGCTCTCCAGGACTTCCCCACTGCCCTCCCTGCCAGGGTGGCTGGCACAGGGAGAGCCTGGCATACCCCCCCCACAGGGCAGGACAGAGTCCTGCCCGCCCTGCCCCTATGCCCTGCCAGGGTCCCTGTCCCCCTTTGCCCCATTGTACCCAGATACAGTAGGGCAAAGGCCGAGCCCCCTGCCACCATGGACCAGTCCCAGGTCCACCTAGCCCCTAGAAGTCGACCTAGGTGTCCAGTGTGGACGCTCTAGGTCGACTTTGTAGGGTCCCCCCTAAGTCGACTTAAAATTTAGGTGTGGACATGCTAAGTCAACTTAGCTAAATCAACCTAAATTAACAAGTGTAGACATAGCCTAAGTTTAGTAGAATCTTGTTATAAAGAAGTCAATTGTTTCAAGAGCTCCTAATTTAATGAACAGGACTGGAAGTCCAGAGATCTACTTTCTCTGCCTGAATCCACCACCGACGAATTGTGACTCGGGGCAAGTCAGTTAACCTCTCTTGTATTTCAGTTTCTCAAGCTGAAGAATGGAGGTGAAGAATATTTACCTCCCAGGAGTACAGCAAGGATAATTTCATTAATATTTGTAGAGCGCTGTGAAATCCTGTAACGATCCTGAAATGACTATAGAAATTCAAAGTATTGTAACTACTGTACTTGTAATTGGAGTATTTCCGGGCAGTTAAACACATGAAACCATAGTTCTATTTAACTTGAATTGGAGTTTCATTATCTAAGTTCACTAGATTTGCCATTACACTGACTTTTCAAAATAAGGAAAAGCATAAAAATCTGCTACTGTCGTTATAACCAATGTTTCTGCATTTGCCTTTTGTTATCAGTTTGTTTTGTCATTGTAACACTTCACAGGTTTTTAATGTTTTGTTTCATTTGTTTTCTTCATTAACATTTCCATTGCTTATTTCTTGTACCAGTGTACTGTGTCACGTCTCCTAAGAAGGACGATAGGTATAGGGAGCCTCCGCCCACCCCTCCAGGATATATGGGGATTTCTTTAGCGGACATAAAGGAAGGATCACCCCATCACCCACACTTAAAGCCTCCAGACTATAGTGTGGCAGTGCAGAGGTCAAAGATGCTACATAGTGACCTCTCTAGACTTTCATCAGCTTCTCTCAATAGTGAACCAGTGGCCTGTATTTCATCGAGGATGCCTCAGTGGCATAAACGGCAGCCGTCCCATCCTAAACTAGCAGATATGACTGACGCAGATAGTGAAGAGGATGGTATGTTAACTAACTTGATAGATGTTAAATGAACTGCTGTGTAAATCAAGTTTGAGTTCTGTGCAAAGCATTGCCTCAAAATGATGTTTTGGAGTTTTTCTCAGTAATTCCTTGAGACTGTTTTGAAAGAAAATATATATGTTAAAATTAAGTAGTGTAAAAAACCATACGGGGCACTATTGGATTCTTTATCAAAATGTATGAGAGCTACACGTGGAATTGAGATGCTCTCGATCCTATAGCGTGCTCTCTTTCCCTTTAATTCTGTACCTTTAAAGCAGCGTTTCTCAACCTTTTGCAGCGTTCTCAACCTTGGCAGCGTGTTGCAACTCTACAGGACACACCAGTGCACCCACTCCAGACCAATTCCAGCCATTTCCCTGGCTCTCCGCAACACGCTTACCACTGCGTGGCAAAGCAGTGATGTGTCCCCGACACAATGGTTGAGAACCGCTGCTTTAAAGGACACTGTCAGGTTAAAAATTGTATTTAAGAACACCACGCTGAATTCTTCATTCCTGAAGACTATTGGAAATCCTAATTGCAATTCACTTTTTTGAATTTCAGTTTGGATGATGGGCACAAATTCCATTTTTGGTGTGTCTTCAGTTTCTGGTACATTCTAGTCATATGCAAATGTTGCAAGAGAATGTTTTAAAGCATTTTGTGAACAAAATAAATGATGGGAAACTTCTGTAGCTCTTAGGTTTTGTAAAAGTTAGTTTTTACAAAATCTGAAATTTCGGCCAAACGTGAGCTGACAGTGCTTTCTCAACCTAAAATCTTCCACACCCTTGTTTGAAGTGACTGCTAAGACTGCCATTAACAGTTCATGCTGCTTGCAACAATATCTATGTAAAGTATTGCGCTCGAGAAAGCTGCTTCTATGTTTAAAAGATGATTGCAAATGACTGTATTTTATGTTGTGCTATTCTTTCAGTCTCCTACTGTGTTATGCGTTAGGATTGCCAATCCTTTCCTCCACTGTCAATGATCTGAAGCTTTTGAATTATAGTGTTTACAATCTGGCTTAAAACCAACACACACTTAGAGTCAAAGCCTTTCCTGATGTAAGGCAATCCTATTTTTGCATTGCATGATATTAGATCTGCAGTGTGTATACCATGATTTCACCTTGTGGTAAAATCTTTAAATCCCAGTGTTGACTGAGCTAAGCGGTTAAAAGATAATGGTTCAAAGAGGCTTAAGCAATATGTTATTCCAAATTCTTGCAAATTAATCTTATTTTACAGTTTTAGATATATTTCCTTTTAAAAAGCTTGAGTAACTATCATTTTGGAAAATTGCTTGCCAATCCTGCCCCCATCTGCCCATATGATTTTAAGTTACTGGAAGTGTCAGACATTTTCCATGCACGCCTATTAATATATTGCAATTTCATCTCTTTTTTTCCATATATCTTCATTAAATGGCCAATAAATGTGTGGGGTGGTAGAGGAACTTTTGAAATAATGCTATTTATTACATTCTGGTCATTTGCTTAGGTTCTGAAAGCATTATATAGCAATAAATCTCCACAGAATCATTAGAAGTCAATAGTGGGACTTGGGGATAATGAACTGTATGTTCATGGCAGATGTTTGATGTAACAATTTACTATGTTTTTCTTGTTTTACAGAAGATGAACAAGTATCAGCAGTCTAACCATTGGGCTATCTATGAAAACCACTTCAAATCACAGGGGATATGGGAATATGAACCATATGATTATGTTAGCTAATGCTGACAGTTTGCTGCTATTAACCTCAAACATTGTATTTGCCTCAGCTGTGGACAAGATGCACCTGGCTGGATCATGTATCTTTTTAACCTACTTCATTCTACCACAGCCTAAGAAAATTATGCCTGTGATACCGATACCAGTTTCCAAGGATCACAGACTACCTGAATACTGAAATCAGTATCATGAGGTGGATCAGTCTTAGTACATTGGGACCACCAATTCTCAAAAACCACTTGAAACTCGGAAGCAGTTTTCTGTATACTACCTTATCGTCCTTTGGTAGATTTCCTTGGTGTATATTTTCCACATGACCATTATAATTCTAAAACTAAGAATGTTATTTTACATACATAAGCAAAATTGGGGACACTACCGCAGTATCTGAAAAAGTAATTTATTAATTTGGAATTTCTGGAAGGGTTTTCTTCTATTTGTACTGCAGGTGCTCTGGTTGGCTAGCGTGAACATTGTGTACTAAATAGATATATGTCAGTAATCTTTGTGCTGTTGAAACAGATACAGGTGACTAGAGGCCTACACATGCAATGATAGCTCATTCAGAAATACCTGGATTTGGGGGCATGTACATAATGTAAATGGAGTAAAAGAGTTGAAAGTATAGGTGCACAGCAATGAAACACTGCCATCTCTTGGTCCTGTCCTAAAAAAAAAAAAATCTACAAAGTATCTGTGGAAGTCTTTAACTACCAGTCTGCTGTAAACATAACAGGTTCTCCCACACGTCCCCAAATTAAAGGTTTAAAAAACATGGAGATTGTAATTCCTGCAAAATTATTTGGTATGTTCAAAACTTTCCAAACAGAACTGTAAACACATTTTGCACTGCAGAATGCAGTTTGTGAATCACATTGTTAGCAGTAGGCAGTAAAAATGGGTTCCCTTTGAGTTCCATAATCATTCTATATTTTTTTCTACTTGTATCAGAATTCCACTATTTTAGGGACAGGAATTATTTAAAGAAAAATTGTCACCTTTCCCATTATGGAGTAGAAAGAAAGTTTATTCATGTAGCATCTTGGCCATAGGCTATTCAGATAATACAATTTATAAATACAAATTTTAAAGTGACACAAGCCATTGTGGAGTAATATTTGTGAAACTGAATATTTGAGGTACAATATAGTGAAAACCTACAGCAGTCATCCAATTAATTAGATTAGGGCGTGTCAAAGCACTTTCCAGATCATAGAGTGAAATTCTGAGCCAGTTGAAGTCAGCGTGTATTTTCAATTGGATGGAGCCAGAATTTACCTCTAATGTTCTTGTACAATTAGGATAAGCTAAGTTGCTTGCTTTAATTTTACTTAGCCAACTAGAGTACATGGGGTAAAACTGGAAATACCTGCATTTTCTTTCTTGTTCTAGCACAGGATGAGTCAGTCAAATGTTATAATTGAACATGAATGGGTGGATACGTGTTTTAACATTTTAATTGTAAATCTTAATGGTAATGTTTACAGACTTAGCCTGTAAGATCTTTGTCATATTTACACGTGCCTCAAAGAACGTATATGTTACCTTATGAAGAGCTTTAAGATTTCTTTTAATTTGTTTCCTGGTCTAAGGCAAATGCAGCATTTTCTGAAAATGAGACAAGTACCAAAAACACCCCAAAGCCTTTGATGTGCATCACCCATATCTACTTGGGGCTGATGGTAACATACACAAGAATGTGTGTTTGACAAACCTGTGTTTGCATTCATATGTGTGCCAGATTTAATATTATCCTGTGCCTGGAATGTACCCTGCATTGATGCTTTTATTCTGAAGTCCAAACTCAGTCCAGAGCAGTAATGTGAGGGAGGGGCTGCCTCATTCATAATTAATTGATTGACCATATGTTAGATTTTGCTATGAGCATCTGACAGGCATATAGCTGAAGAATTGTACTGAAAAGCAGATCAGCTATTTCTACCTTCTGCTTTTTCTAGGCCTTAATGTTTACAATGTACTTGTGTAGGCCTTAATGAATCAAGATTAATATAAATGTCAAAATGGTCTCGGGCAAAATGATTATTTTCAGCTTATATAATGTTCATGTCTTAATCCTTAAAATGATGTCTTTCAGGATACACATTGCAAATTCTTGTAATCCCACAGTAAACTGTAATAGTTTGTTAGCGTCTAAGTGGTGTGCACAATAGGCTTAACATTTAATCAGAAAATCATGTGTTTTGTGCCAGGTAAATTGATTCTTAAGGTTTCAGTGACCTCAGATATTGATTTGTAGTTTATTTCAGCTTGTTGAACAAAAGTTCAGGATTAAGTTTTTATTCTTGAGGTGATCTTTCTGTCTAAGGGCCTGATCCTGCTTGCTAGTGGGAAAACTCCCAATGACTCCCATGGGAGCTGGATTGGAGCCCTCATCTAGTATCCATTAAGCCAGCCATTTGATATTGATAACCCATTTAAACTTGGTGTTTAAACTTGCTAATCATATTTTCCCAAGCCACAATACAACCAGTGTAAATAAATCATGCATCATCTATTGATAAATGAGCTACTTTTTCTGCTTCTTCTGACTTGGGCAATGTGGCTTACCTCTCTCCTTCTCCTTGCCGTGGGTTTGTTTGTTTTTTAAATCAACTGATCACATTGATCGGGGACAGTAGCCAAATATAGTGTGTCTTGTATGGATTTGAAGAGACATTATCCCTTTTTTCAGCTTTTAAAATTGTGAGTTAAGATTCTCCTTAATTTTGGGCTTTACATTGTTTCATGTGAGTGGTATCTCATGGAACTAAACAATGTGAGCTGAGTTACTGTACAGCACTCTGTCCCTTTTTCTTCTTTCCCTTATACAGCCCTAACGTCTGTTGGACAATTCATGTCCCCCTAGTATCCATCCTCCACTTAGGTTTTGTTGCTTGCTATTTCACTAATTGTTTGTTTGCTCATAAGTGGGCATAAAAAACAAAATTAGATAATTGAGCTTGTGATGTATTAGTTTGCATGTCCCATAGGTACAATACAGTAAACTAAAGGGGAATTCCTTCAGCTGTTTGCCATATGCTTCCTTTAAGTTTTGGACAATATAGCAAGAGGAGCAGAATGCTTGACAGTCACTACCAGAGTGGGAAGATGATGTACATCTTTCACACGTGCTTAATCCAAACTCACTGAGTAGTGTCATTTGGGTCCAGTGAAATTTTCTGTGTGGGAGGTGATTTCAGGATGAGATTCATGGCTTCCTTCTAATTCTTAACCGGTCATGGTTGTGTGATGTGCTGATTATCCTCTGTGTCCGTTGAAGCCAACGGGAGATGGAGGTTGGCTGGCACGTCCAAGGAGTGAGCTTATAGGAAACATTGGTTGCAGAAAGAATCTGTTTTCTGATTGATTCTCTAGCAAAAGATAAATCTGAAAAGTCCTTGTTCATTCTTTCTCTCTCAGATTACTTGGTTGCAGACAACGATGCAAAATGTCATTTTAAGCTTTTGTATAAATATTAGAAGTAGGTTTTTTTAAAACGATATACTTATTACTGCTTTCAGAAAAACAAATTAGAAAAAAGGGATACTTTCTCTTTAGAAAAGCTTTATACATTATATTTAAAATGGGAAGAAAAAGGCATCTCAACTTCCCAATTCAGCTTTAGCTTATGTTGTGCTTTTTTGTTTTATCTTTATTTTTATATACCTAGATTGCAGTTCAGCTTGCTATTAAAACATTCTAAATATGTGAGCATATTGGCAAAAACTGCACAGATGTAATGATATTTCAATAGCAATTGTACTGCACAAGTCGGTGATTGTAAAGTATTCCGTAACAAGCAATGTGTCTCCTATTTTTTGATACCTCTTACACTTATGTCTTTTAGAAAGACAGTGCCTCTGTATGCTTTTTGTATTTTTACTGAGTGATTGTAAATATTTGTTATATTTTTGGTTAAGAGAATGTTTAAAAGTACTGTTTATTATCCAAACTACTAATATGTTGGAATCAATAAACAATCTGCATACATTAATTGTTTATAAGCTGCCCTTCTTTGATGATAAAGGTGTGCACCCAGGCAAAGGATTCTGCTGAGACAGTCGGAGTTCACGTCTAGGGACATGCGAAGCGTACAGTCAAAAATGGCATTTGGTTTGTCTGTGGTACCACCTGCAGCCCTGGTTAGGAACAGCAGTTAAGTGAGTGTTTCTGTTTAAGAGGGAATAAAAATAGGACAGAGAAATGGGAACCTGGTCAGGGAGAATTGAGAAATTTGGCACTCTTCGGTGGCACTCGGGTTTTCTTGACAAAAAGCTTAATCTTGGCTCTCCCAGCAGAGTGACTGAGACTCAAACTTGGAGCTAGTTGCTGTTCTGCTGCCTGTCTTTTCCCTCCTCTCCCCCATGGCGTTGGGAGGTGGTAAAATATCGCTGCCGAGGGCTCTGTAGGACAAGGGCCTGCTTCTCACATCAGGTCACCAGGGGTTTTGCTTCCAGCCATGGTACAAGTTAGCTTGGGTTCAGTTTTTTTCCACCAAGTTTGTTTTCCCCCCTTTTTGAGTTGGCATTTTTTACCCTTTCAGCTTCTAGCTCCCCTCTCCCTTTCCTCAGCTGGAGCACTGAGGCGCTAAGCCCCTGGGTCCTCTGTGACAGCACCTCACAGCAGTGGAGCAGCCAAGTTTCGGAGGTGCTATCTTTCAGGAGTGGCTGTAGACAAGCTGTGATCCTGTCTCCGTCTAGCCAATCCTCACTCATCCAGGGCATGTCATTTTGGGGTCAGACAAGCCCCCTCCTCCCCCCCTGGCAAACCTGCTAGAGGGAAGTGTCACCAGGAGCTTCAGTTTTCCAACCGAGGGAACTCCACCCAATCTGTGGGGTCTTACCTGCTCCATGGCCCCAAAAGAACAGGTGCCGGCTTAAAGAGCTAATTTACAACTTTAATGAGTAAGTCACGTGAAACATGGCCTCAGCTTTTCTCCTTTGTTGTCTCAAGCCATAAAAATGTTTGTTCTGGGGACTTTTCTCCTGGATGGTGGCTTCTAGCTGTGCCCTTTCAGACTCCCTTCCCCTCCACTCCCCTTGGCCTGCTCCTGGCTCTGGGCTATTGCTTCTGCGACGTCCTGTCTCGGGCAGCAGCAAAGCACTAACTGTGGCCCCAGACCTACCCAGTGCCAAGGAAAGGGCTCGGGAACTACCCCTCCACAGACTAATCTCCACGCTGAAGGGCGCACTCCAGACATGCTATATCCCCAAGAGAAGCACATAAAGACTGTTTCCCACTTCCCGGCACGAGCAAGAGATTCCAGCAGAGCATTTACAAATCACCATCTGTTTGGCTTAGTCAAGGCCCAAGTGGAAGTATTTAAATGGGCATAAGACCATTTGGAAAAGTAGCTAGGATTTCTTACAGCCTCCCTGACACGTCCTTCCTTCCCTGACACTTCCTTCGGTGCCTGTTGTAATACTAGAACTAATAAGACAAAACCCTTAACGGTTACCGAGTCAAAATAGAGGCAGGAAAATACCTTCCCTTCTAGTTCCTAATTCCTAGGGCCAGACTCGTGTTAAAGATTGGCTCTTTGCCCAAGAGGGATTCTTTATAGTCCTCTCATTCGGCTTGAAACACCCGCCATCATCCCTTTGTGCTGAGGTTGCCTAGAAGGGCATGTGGATTTGTCTGAGTGGGTTTGCCCTCTCTGAGGCCAGAGCAGGTTGTGTATGACTAGCGTCCAGTGCCGGCCATTGACAGCAGGCCTGCAGAGCCACATCTTTTGACTCCAGCTGATGCAGAGTTGGATATAATTTATTACCTGTATTATCATAGCAGATAACATCTAAGAGTCGGAGTCATGGACCAGGACCCCATTGAGCTGGATGCGGTACAAACAGAGCGAAGAGACAGACCCTGCCCCAAAGCTAGATGTACCCAATCAGTCTCCGTACGGTGGCCGAAGGAGCAGGCTGGTTCTATATTTTCCTCTGTAGATGACTGCTCTGCACTCCTCACCGCAGTATCTGAGTGCCTTTTGGTCACAGGGTTGCCAGCCTTCTCATTTCTGAAACCTGGGCCCCTATGCCTCTCACCTCACCTCTTCCTTCCCTCTCCCCCCAGGTCTGTCCCCTCCCTTCCCGCCATGCTCCATCCCTTCCCTCCCTTTTCCCCCCAGGCCCCGCTCCTGCCAGCAGCCTCAAGACCCTCTCAAATCCAAGCTATGGTCACGTGGGGGCAGCCTTGTGGGTGAGCTAGGATGTGGTCCTCCTGCGGGGGCAGCCTCCCTTTGCACTGCCTGCCCAGTAGCCCCCTTCCCTCCCCAGCTGAGCCCATCCCAACCTGGGGCTGCCTGAGAACACAGCTAGGGGAAGTGCTGGCTGAAAGGACAACTTGTGTTCCTTCCCCCCCGGGGAATGTTCAGGGTCCCAATGCAGCTCCAGGCCAGTTACCCTGCTCGCTATTCTACCAAGAGTCCTTTTTGCCTTTCAGCCAGGAAGGAGATCCAGCTCCCCGTGCTCCTGTGTCTATTCAAGGTGAGTCAGGGGAGAGGGCAGCTAGAACAACCTAGAAAAGTCTCCACAAAATATTTTGAGACGCCCCCTTCTCACCTAAGGAATTGTCAAGACCCCTTCAAACACAGGCCCCTGACTCTTATGGACAGGTGCCCATCCCTTCCCGTCTTCCTGGAGAAGAGTTATTTTAACATCATAAATCAATGATTCCACCACTTCCCTTGGGAAACTTGTACAGGTCAGTAGGACTCTCTACAAAAAAGTCACATTTTCTCTTGATATTCCACTTAAATTATCCCTTAATTTCAACCAGTTGTTCCTAATTATACCCCCATTTTAGGCTAAATACTTCCTTCTTGTTTAAGGTTGCTTCTTGGGGTACACTCCTCTCTTTTGTTTCCTTGAAGTGTAAGTTACTCCAATTTATACCCATTTACATCTATCATATATAAAACAGTTGTCACCTAATTTTTCCCCTTCATTTCGTTATTTGTGGATCGTCTGATGGGTAAATTCACACTGAACCTTAAGAATAAATAAGTAATTTTCTAGAGGGTAGATTATA
This sequence comes from Pelusios castaneus, assembly GCA_007922175.1. Taxonomy (NCBI): domain Eukaryota; kingdom Metazoa; phylum Chordata; order Testudines; family Pelomedusidae; genus Pelusios; species Pelusios castaneus. Next base: position 514,798 of record ML685834.1, read on the forward strand.
ACCATAGGAACCTAGGCATTGCTGGGCTGGATCAGACCCAACGTATGTCTGGTCCAGTGTCCAATCTCTGACTGTGGCCAGCACCACTCAGTAGCCATTTCTGACAGTGGCTGGCTGCTCTCAGACAGGATTCTTCAGGTGGAGGTGTGAGAATCTCACAGAAGGCAGAGCTGGGCTAATCTGCCCCTCTCCCTCCAACTCCAGAGGTCTCATTCTGGTTGCTAACAGATATTAACTTAAACCCTGAAGCATGAGGTTCATGAGTATGCATTGAGTCAAGAGCACCGGCATTCACTATTGAAAGCAGAAAACTATTTCCATTGGAAGAGGTTTTCACTCAGCCTGTAGGACTCAGGAAAAGACTGTGAGCCAGCCAGTTAAATGCAGGACAATTTTGCAACAATTGGTACAGCTCTTCTGAACTCATTCAGTTAATTATAGAAGACCAAGAATGTGTTAAAACTGGGCAAATAAAATGCCTGTTTTCTATTTTCCAAGGGTAGCTTTTTTCCTCTTGGAGGCATTACGTCACTAGTGTTTGCTTCCTTTTTGATCTCTGGAATCCCAGGAGGTCTGTCCATGCAAATGAGCATGGCAGACTTCCTGCATCTTGAGCATATTGGGGTTGTGGCTGGTCTCAGAGACAGCTTCCTATTCCAAATGGAAGAATAAAAATCTGTTACATCCACATGTATGGAACAAATGCAAGCCTCTTACCCTTGAAAAAGAAGAATAATGCCAGTGTCTAACAGTAAATGGGGATCATGCCTATCTATTAGTAGGATTTAGAAGTTCTCATAAGGGTTGGCTTTAGCGCCACTCTCATTTCAGTCAATGGTGTAAAACTCCCACTGGGAGCAGAGTGAAGCCAATGTTGAGCACTTTTGAAAATCCCATGTAAAAGGGGATCGCTGAGAAGTATTTGTTTGAAATTTGGCACAGGATACATGGATACTGTGGACAAGTTCCAAAGGGTTAGGCTAGTTCAGCAAAACAAACAAAAAAAATCCTGTGGCACTTTTAAAGAATAACACACAACCTTTTAATTCATTTCCAACGGCTGCCATATCTTATTTCAATGTCGGAGAAACAACGCAGCAATCAAAGGAAACCAAGACCCCCTCACTCACATTTTAAGGGTTCTGTTGATGGCTCTTTTTCTTTTTTGTTTGTGTTTGTTTTTAAATCCTTTGGCTCTTTTGCCTGCTCATCATCTGTATTTTGCTGAACAGCTTCAGAAGCATACGCTCCCATCTGCATTAAGATCTACATATCCTTTGTAAATCCAGAAAGAGGCAATATCTCTTGATCTATTTCTAACATGTCAGACAACATCCTGCTGTGCATTAGTTTTTATTCATTAAGCGTTAAAAAGGAACCACTGTGAAATAAATGCAATAGTGGTGGTTGGGCAAAATTGCCACCAGAGGGTAGCATTGCATATCATTTTATCTGGTTGCTTTTGAAATTAATCCTTTTGAAAATCCAGGTCTGAGTGCAATTAAATAGGACAGCAGCAGTCCCTCAGGTTTAGATTTGCCAATAAGGAAAAGGTTGCATAAAGTCCTCTAAAAACTTTATTCTTGAACAATGAACATCCCTTTGTGCTTGCAGCCCAAGTCAGTGGACTGTGTGCCAGAAGCCAGCAGAGGTCTGAGGGATGGATTTTTACCCTTTCCGTTCAACCATAGGCAGGCTGCAACGCTTCACTGCAGCCCCTTTTCCAAGCTATAGGCTGAAGGACCAGCTGCTGGCTATCTGCCTCTCCTTTTCAGGGAGCATGCTTGGTTTCATCTGCAACAGGAACCCTCCAAACTGGTCTGTTCAGAGCCAGTACCATGAAAACCTCCACTAAATAAACGGGTACAGACACTTAAATATACTAGCACTACACCATGCTGCTCCACACACCTGCCATCTGGCCCCTGGCAAGAGCCCTTGTGTGCCTTGTATGTCTGTTCAATAGTGCGTCCAAAAATTAAAACCAATGGCATTTCTGAAAACTTAAAATACTGATGGTGTTTGCATGTGGGCAGCGTGGTGAGTTGGGAAGGGTGCAGCTCTCTTCGGGAGCATCTACACTTACAAATTAAGTCGACTTAGGAGGCTTAAGTTGACTTAAACTACTCCGCGTCCACACTGGGCTTTCCTTAAGTCAACCTAATAACACCTCGTTTTAGGTAGACTTAATGCTTAAATTGACCTTATTAGGTCGACTTAAGCCAGTATGGACGAGGATTAGAGCCTAAGTCCACCTTATTAAGTCAACTTAATAAGGTCGATAAGGGGCTATGTCTAAACTACAAAAGTTAAGTTGACTTTTGTTAAGTTGACTTAATAAGGTTGACTTTAAGTTGACTTAAAGTTGACCTTATTAAGTCGACTTAATAAAGTCGACTTGACTTTTGTAGTGTAGACATAGCCTTAGTAGTGAGGGAGTTGTGCGGGTCAGGTTCTTTCAGTAGTGTTCCATGTTCATAGCCCCAGGTTCCTCAACGACTCAGCACCCTTTAGCATTCCCTTATAACTGAATAGCCATTTAGAAGTAGAAAAAAATTGGCACTTAATTAAAATAAAAAGGAATGTTAGTGCTATAAAAAAAATAATTCCAGAACCTTTGCTTTGGGTATATTGACTAAACAGATGAGATTTTCAAAGCTGCCTAAGGGACAGAAATGAATGGAAAATGGGTATTCTGACCTTCTAGAGATCTTTGAAAATGACAGGTAAAAGATAATTAAAAGTCATGGAATCATAAAAAGTTAGGGCTGGAAGGAACCATGAGAGATCATCTAGTCCAGTGTTTCTCTACCTTTTGCAGGTCGCGACGCACTTGGTAGCGTGTCACCGCCATTCAGGACACACCAGCCATTTTTCCAGCTCTCTGCGACGCACTTACCACTGTGTGGTGACACAGTAATGTGTCCTGATTCAGCGGTTGAGAACCGCTGATCTAGTCTACCCTGACAGTGCTGAAGTAGGATCACGTATAACGAGACCATCTCTGCCAGGCATTTGTCCAACCTGTTCTTAGAACCCTCTAATGATGGGGATTCTACACCTTTTTCTAGAAGGCTATTCTAGAGTTTTACTATCCTTATAGTTAGAAAGTTTTTCCTAACATCTAACCTAAATCTGCCTTCCTATAAAGTAAGTCCTTTTACTTCTTGTCCTACCTTCTGTTGGTGTGCGAAAACAACTGATCACAATTTACTTTATAACAGCCCTTAATGTGTTGGAAGACTTATCAGGTCCTCTCAGTGGCTGCGTCTACACTGGTAAATTAAATCAAATTAAGCTTGCTTAAGTCGACTTAATTTACTCTGCATCTACACTACAGTTTCCTTAAGTCGACTTAAGCAGCTTGCTTAAGTCGACTTAATGAAAATTAAGTCAACTTTATAAAACCTGCTTTTGAGTAGACCTAAGGCTTAAGTCGACTCCCTAGAGTCGACTTAAGCCAGTGTAGCCATGGGGTAGTCCTAAGTTGACTTAGGGCTACCCCAGAGCTACACCAATGCCCTCCCTGCGAGGGGTAGCCTGGCTTGCCCCCCCACCTGGCAGGACAGAGCCCGGCCCACCTTGCCCCTATGTCCTGCCAGGGTCCCTGACCCCTTTTGCTCCATTGTACCTAGGTACAATGGGGCAAAGTCTGAGCCCCCTGGCATTGGGCAAGGGGTGCCCCCCCCTGCCTCCGTGGACCTGCCGTCTATCCCCACAAAGTCGACCTAGAGCATCCAGTGTGGATGCTCTAGGTCGACTTTTTAAGTTCCCCTTTAAGTCAACTTTATTTTTAAGTGGGGACACACTAAGTCGACTTAAAATTACAAGTGGAGACATAGCCAGTCTTCTTTTCTAAGGCTAAACATTTCCAGTTTTTTTAACCTTTCCTCATGAGTCAGGTTTTCTAAACTAGCTGTCTCTTTCATTGCTCTCCTCTGGTATGTCTCCAGTTTATCCACCTCTTTCCTAAAAAGTGGTTCCCAGTATGGGACACAACTCTTGCTGTGGCTTCGCCAGTGCTGAGCAGAGTCTGACTGGTAGCTCCTGAACTGAATGTATTACACTCCCATTAATACACTGCAGAATGATATATTTTTGTCACAAGTGCATCACATTGTTAACTCGTATTCAGTTTGTGATCCATAGTAACCCCCATGTCCTTTTCAGCAGTACTACTGCCAACCAGTTACTACCCATTTTGTAATTGTGCATTTGTTTTTTCCTTGCTCAGGGTAGTAGTTTGCGCTTATCTTTATTGAACTGTATCTTGTTGAATTCAAACCAATCCTCCAATATCCTCTGTTTGAATTCTAATCCCATCCTCCGAAGTGCTAGCAACAGTCAATTCAATACTAATAAACTCAGCAAACACATAACAACAAAAAATAGAGTTCATAACACAGGTGTCAGCCCACGCTGCGGCAGAAAATCCTATCCAAGCATGTATTCAGAATACTGATGTTGTAATTGTTGGCGGGTCCTGAAACAATCATATTAGGCCATGAAGTTCAAGAATGACTTCAGGAACTCATACGGGGTCCTTTCTAAGAGCTTGATTCAAGACATCCAAGCAGGAAAGCGTCACTTTCCTTGCAATATTACATTCAAAAGCGTAGGGAGGTGGTAAGACTACTCCTGCTGTATTGTTTAATGTGTAGATATATCTTACTCCAATCTCCATCAATTTTCATTCACACAATGTGCCCCACCTGGAATCTCACAGCAGGGGATATTATTTTCTGAGATTCTTTGATATCAACCAGGGGATCTTTCATCTTTTGACCTTTTACTTCAGCTAATATTTCCCTTGTTAGAGCATCAATATTCTCAACCACCATCATTCCAACCTATGTTTCAGATCTTCCAATTTTGACCAGGTCATCAACTATCCCATGCCCTATACACCACTGTGTATTTCAAAAGTTAATTTATTGCATCCTTTTTTAAAATACCGAATTGTATTTTGTTGATAGCATTTTGGTTTCTTCTAAAGGCACCAAAGATCATCACCTTTCAGTCACCATCTACCTCTATTTTTCCTCTGAGTTTTTCTCTCAGTGTAGTGAGACTAGTGTCTATTGAATGCTTGTGAGTTGCGGCATGCATTAGTCTCACTTACAATATATCTGATTTATAATCTCACGGTATCCCGTATTGCAAAGTAATATCTGAGACATCGTATTTTGAGCCTCTGTGACTGTAAGACAGGAGAGAGACATTAACTCGTGTGAAGCGCTGATGGCCAACAAAAGTTGAGGTTTGTTGGCTTGCCCTCTCCCTGAGCAGATGAGTCATGCAAGTGGATTCCTCCCATCAGATGAGTTTACAGCTCAGAATACAAGACTGGTGGGAATAAAAACCCCAAACAAAAGGACCTGTGATTACCTTTATTACCTTGGACTTGGCGGTGAGGAGGTGGGGTGAGGGTTCTAGGCATAAGTAAGAGATCCCAGGCGCTGAGCCTGGGTTAGCCCCAATGGACAAATAGAACTTGGTTATTACAGAAGCTGTGATTTCCATCTGAAACTTAAGGTAGTAACTCATTGGTGTATATATGCTTACCTGCTTTGAGCTTTGTAAATAACTCTCTTGTTTCCTTTTCCCAATTAATAAATCTATATGTAGTTTATTATAGGATTGGCAACAAATGTGTTTATCGCATGAGCTTTCTGGGGAGAAAATCCCACTTCATCAGATGCTTTGAAGACGTGGGATTTTCTCCCATGAGAACTCATGCAATAAATAAATGTCTTAGTCTTTAAAAGTGCCACACAGGACTCCTTGTTTGTTTTGCTGAACTAGACTAACATGGCTACCCCTTTGGAAACTCAATATTGTTGTGATTCTTGGTATAAAAGACCATCCATCACAAAGGTCTGGCAAGATAGATCAGAGTACCCAAGGGGAGGGTGTGTGACTCCGAGTTAAGGCTGCAATTCTTCAGGTGTTTACACTTGATAGCCGGTTGGTGAAAGCTAAGTATAGACTCACGAGCAGCTTGGAGTTTGTGCCCTGCTTCTTAATCATGCTCTTGAACCACTGCAGGCAGCCTTACAGGCCTAACCTTCCAACCAGCCATGCCAAGAAGAGGGTGTTTAGCTGCAGATGGTCTAATTAGTTGCTCATCCCAGTGTCTATGCAGGTTACAGATTTAAGATTCCACTTGCTCAGGATTAGCTCTGTGGTAGCCACTAACTCATCGTTTTTCCAAACGGCGGTGTATGTGCAATAACAGTGTATTTATAACATAAGTGCCAGGCGGTCCCAAGACTCATTCTGGCTCTTTTCACAGCAGCACCCCAAGAAGAGGGAACTGGAGCACAAGAGTAATTTTGTCCTCCAGAAGTGTGTTTTGGTGCTACTCTAAACCACCTTACTGAACTGGCCTGAAGCCACAAGGCTAGAAAGCTACTCGGGATGCTCCAGGTGGTTGGTTTTTGTTTGTGCCATAACAGAGGCCAGGAGCCCGCAATGAGGTTGTGGGAAAATTGCCATGTAGACCCTTCCAGCCAAGGTTGTTCCTGCTATTAGAGGAGTGCCTATAGGATCAACCTTGGCCATGCCACTCCCCATCCCAAAGAGTTTACACTTTGAATAGAAAGTCAGGCAAAGAGTGGGAGGGAAAACAAGTACAGAGAGGGGAAGGGGCTTGCCCAGAACTGATCACACAACAGACAGAACAAGGAGCAGAACTTGGGTTGCCTGACTGAGTGAACCACACTGCTTTCCCTGCCACGCTTACTTATCCTGAGACTCCATGGGTGCCCAGGCATCCTGCTGTTAGGGTCTTTGTCTTGTAGAGGCATCTGTTATCCCCTCCCCCCAGACCCCACCATCCCAATTTTTCACACTTGCTGTCTGATCACCTTAACTCCGTCCCACCTCTATCAAAGCAGGGCAGTTCCATCCAGCAGTTTATGATAACTCGTCTCAGGCTTTACTTCATTTTAAGGATTTGGAGCCTGACACAAAACCCACTGAGATCAATGGAATCTTTGGTTTATACTGGGCCCTGGCACAGGCCCCAAACTATTCTCCATGCACTAATGGAGTTTAGGTGAAGGCAGCTGCGAGGAATGCAGGGGTTGCTGGTTTAAATCCTGCCAGAGGCTGCCGAGGTGGTCCCCCTGGAAGGTTCACCTTGCTAAACAGTGTATCATCTCACTCTCACTATAGATTCTTGACTCGTGGTAAGTGCTGAAAAGAGATGCTGAGATTGTAGAAAAGTTTATATACTTTTAAAAGAGTCATGCCAATGTTCTTCTGAAGTTTCCTCTCCAGCATCCTATACGCTCTGTCTTTGATTTGTAAAACATATCCTACCTTTTAATAGAAAGGGAAGCAGATTAAGAGGTTTGGGCCTTGACTTGACCACTTTTTCACCCTCTTGTTTGCCTCTGTAACTGATCACCATGATAGAAACTTGTATCAGCTCATCTCCATAAATGATTAATGGCTGTAGAGTTTTCCTTTCCAAAGCTCCACTTATTAGAGATGCAAACAAACTATTAAGAAAATCAGTAAGTGCTTTTCCAGCAGAAGGTCTCATTCAAGTTTATTGAAAGGTGCAGTACCATTATTGCCATATTGAGGGGAGGAATTTGTTTTGTAAAATCAAATTAACAGGAAGCAGTTTCATTAGTGAGTATTGCTATTAATGAGTTATTTTGATTTCAGGTGTTTTCTTTTCTTTCTTTTTTTTTTTAAGTGTCCTAAAAAAACTATTGGGAACAGCCTGAAGAGTCATAGTTTATTTAACTAACATTGCTTTAATTAGATAACTGAGACCAGGATGTCAGATAACACCATACTTATGTTTAAAATTTCACAGAGTTGGGGTTATGCCTCTCTGTCTGGAACTTGGGTTGGATAGCACTTAGCCCAGAGTGAGTGATTTCACCAGCGCTGTGAGGGTGAATATAGGACGAACCCCTTTTCAGCTGGCCCTCATTACAAGAATGAGCCCTCATGTTAGATGCATTTTCAGTCTTACACAAACCTGAGCTTATCCACTCCTATTACTGTAGATTTGCATCAGAAACGCCAACTTATGAAACTGACAGACCGAACAAATGACTGCCATATCGTGTGACGTTTCCCGTTCTATTAGTTTTTTCCTGTCCCCCTTTTGAGCTTTTGCCACCCACTGGACATGATTTTTAGAACTTGACCTCTCTAGTTCTGCAAATATCTGAATACAGTTTGGTGGGGAGTAAATGAGGACCGAGAAACATTTAGTTACCAGATTCCTTCTATAGGTAGGGTTACATTTCCTTAATTTCTCTTGTAGATAAATATGTACCCTTAAAATTGCTCCCATTATAGATTGCAGGGTCAAAAAGAGATGGCAGTGTGTTGAAGATCAGCCCTTGGAATCGCAGTGAGAAGGCTAAGTTTTCTTTGGATGGTTTTGTGGTGAAAGCACAACCCTAGGTGACAGAAGACAAGAGGTCTATTCTCACTTCTGCTGCTCATCTCCTTTGTGACCTTGGGGAAATTATTTAACATCACCGTTGATTTGCTGATCTGTGAAATGGGTTTATTTCACCATCATTAGAGGCTAATCATTTATGTCACTAAAGTGTCTGTGGATAGAAAGCTGATTACAAATATTAAGGCATCATTCACAAATGAAAACCGAAGTATTCTTGCAAGCCAAATTGTGTCACATGATCACTGTCTTTATTATGTTCAAGTACCCAAACTGAATGTGTGTGTTTTAAGGACTAAGTGTAGATTAGATGCTGTGGCAGGAACCTGGAGTTCAGTACTCTGTCTTACTTCATGCATTTACAGCCAGAATTTTGTTTTGTGAGAAGCAAATTGAATCTCTTGAAAAGACAGCACTAGCAAAGAATGGTCAGGATGTCAGAAATCCTAGTGAGCATTGAGGCCTTTGACTGAGTCAGATTCTGGGAAGAACCCAAGTGATCTTTGTAAATATCCATCCCTAGCAGTCATCTATACACTAGAGGGAAACAGGAATGATAGTTCTATTGTGTTTCTTACATTAATGTCATTACTGATAATGTTGCCCCATTGACCTAAATGATTAGCCAAAATATGTGGTTTGGCAGGGTTCTTTCTGTTGGATGAGAGATACAGTTGGGCATATGCCTCGTGGAATCTTGTTCCCATGAACACACCTGAAACAGACAACAGCAGGAGGTTTTCTTGGTCTCAGATCTCCAATCAAACCACAGCAGCAAGCTCTGTGTCTTAGTTCTGTCTCTTTACTTCCTTTTAGTGTCAGACTGACAAATCCTTCTGTTTTGGCATGTCCCCTGCAGCACACATGGCCTGCAATGAGTGTCCTCATTCCCGTGTTTGCAACTAGGAAATTCCCCTGTTAATGGCCATGATTTACCTTTGGCGTGGCCATGTGACTTAGTTCTCGAGCGGTATCATCTGGAGCTGGTTCACCTCACAAAAGGGCTAGATTGCACATTCTGTTGGGCCAGAAAGAGAGCGTTTAGCGTGTCTACAGGCTTTAATGATGTCTGTGATTTAGCTGGAGACAAGACACAGCCCTGAGTACTTTTCAGCATAACTATACTTTGGCTCTGTAGAGCTCCATGTGTTTTGTGGGGCGGGAAAGCATTATTGTGCCCATGCTATAGAGGAGATAGCTGAGGCACTGGGCGGCGAAGACTTGCCAAGGCGGCAGAGCAAGTCAGTGGCAGAAGTAGGGACTAGGACTGAGGCTTCCTGATCTCAAACTGTGTTTACTCTAGAAGACAGCTGCCCTTGCCCAGTTTGGGGAATGTGGGCAATAACCCCACTATTTCTCACCTGCAAAGAAAGCTCGCTAATTACTCAGCACAGCAGTGGGGTGCAGAGTCTTGAAAAAGCCTTAGTCTGGAAACACATTACAGCACACAGTTAACTTGAATCCTGTTAAAGAGCCCTCCCCAAAGGCTCTGTCCTCATATGCTTCAAAAACTGCTGATTCCCATTTCAGAGGAGCCTTTGAAGCTATTGATGCGCCAACCGTGGATTGCTGGGAAATCTTGTGCTTGTGACATGATTCTATGCCACTGACATTATTTCCATATGGATATTTGGCCTCCTGAACTTGCCACTTTTCCTTTTCTTTGGGATTTCTGGTTTATTTTTCTCTGACTCCCAGTACTGCCCATCAGAGATATTATCTCATATACAGGAGAACCCGGGGGAATGAAGGACCTATACGCACACATGCACAATCATGCATTCAGAGAGAATAATAAGTCTATACGGTCCATTAGGCAACCTCACACACGACATTTTTCTTAAATGATCTGGTTTTTTTTTCTTAGCTCCATAGGGAACTGATTCAACCTGCTGCCAGCCAATAATTTATTTGTTATGATGGCCATGCTCTAGGTTAGCCCCAGCTGCTGAGAGGAGAAGGAAGAAAAACACAGGCATGCTGCTGTTGCAGAGAGGTTGTGGCTTTTAGTGTTGACTATTCATCCACGTTTTTTCCCTTCCCTTCCTTAAGGAGTCAGGTTTTTATTAATGATTGTCATCTCCTGTGGCTGTTGAAAGGAATTGAGATGTTCTGTGTTGGGGTAATGTTTGAAATCTATTTACTGTCACCTGTGAAGTCTTTTCCTAACAGATGTCAGACAGTAAACTTGCTTGTTTAGTTTCCATACAACTTCCTATTGAGTCATTAAAAGTAGCTAATCTCCCCCAGCTCCCTCCATGGTGTTTAATGTGGAGTATATGCTACACAGCAAGGCAAAGCATTATTGGCTGCACTGATTTTTAACAATTAAATATACTGCACACACATGATAGGGAAGAACTGGGAATACGGCTAGCTAACCTAGAGATATATTCTAAATGTCTGTAAAAGTGTGTGAGCAATGATGCCAGCTACATAGAGGAGTAGCTGAAGGATAGGGAAGGAAAGGCTTCTTAATAAAAAGAGAGGCATGCGTTTTTGTGTTAATGAATCAGACTTTACGCTGATGATGCATAGTGCATTTAACATTCCTGCCTACATATCTCTCCTCTGAAGAGAGTGAGCATTCTTGCACCCCTTTTTGCATATTGCTACAATTACACAGTCTTGTCCGAGGTCACAGAGTGAGTCGGCAACGCGTTTTCATTTCCAGTTACCTGCTTTAGTCACTGGACTGCCTCTGGACAATACAGTAGCATAAGTAATATAAATATTACACATGACCCCTAATTTTCAAAACCAAAGCAGAATCAGCCATTTAACTTACAAAACCGTCTTCTAGTCCTGGCATTAGCTTGTTTTCCATTTCTTAGGCTGTCTGTTATTCACTAGTTTTGGGAGTGGTGCATTGCTAACTATATTGGTGCATCTTTATTCAGTATGTTTATTTCCTACAGATCTGCCGAAAAACTTTCACTGTACAAAAGAGCTGTCAGTCTAAGTTTGAGTTTCATTCACCGAGAGCATACAACCAAAATATTTTCTGATTTTCTTCTGGAAAGCGCATCTCAATCAGATTTTATTGGGAAGAATTAGGAACTGGTTATTAAACTGGAAGAATATCATGGTTTTATGTGCTTGAGAAAAAGTCAAGAATTGCCTCTCCAAAGTAAATCTGAAAGAGGAGATTAAACTTTTTTAACTACAAAGGAGGAATAGTGCTAATTTAGCAGATGTTGCTGGCTAGAAAAGTCTGTTTTCTGCTTGCTATAAAAATAAACTTTGAGATATGAACAAAACCACTTCTGACAGTTGAAAATGCAGCTAGCACCCGCTTTTCTGCCTTCCCTTCCTTCCTCCTCCCCCAAACCACAGCTACACACAGAGGGGCTTCTGAAACCTTTGCAAGGAATATTGATTAGGTATCAGGGGGCATTCATTATTTTACCAGGAGTATAAAATACTGTGGGTGGGGGGGAGAGGGGGGACAATGACGACACAGCATTAGAGATTAGTGTAGCTGCTAACATACAGTGCTGAAAAATCCCCATTTGCCTTTGTTGTGTGTGTTTGATTGCCTGATTAATGGATTGTTTCTTTTCCTTGTAAATCCTGTGTCATGCGGTGTGGAGAGTGGAAGGACTGGCCCCTTTAAGAAGATAAGAAGCTCTTCCAGCCTGATTGTTCAACACAGGCACCACTCTGGAGAGAAGAGTTAGCTGAGTCCAATTAGTCATACTCTGGTGCACCTGAGGAGGGGGTTTGCTGGGGAGGGTGGACGTGAGCACATAGGAGTTTCTTCCTCCTCACTGTTGGAGCAACAGGTTAGAGGAAATGCTGACAGAGGCTGTGGGAGTAGGGGAGTTACTTTAGTGGAAATGTAACCATATTTCTGAAAGGGAAAACAGGGTGCCACCTGGGGCCATGTCTCCTCTCCTGTCCTTTCTCTCCTGCATGAGGCTGGCTGAAGCTCCTTGCCTGAGACATCTCTCCCCACCCTCTGCCCCTGTGCATGGGGCTGGCACCACTACTTAGAGCCCTGCCTGGCCCCTGCCCCCAGTTTGCTCATGCCCTCCCCCCCCACCCCGCATTTTCCTCTGCGCCTCACTTTTTGACATGCTCTTTTTTATAAAAAAAAGTTGGAACAGCTGGGACAGGGCTTAAAAAAAGGGACTACCCTGGTCAAAATAGGATGTATGGTCGTCATATGTAGTGGCCTTTTATGGGGGGAAAAGTTCTCTCTGCAATGGGCCCTACGGAGAGGCAGAGGACAAAATAAGAAGCCAGAGCAGAATAAATGTTTGAAGCCTGCTGGAGCAGAAGTTGGTGAAGTAGAGTTATTTGATTAGTTCCATTTTGAGGAGCCTTCAAGCTCCCAGACATAGGAAAGAATAATTTTTAAAAAAATAAGAAGTGTTGGTATGTTGTGTGTTCAAATCTGGATAAATCGTTTACCCTGGTAGGGGTGGGGCTGGAGGGGGCTTGGTTGGAGGGCTGAGTCACTATAGGAACTAGGGCCCCAGGGCCTGAGTGGCCATCCAAAGAAGGTGATCTAGGGGAAGATTCTTCAATGCCATGCTTGAACACGAATGACTGTGCCAGCCGGTGAGTCACATATCTATATCCTGAGATGGAAAAGCACCTAAGGAAAATGCTTTACTTTTGGAAAGTCCATGCTTTTATTCTGTTTTGCTAACTCTTGTGATTTAATCTTAGCTCACATTTAAAAAAAAAAATGAAGGAAATGTCTAACCCATACAGTTGTGGAGAAAAGACCTGAAAACTTGAAACCTAGCAACAATAAAAAGAAACCAATGCTTACTATTTTTTAAAAATATTCAATCTTTTTTGAAGGGACGGGCTCATGATTTTTGAGGGCTTTATTGAATAATGAACAGAAAGCTGGAATGACTCCACAGCTCTTCAGCAGGTCAGTTAGAATCGGTCTTGGGAACCTATGATGGATAATTATAGTGTATGTGCTGGAGTTTTCCCTTAGAGGTGGGTTAGCAATAGCCCTTCATCCTTTTCCTGCTTTGGGTGACCAAATGGTTCCTTCACAACTTTAATTTCGGTGATACTTTGAAACATTTATGCCACGTCTATTTGATTTTCTATGTTGTCCTCTCGTTACTGCAGATGTTTTCTGTCTTGTCTGTCAACCAAATGGTATGGAGAGTTATTTGGTTACCTTTACTTCCAATTTCTTTATGGTAGGACTCGTGCCCCCAAGGAGTGCACGTCTAGTCATGCAGGAGGAAATTGGTTCAGTTTGTGAGTTAACGGTGAGGTGAGTTAACTTTGCATTTTTTTACCACAAGAGATGGTCTAGTACAGAGGTCTCCAACCTTTCAACAGCAGATGGCGCAACAGTCGTACGTTTCAATGGCAAGTGCCGTTCAGAGCTAGACCACGATCGACCAGTTGGGGCCCACTGGTATAACGTAAGCAATGAGTAGTGTGTTACTGCTGCCCTCTGCTGATGGCATATCACAGCCACTTTGTTCTTATGTTTTTGAGGGACACTTTGGCTCAGATTTGTAAAACTGTTGAGGTATTGCTGAGTTCCGTGTTGCACATTACCTAAGTGATTTAGTAGCCTAACTCATTTCAGGGATTTAGGCACTCAGGACCCTAAATTCTATTGACTGCCACTGATATTTAGATTCCTAAGTGCCTAAATCATTTCTGAAAATGACAGCACTCAGCTCAGCAATGCCTAAATGGCCCTAAAATCCAGGCCTTTGTTTCAAATATATTTCTCATCCTTGGATAAGAAGTGCTGTATAAGTGCTACGTATTATTATTATGAATTATTGCTGTCTTGAAGGAAGATTCTGGTTTAATCCAAGTTCTGGATCCCTGATCTTTTTGAAATGGAGGGTTCTGAGCTCTGTCCACATTCTGAACTTGGCAGCTAAAGTGTCACTATTAAAGGACCAAAGGGGTAGCCGTGTTAGTCTATTGTAGAAAGACAACAGAGTCTTGTGGCACTTTTAAAGACTAACAGATTTATTAATCGCATGAGCTTTCGTGCGATTAATAAATCTGTTAGTCTTTAAAAGTGCCACAAGACTCTGTTGACTATTAAAGGAGACCATGAACTGTATTTCAGGAAAAGGACCCAATGTTTTCCATAAAGGGGTAGTTTCTTTCCCTCTCAGTTCTTGCCACAATTCATCCTTCAACAGTCCACACAGCTGTATGCATGTTGTAGGTCTGAACCAGCACTAAGGGGGTGGGCTTGCTTCCATGGCAGAGTCCGAGCTTGGTGGATGCTATAGGGCAGTGGTTCCCGACCTGTGGCCCCGGCCAAAAGTAGCCCTCGGGGGCTTTCAAAGTTGTTTGTGGCTCCCCTCCTGCTGGCTGCAGCAGGTTGCTGCTGCCTAAGGACCTGGGTGGAGCATGTTTCCATGGGGCTAAAAGACCAGTGCAGGCTCCTTGCTGCAGCTGAAGGGATAGGAGATCAGCACTGATTTCCATCCCCCTGGCTGCAGAAGGGAGCCACTTCCTAGGGACCCAAATACAGTGCACAGATCATAGAAGGTGTGGTGTTTTCCTGCTGCAGCCAGGGAGATGGAAGATCAATGAGTGAGGAGGCAAACTTCTTTTTGGAGAGTGGCTGGCAGAGGCTGGTGGCCCTTCAGGGCTTTAAAAATTTTATCTGTGGCCCTTCAGCCAAAAAGGTTGGGAACTACTGCTGTAGGGGAATAAGAGACTGACTTTCTCCACCTGCTATTGAATGCTTGTCCTGGGGATAAGTAGGGACTCTTTTATTTTCTTTTGCTGAATTGCCAGTTCCTTTGCTTCTGAAAGCCTAGAAAGATTTTTTTATTTGTAAGAGAGGCATGCTAATTGGGTTCCCCAAACATTTCAATTCATTTCTGTATATTCATTAGTGGTGTAGAGTAATTACCAGTCAGACAACTCTGTAAGTCAGTCTTGGCTTTGGAGGTATGAATTAAATGAATTCAAATTTAACTAAATTTTGGTTAATTTTGGTTAACATTTATGTGTACTTTTAACATTTATGTGTAGCAAAAAAGTGAAGTTTGCAATTGTATTTCCAGCATCAAACCACAAAACATAATTTTACACACTCAAACATCTGTTTTAGGATCATAGCCGAGAGTGTCAGATAATTGCCTTTTTCTTTTAGCCCGATCAGTTAGGCACTATCGAGTTTATTATAAATTCAAACTAATTTATTAGTAAACAACACTTGTGTTGAACAATGCTACAGTATAATAGTCATGGGAGTTGTAAGTATGCAAGACATTTGGAGCAAGTAATTTACATGCTGCCAGTTCAGGATAATGTTGATACTTGATGAAATTAATCATTATGTAAATAGGGATCAGCTGACGATACCAAGGCTGTGCAAGTATGCACCAAGGAAAATGACAATGGTTTACCAGATCTCTATAAATTCCTGCTGATTATTATCTGGGAAGGATTTCAGTAACAGTGAAAATCTGTTTCAGCTTTCTTTAAAATAAGAGATAGATTGGGTCCTCATGCCTTTTTGTATGGATACTGTGTGCACCATATCTTTATCTCGGGCTTATGTTTTTGAGATTGTACAATAACCCTGATAGCATTCCTGTGGTAGAGGAATAGTTGATCACCGTTGGAAGGCCTGGCCACCCAAGAACACAGATTGGGCTGGCATAAAACTGTAAAATATGATACAAAAATGGATACAGAAAGAGGGTGACAGGTAAGGTGTGTCACAGAACAGGGGAGTTTTAACACACGTTCTTTTGTTTACGATAGACCTGCTTAACCACTTCTGCCTAATCGGGACTACATAGATTTGAACATGAGCTACCAACATCACTCAGGAGCAATTCATAACTTTACATATAATGTTGCTATATATTTCCCCATAATAATGTTGACTTATGAATTATTAGCTTTAAAATGATACCTCACAAGGCATATTTTGTATGAAGATTATTACAAGAGAATTTAAGTTGTGACTACAAGGAGAAGCAGTAGACATGATATATCTTGATTTTTATTGAGCTTTTGATGCAGTCCTGCATGACATTCTCATAGCAAATTAGGGAAATGTGGTCTAGATTAATTTATTATAAGGTGAGTGCCGACCTGGTTGAAAGACCATACTCAGAATACTTCTCAATGCTTCACTATTAACCTGGGAAGGTGTATCTATAGGGACTCCACAAAGAAGTCAATACTGGGACTGGTATTCAATATCATCATTACTGACTTGGAGAATGGAGGGGAGAATGCAGTTATAAAATTTGTAGGTGACACCAAGCTGGACAGGGTTATAAGCATTTTGGAGGACAGGATTAGATTCAAAGGATGTTGACAAATGGAAGAATTGGTTTTAATTAAAAAAAATGCAAAGCACTTTACTTAGGAAGGAAAAATCAAATGCCCAACTACAAAATGGGGACTAATTGGCTAGACTTTAGTACCACTGAAAAGGATCTGGCAGGGATAGTGGATCACAAATTGGATATGTGTAAAAAATGTGATGCAGTTGCAAAAAAGGCTAATGTTCTGGAGCATGGTAGTAGGAGTGTTGTATGGGGGAGACAGAGGTAATTGTCCTGCCTTACTCAGCACTGGGAAAGACCCAGCTGGAATATTGTGCCTAACTTTGGATGCCACACTTCAGGAAAGATGTAGATAAATTGGAGAGTTTCCAGTGGAGAACAACAAAACTGATAAAAGATTCAAAAAACCTGACCTGTGAGGAAATGTTAAGCCAAAAAAACTCCAAAAAAGGTTAACCCAAAAAACTGGTCAGTTTTAGTCATGAGAAAAGAATACTGAGGAGGAAAGGACATGTTAAGTCTTCAAATATTGTATGGGCTGTTAGAAGGACTGTGATCAATGGTCTTCCAGCAAGGGAGATTTAGCTTAGATTGGAGGAAGCCCTTCTAACGATAAGGATCATTGAGCATTGAAATAGGCTTCCAAGGGAATCCCCATCATTCAAGATTTTTAAGAGCAGGATGGAAAACACTTTCCTAGGGATGTTTGTTTACTTGGTCCTGCCACAGTACAAGGGGCTGAACTTGACTCCTTGAGGTCCCTTCCAAACCTTACATTTCTATGATTCAGTTCTCTCTCAAATAGCTTTTCACCATATGTCATTATTACATCTGTCCAACCAATTGTATTTATTGCACATCCTCGTTAAGTGCCAGTGTCTCTGAACTATGCTCGATTACAAAAAGCATTATTTTTATGCTGTTACTGCTGCGTATCCTTGTTTGGAAGTCACCCACATTTCCACCATGTTTAGTAGTCACACCCTTTGCCATTCACCTTTGCCATCTGCAGAAGAAATTAATTAGATTTAATAGAAGTTGCCCTCAATTTTACAATGGCAGGGAAATAATTAAATGTAATTGAAGATGTGACTTCCAAACAAGGACATGTGGTTACCAGCAATATAATTGACATCAGAAGGAACAAACAATTAACCAAGGACACACAAAAACAGTGTTGTGGGCTAAAGGCATTATTTTACGCTATCTCATTTGTTCTTGCTTGCTTTTTTCATTGCAGTGGAGGTGCAATAGAATAATCAAAAGCAGGGGGAAATCCATTGGTATTAGAATAGACCCTATAGTTGTATTAGGTGTTGTGAATGCTAGCCATGCAGTCACCTTTATTTATTTATTTATTTCATAGCAGCACTGCAAGCTTGGGGATTCTTGGATTTCTGCTGTCCTTGTTTCCCCAAATAGAATATTTAACTCCAGTTCTCTATGTAAAAAGATTTGAAGAGGAAAGTGATTAGTCTGTTTCTACAGAGTGACGTTTTGCTGTAGTAGCTTTGCTGGCTTGAAAAGCTCTTAATGACTGAATCATATATCTAAAAGAAATCGTTGTCGTCCAATTATGGAGTGTGAACCTTAAAAGCTGACTTTTGTGAAGCCAGAGGCTTACAGAACTTGAGAGCCTGGTCAATTAGAAATTAGCCAATTCAATTCCCAAATACAATGCCGACTGTCTTTTTGTTACAATACTTTTCTTCAGATCTAGTAAATAAATACTCAGCTTAATAATATGCTCTCCCACAGTATAGAAATGACATCTTAAATGGAAAAGAAGCCGACTTCTCCCATCGAGAACACCAGTGCGTGCTAGGGAAAGAAGAATAACTCCTGCCAAGTTCACTATGACATTAAAAAGGTGTCAAGCAATTCCACTGTCTTTACTGCTATCTGTCTAGATTATTTGGTCTCAGTAAAGTCATATTTGAAGGAGGGACCAGACACTTAAGTGGACTTATCGGTGCAGTCCAGATCTAGACTCGTGCAATGTGCTTTATTATGAATAAAATTGTATCATGGGACATTGAGCCTGCATCCGTGACGAACTCTGATCCACTCCTCCTTCCCACACCTCCTAGCTGGCAAAAGTGGCAAGCTGCCCAATGGGATAGCTACCCACAGTGCATTGCTCTTACTGTGGATGCTAGAGCACCATCTGTACAGAAGCTCCACCAACAGAAAGAGCATTGTGTGAACATGCACAAGTAATATAATAGTGCTTTTTGATCATTGGTGTAACTCGCACCAGTAAAACTCTGCCTATGACAGACAAAGTATAGGGGAAAAGAAAGTATGAGAATTCCCGTGTTACAGATGGTGAACTGAGTCACCGAAGAACTTGTGATTTGCTTACGCTTGCCTAGTGATAGAGACAAGAATTGAACACACATTTCTTGAGCCCCAGGCTAATGTCTTTATCACAAAACTATTCTGCCTCTGCATTAGTTGAGTCCTGAGTGGTCCAATGTCAGTAGTTTTACCAAACAGACTAAACTGTGAACTTGTCTTTCCATTTTAATGAGATACAAAAGGTGATCCCATCTCATTCTTGTCCCCAGTTCTTGTTCAGTGGCCAGAAATAAGTCTCATTTTATGTGCCCCCTTAGATAGAGCATGCAAAATCCCTCAGTTTTCCCATCCCTATTTGTGTCCATACAGAATTTACACATTTGTGGGCGCTCATCCAATTGCTTGTGTGTGCAAAGGAAGTGCATGTGTGTGTGCATGTGCATGCTTAAGTACTAGTACACACCTATGGGGCAATGAATAGTATTCTGGCTGCATTATCTTTTGAAGAGAGAAATACTTCATAGTTAAGAGTAATTAAGTTGTGTGGCCTGTGTTCATGTGCTTGATTCCCTCCTTTTACATACAACGTGTAGAAGAGATAAGTGGTGTAAAGAATTAGCTGCAAAAAATTCCAATCACTGAATAATTTTTTCCTGATACCTGTTTTTTGGATCTTGTCAAGCAGTGGAAACACAACCCTGGGGCGATTGTGTTGAGAGGCAGTGTTGCTCAGGGGCTACTGCACTGGATTCATGTTCAGGAGACTGGGTTCTATTCCTAGAGCTTTCGTGGACCTGTGGTACTACCTCCTGTCTTTTTTCTTCACCCTGTGCTTCAGTCTCCTGATCTGTAACCTGGGGATACCGAGTCCTTTGTAAAGCACCTTTGTGCTGGGTAGATGACGAGTGTTGTGTATGGATGACAGAGTTGGCGTTAGGAGGCATGGGTTCTTGTCCTGATTTTACCTCTTAGTAACCTGAAATAGGTCATTTAACTTCTCTATGATTTTCTTTTCTTGTGTGTTAGAGTGGGGACCCCTTCTGTAAAACACTTTGATATCTTCCCATGGACTGTGCTCTGTGTGTGCGAGAGAGTGCTATTATGATATTTTCATATTTATGGTTAGTGGGAAACATAAATATTAACAATCCACAACCAATGTATAGAAACAGTAAGGCAGTTATGTTGCCTTTTTCTTTAATTTATTATATATTTCTCACCCCCCACCTCTCTTCTCAGTTCTCCTTAGGATATAGGGAAAATCTATTTTAAACTTACTTATTATTTATTTCATTGATTTCAGACAAGTATCTAAGTCTAGTGCTCATTTGTCTTCTGTTTCTATGCAGAGGTTAAAGTAAGGGGGAACGCACCGGAACACAGTTCCGGGGCCCACAAATTTGAGGGGCCAGAGTTCCGGGGCCCCTAAAAATAGAAAAATCCGGCGGAACGCATGTTCCATCCTGCCTGGCTGCTGGCACAATAACACTTATTGTGTTATGCAGTGTCTGCTAGTTTGTGACAATAATTGCTGTAGATGTAAATGCCATATAAAATTATAAATATTTTTATGGAGCGATAACTGATGCACGTGGTACTGAGAAGTGGTTGCAAATGGCTACCTGGGCTGGGACCCACACATGTGTGAAGAGGGCCCAGAGATTAGGAGGGTTCCGGGGCCTATGAAATTATACTTTAACCACTGTTTCTATGAGATGGGTGCATCAGATTCCTCCTCATCATACAACAGTTAGCATATTAACTCAATTTTGTTAAAGAACATACTTTATCCTGCATGGTTCTTTCATGTCTTCCATCCTTGCTCATTTTCTTATAGCTTTGGATGCAAACAAGATCTCTTTTAGCAGCTGAGGACTTCTGCACGGAATAGAAGAATATCACAATCCAAAAACTATATGTATCCTCTGCTCCTTAACAAAAAACACACTACAAAATCAGGAATTCAGCTGGTCATCCTTGGATTTCCTTCTCCTTTGTACTGCACGTTTTTAAATACCTAACACAGCCACGAACACATCTTGCTCTGTTCTGTGCTCTAAACAGCAGATGTTTGTTCTGTGCCTACCTTTGGCTATGGTACCAAGAAGTACTGCATTCTGTGAGTGTCAGTTGTGCGCCAGATTTTTTTCAATGGGCAAATGATGTGTGGCCAACTAGAATTCTTCAGGTCAATAATTCAGTGACAGATAGCTAGAAAGCAAGGAAAATAACAGTAAACCCAACAACATTCTTTTGCATAGTGCAAAGAATGAAGATACACATAGTTGAATTCTATCCACATGTCAGTTCTGTAAGTAACCGTTTAAGTACTGCGAATGTGTTGTGTATTTCTCTTTCTATGGATTGGCTTGCGTAACAGTGTTGACCAGTAAAATAAGAGAGTTCTGAGCCATTGCTGCTGGAGAGGGAACACTAGAAATCTATTTGCACAAGTTGACCGTCTTCTGATGTTAACTAATTTTCATTATCAGTCAATGACAGAGCTAGTTTGCCACCAATAGAACTTTAATGCTGTCAGTCGTTTTTCAGAAAGCCCATTTCAGCCCTTACGCCAAGGCTGATCTTTTTTTTAATTGTACAAATAACTATTTGAAATGTACAGTGTCACTTGCAATTGCACCTAAAAGATGGATAATACCTTTTAAAGGTGTATTTTAGGCCCCAATCCTGCAATTCTGTACTCAGAGGAAGACACATTGAAGCCAGTGGATCTCCACAAAGTTCTTTCTGTAAGGATCTCATGGAAGGTTTTTTATATATATACAATTGAAAGAGTAGTCCTGGCCTTTTAAAATTCCTCCTGTCTTTCACTGGGTTTTCTGTCCCACTGTGCAGAGTATTTCCAGAGTTCCTCTTAACATATGCCTTACCTGTAGGATGGACTGTTTTTTGGGGTTTTTTTTACTTCTGTTACAATACAACTTCATCCTTCATCAAACTTTCCCATTGTGTTGACTATCACCATAATATCTAACGTAACAACTACACGTTTTAGCAGTACTGCTGCAGGGCTGCCTGATGGCTGGTTATTACCTCCCTTCAGAGAATGGAGTCATCACCTCCACAGAACAGTTAAATTTCCACCAACCTAACTATGGCTATGTCTACACTAAGAAAAGTTAGGTCGACTTTTTTAAGTCGACTTAATAAGGTCGACTTTAAGTCGACTTAAAGTTGACCTTATTAAAGTCGACTTAACAAAGTGGAGTAAGTTGACTTAGCTTTAAGTCCACTTAGTCCACTTTGTTAAGTCGACCTAACCACCCTTAAGTCGATTTAATAAAGTCGACTTAAGGCTTACTCCATGTCCACACAGTCCTTAAGTTGCCTTAAGGAGTGGTAGTAACAAAGTTGACTTAAGCTTTCATTAAGTCGCCTTAAGGAATTTCTTAAGTCGACTTAATGAAAGCCTAGGGTGGAGGTGGCTTAATTTAAGTCGATGTAAGCCTCCTTAAGTCAACTTAAATTGCCAGTGTAGACATAGCCAAGGGTCCAGACTCTTTTCCCTCACTTGGTCTTTGCCCATGGGAACTGTTCTGCATGGAATTTGCTAAGAGCTTATACTGTGTTCACTACTTAAATGTTAGCCTGACTTTGCCTTTGTGCACTGAAACACATTCTTTTCTAGCCTAACTCTTTCTTGTGTTTCAAGCCTAGAATTGTTTTATGGTGAATTTTGAGAGTGAGTAAAACATCTTGAATTGTGATATTTTTGGTGATTCAAAGCCACCCAGAAACCCGGGATCCACTGCTTCTTCCATTTTATTTACCTGACCATGAAGGAATCTAACCTTTTAAAAAAAATCCCCGTTGTCGAATCATTCAGCAGCTATATTCTTGTAACTCCATCCTTCTGGCTGCATTGTATAGTTTCATGCTCCACCAACTTTGATCACAATGCTTTCAATGACTTGCAAATCCATCACAGGAAGAGAGTATATGGTTTCCCTTTGAAAGCAGTCCCAGTATTTGTCAATATATTCAACTTTTCAAGGAGGCAGTCCATGGAGTGAAATTCTGAAGTGGCCTTTTGGCCCTCACTTATTCTGCCTATGTATTGACTTTACTTTATTATGGGCTGTCTTTCTCTCTCACTCATTGCCTGCTGTTGCAATATCAACTGAGCTGTTGTCTTTGGCTCTTGCAAAGCATCTAGGACTGATTTATACCATTTCTAACAAAATTAGGGAAACTCTAATGCTTGGCTATATTTTTTTTTGCTTCAATTAACATCTTTTTGAAGAAATGTGACCTCCGGCAGAGGAGTGTCTTTCTGGCTTGTTGAGTGCATTTACTCCAGCTGCGTTACAAGTTAAGCTGCTATTCAATAATGAGTACCACTACCTATGGTGTAACTCTGACAGGATTTTCCTCATTTAGTTCTGCTAATGAAGTATGTGTGTGGGGGAGTGACCCGAACTGCACACTCCAAAGTTCTGGTGAAGATTATAATATGCTTCATTAAATTGTCAAGGAGATTTAGCTGGCAGTTGAACATCTAGGAGGAGCATCCTTAAATCGTGTTTTCGGTTCTCACAAAAATCAAGCGTTTCCATGACAAAATAAAATCCTTCTTGGCATGCTTCAGGTTTCATTTCCTCCTCATTTGGTTTTGTTATCTTTATTTCAGACATAAGGAAGGGGAGATGACACGACAATAAACCATGTAGCTAATAGCTGCTTTTTGTCGTCCACATTTTATGGGATTTCTGAAATCTGTACAGCTAACCCTGAACTGACAACACTTTAGTGCAGGGCTTGACAAAACCCGGGCACCAGGTTGTCATAGCGCCCAGGAATTGTACCCTGGTGCCTAGCTGCATGAGGGTACTCCAGGGGACAGAATGTCCCCTGGAATCCCTCTGGTGCCTTCAGGGGCACACAGCGTTTTTTGGCTGTGTCAGGATTTCTGCATGGTGGTGGTACTGGGGGTGCTTTTTGCCACACACCACTGCCAAAAGAGGCAGCTGCATTTTGGCGGGGAAGGTGGGGGGCTTTAAAGTGCCGCACACCTAGGCGCCCCAATTTTGGGGCTAGTGCCTAGGTGTGTGGCGCATTTACCAAGGTCTGCTTTAGTGTAAAGATGGGCCAAGGCCATTTATTTGAACCTGCTTGGGCTCTGCTTTTAGATAAAATGGGATCGAAATCTGGACAATCTGATTGTTGGTATAGTTTTCCCAACCATTTGCATTTTCTCTGTGTCCTTAGTGGTCTGTCTAGGATGGTGTTGCATGACTATTCCCCTGTTGCCTCAATTAACCCCAGTTTAGAAGCAATGATTGCTGAAAACTGCAGTCACAAACTAAGCTAATCAGTACCTATTACTTCTATTGCTTTATTACTGTGGGACTGAATGTGAAAAAGGTGAAAATGGACAAAATTAAAAATGGTTGTGAACACTGAATTTTTTTTTTAAACAATAAAAGTATATACCACTTGTCCAAGAACCCTCTCCATGCAGCTGATCAATTTGGAGTGGCACAGATACCAGCGAAAATTTTCAAAAGCAGTCTGTGCCAGTGGCTTTCAGGGTGATGTAGGCTTCAAAAGCCAAATTTTCATATTTTTTTCATAGTTACTTAGGTGACTAAGATTGCAGATGGGCACCGACTGAGATTTCAAAAACAGGTATCTAATGACCTGTGAGACTTGGGTGCCTGACTTAGACGGTTTTGAAAATCCTACTAGGTGTCTACCTGCCTCTTCGGGTGCCCAAATACCTTTGAGCAATGAGTCATGTGTTCAGTGTCATCAACTAACTGGTAACAGACTACTTAGATAGGTTGCTGAAGGCACCAGGGGTTACCCAAGTCTAGGTTTGTGCTAAAATGACAGCCATGTCCCAAAGAGCAGATTGGTGAGAGCTGAAACGGAGATCTGAAAGTCATAGAAATCTCTGCAGCTATTAACAGTTGCTTTTCTATTTCAAGGCAGTAAGCCTTGGAGAAAGAATGCAGTCCTTTTATGATACAATATCTGTTGTGCATTTTGTAAGCTCCTTTTCCACTTAGAGTAATGATATTTGCCATTCCCCAGAGCAGTTTTTGACTCTCATATGTAGTTTTCAAGGATTCTCACCACCGTCAGACACACTGCTCAAGTTTTCATTAGTGAAATTCAAATGAGCTTTGAGCCCAGCATAAGAAATATTGTCCTGTGAAGTTTGTGTTTGAATTACAATCTATTTTAGTTCCAGTTTTCCAGTTTATTAAAAAAACTCTTCCAGCTGCTACAATTAATCCATTGTAACTGATACTTAAATCCTGCTCTTTGTAAGAGGCCTCTGGCACCTTAAGGACCAACACATTTCTTTGGGCATAAACTTTTGTGGGCTCCCACAAACTTCATCAGATGGATTGGAACTCACAAAAGCTTATGCCCAAAGAAATGTTTTGGTCTTTAAGGTGCTACAGGATTCTTATTGTTTTTGTTGTATACAGACTAACACGGCTACCACTCTGGCTCTTTGTAAAGACTATCTGAACAGAGT
This sequence comes from Pelusios castaneus, assembly GCA_007922175.1. NCBI lineage: Eukaryota > Metazoa > Chordata > Testudines > Pelomedusidae > Pelusios > Pelusios castaneus. The sequence continues at coordinate 540,317 of ML685834.1, forward strand.
TTTTAGATTTGACAATTTCTAGTTTTTTTTTAAAAATGTAATGATTAACATGATGTTCTGTAGTCAGCTGGCTTTCTGCTCCTTTTTTTGACATTTTAGTTTAGCTGATTTCTGATATTTTGTTACCAAGTAGTTTTTATGAACCTTGAAGCAATTAACTTTGCAAATCAAAATGCGCAAGGAATAACTTCCATGGATTTTTTGTAAGTGTTGGTGAAGTGGCATTAAGATGAGACCACAGTGCATCAGATATAATTGGCAACAGATCAGTCATTATGACTGTGTAAATGTGATACCAGCGGAGGTGGTTTCCCATGCACTTTGTTATTGCTGCAACGGATGTGAAAACGGAAAGAATCTCCTATGGTGAACAAGCACTCCATGCACCTGTTCCAAAGCTAATTGAAGTCGATGGAAATACTCCCATTGATTTTTGTGTCTCAAAGAAGGTCCTAGCTGATTGCTATCCTGTTCATAATATCTTCTAGGTCAATTGACATTTCCCATATAAGTTCTGCTTCTGCAAGAAAAGCCAATCAAAACACAATGCACAAAAAGATAATATATAAAAATGTGGTATTGAAATTGAGAAGAAGAAAGAGAAGTGGAAGGGAGAGGTTGATGTTCCATCTTTATCTCATCCATTTCACCCTGAGCACTGCAGAATGTGGCGCACTGTACTAGGGAAACTTCTTTTCAAACTGCTGTTGTAATTCTAAAATTCCCACAAGCAGAGAAGCCAAGGAGCATACAGTGCTTTTTGGCAAAGGCCATGTAAGGCTAATGCTGAATTAGTGAACTAGCCCTATATATTTCTGTTCTACAGAAGAACAGGATAGTGGTTAGAGAAAGAATGAGAGAGTGAGGAAGAAACAAGGGAGGATTTTCGGAGTTGAAATCCTGCCCCCACTGAAGTCAAAAAGTTCAGGTGTTGCCCACCCTCTTTTTTCTGGTTGACTTTCTGGGTGACTAAAGAAATGGCAGTAATACAACATGCATGGGAAAATTAAAGAGGAAAATAATTTTTAATCTATACTAGTTAAGAAATGTTTTTGTCAAAAGCCACATTGATGATAACATCTGCATAGCTCTTGAAAGAAAAGAACTCTTGTTACAGTTTCAGCACACCTGTGCCTTCAATTAAGTACTGAGTTATCAGATGATCCACATCCAATAAACACCAGGGCTATGTCTACACTGGCAAGTTAGTTCGAATTAAGGAGGCTTAATTCGAACTAACAAAAGCCATGGCTACACTAGGCTTTAGTTAGTTCGAATTAAGGGCTTCCTTAATTCGAACTAATAAGTTTGAATAGGGTATTCGAACTAAGGGGTTAATTTGAACTAACTAGTTTGAATTAACCAATGTGGCCATGTTAATTCAAACTAATTTCTTAGTTTGAATTAACCGGCCATTGAAATGAATGGGGATTGCTAATTTGAACCAAGCAAGTGCTTGCTTAGTTCAAACTAACATTCCAGTGGGGCCATGCTAGTTCGAATTAAGCTAATTCGAACTAACTAAAATTAGTTTGAATTAGTTAGTTCGAACTAACTAATTCGAACTAATTTTAGCAAGTGTAGACATAGCCCAGGAAAGGAAATACTTCCTATTTCTGGTACTGCTCTTTTGTTAAAGCAAGTACCACAATCAGGCATGAAAAGGAGAATTAGTGACAGAGTCCTGACACTACAGCCTATATCAGTGGTTTTCAAACTTAGGGTCGGGACCTAATACTGGGTCGCAGACCTTCGGGCACTGGGCACGGCACCCTCTGCTGCTGCCGTCGAGAGACTGGAATGCATTGCTCAAAGAGGTAATTGTTGGGTCATGGGCATAAATGACTTTTTTTTCAACTGGGTCCTGAGAAAAAAGTTTGAAAACCACTGGCCTATATATCCTTTCATTTATAAAATTAAATTAGACCCAGAAATTAGTTGTGGATTTGGGTCAAATTAAGGCTCTTCAGGCTTAGTTCTGGCTAGGACTGCCTTTGAATTTGTGTGTGTATGGCAACAAACTATTTACTGTGTATAATTAACTGGTTACTCTTCTGAAATAGCTCTTTAGTCCAAAAGATGGCAGTGTTTTTCTTTTTCCGCATAAAGCAAATTCCCTTTCACAAACCAGTTTTGTTTGCTTTTGAGCTTCTCTCCAATGCATTATATTTCCAGGGTTTTATATACAGTAAAGCCTTTATTGTAAAAGCCGAATTATTGACTAAAAATAAGTCTTCAGCTAGAAAGTGTTTATGTTCACACACATGCACATGAATACTTGCGTGTCTAACGCAGGGAAGGAGCTTTACTCAATTATTAATGGCCTGTATTTGTAATATTATTGTATTTAGCTCTTGATGGAGAGATGCAGCTTCACAGAGCAATTGGCACTTCAGGTGATGTTTTATAAAGTTGACAGAGAAAACCCAAGAATATTTTTTAAATTTAACGTTAAAGATGGAAAGATGTGTTTCATTCAGTCCCACTGACCTTGTAACACAAAGGCTATGTCTACACTAGAAAAGTTAAGTCAACTTTATTAAGCCAGGTTGGCTCCATGCTTCCTGGTCAATGAGACCTGCCAGCCGCTCTCACAGAGGCTCCACGTCTCTCCCCACTAAGCCAGCTCAGCTACCACCCCCCCTTGGCACTGGGCTTCGCCTCCCTCCCCCCAGCCAGCCCTTGTTACTGCTCATGGGAGCAAGTCCTGCTATTCTCACTGGCGGGGAGCTGAGCCCAGCCCCACTGCCACTCCCCCGCCCCAGTTTAAATGGAAACCAGCTGTTTAAAACAGTTAAATTTTACATCCCTACTTCTGATCCTGCATTGGATGAAGCTTGGATGGGCCTGGGTATGGCTTTGGTCACCCACACGCCTGTTATCTCAAGGCTCAGTTACTGCGGTGCACTCCATCTGAGGCCAACCTCAAAAGCTGCAGCTAGTGCAGAATGTGGCCACCGGACCCGTACACAGGGAAGGGGTTAGGAGCATATTAACCTTTTGTTCCACATTCTACGCTGACTGCCATTTCTGGTCTACGTGCAATTCAAGGTCTTGTCTCTAAAGTCGGAAGGGGACTGGGACGCCATTAGTTGAGCGAGTACACGCTCAAGCATTACCCAAATGTTCCTGGAAGGAAGAATACCGTGACTGTCTGGGGTGCAGCACACAAGAACTATGGGCAAGGCATTTTTAGGTGTGGGCCCTCACTTCTCTAAATAGATCCTCGTGCTGAACCTGGTCAATTTTAAAACAAGATGTAAAACACCTCTTTGTGCGCGGTTTTCCCTGACTGTAGGTCTTTCATTTGTTGGACACTTAGGTCCACATCCTAAGATCACTATGGGAGGCCAGAGTATTGTGAAGTTGCTTGAAAGGGTTAGTGGAGGATCCTTCAGCATGAGGAAACCTGGGTTGGAGTGAAAGTGGTATTGCTGGTATTATACTATCCATTTCTGACCCCACCCCGCACTCCTCTAGATGAAAAACAACAGAGTCCGGTGGCACTTTTAAAGACACAGATTTATTTATTGCATGAGCTTTTGTGGGAGAAAATCCCACTTTGTCAGATTTTCTCCCACGAAAACTCACACGATAAATAAATTTGTTAGTCTTTAAAAGTGCCCCAGGACTCCTTGTTTGTTTGGCTGACCTAGATTAATACGGCTACTCCTTTGGAACTCATCATGAAAGACAAGATGGGAGCCAGAGGGTTAGGGAAAAGACATTCTGGAGAGGGGTACACGGTAGGAGTTCTGAGTCCCCTAGCGCTCTACCCAGGTGAATATTGGATGGTAACTACCACCCAGCAGTCATGGCAGAAATAAACAGAATATAAATGCAAGCAGGTTGCCATTGCATCATGCTTCCTTTACAAGCCCCGAACATTGCTCCCCAACAATGTGCTTCTCCCTTCTTCTGTAAGTCACTGGCTGTGGCCAACTTACCTGCAGCATTTTCTCTCTCCCCTGAGATCTATTTTAGTGAGTCCGTTAGGGACACATCTTGCATCTTAAACAAGGGGAGGCTGTGTTTTAATAACGCAATGCAACTTCAGAGTGGCTAATACAAAACCCCGCAGTTTTAAAAGACATAAAGATGTGTTGGTAGAAGATGGGCTGAAACTAGCTGCTTGTGTAGTTTAGCTGTTTTCCAGCAAGAAACTATGACATACTGTAGATTACCTCCATAATAGCCAGTCTCGTCTTGCTGTGCTGTTAAATTTTTTTTTTCCTCCTGGGAACTTTACAGGATAACTGATGGCAGTATTTTAGTCCTTGTATAACGTCCACAGAACTGCTTATGGCAACCCAAGAAATGAAAATATAAAACTATATGGAGTTTAACAAACAGGTTGAGTGATCTAACTGCACCTCCATTCCCAGGTGAATTCACTTAGTCCAATTGCTTGATTGGAGGTGATAATGTAGGATTATTTGCTCTGGCAACTTCTATACTGCAGTTTGAGACAGGAATAGTCAAACAAAGGTCCGAGCAAGGGCAATAGAATGAGAACAAATGGTTTTATGTGAGTAAGAAAATGCAAATGGAAAGGACATGAACTTCAATGAGCATCTTCAAATAGAAACCAAGACAAATCTGTGAAGTTGTGTTTTCTTAAGTATAATACTCCTAAGAACAAAAAATAATTACTGCAATAGGCACACAAAAACAAGACGAATAAGCAATAAATGAAGCTGTTTTTTAAGGGATTGTCTATGCTGAAAATGTTGTGTTGATCCCCGTGGATCAATGCAGTGAGATTGATTAAGGGGCCAGTGTAGACCCGCTCAATCGATCCCGGAAGTGCTCTACCGTCGACTCAGTAACTCCACCCCTCCAAGTGGAGAAACACTGCATTGAAGGGAGAGCACTTCATGTCGATGCAGCCAATTAAAGACACTGCGATAAATGAGAGTAACTAAGTCGATGGGAGATGTGCAATTTGCATGCCACAGAATGTGTATCTCGCCTCAACTTAGCTCCATAGTGGAGACCAGGGCTAAATTTGAACTTACTCCTTGAACACAAGTCAATGAGCTTTCTAGGTATTTACTCCTTTAAAAAACAGGCCATTTATTTAGCTGCTTAAATCTGGATGCAAATGGCTAAATTTAGGGACCCGTGTTTGAAATTTTTGAGCAAAATACTTTGGCAATTTTAATAACCTCAGAATAATGTGGATAGTAAGAAATAATTTCTGTGAATACACTGTTGATGAGAGATTCACACATGGGTGTTTTTTTTAAAACTAATTTGCAGTGGTGCTTTCTGAAATATGTACAAGTGCATACATATTGATTTTATTAATGAAAATTAAGCATGTGCAAATCTGCTTCAATGGAGACTGCAGGGCATGGAAATGGAAAGTTAATCATACTTAGCATTCATAGAATTTTCATCATCAGCGTTCTTTACTCATATTCAGTCAGTGTCAGACCCTTGAGTGGAATGCTGGGATTACAGGCTGCCACTCTTTTACTCATATATCCAGACTATGACACTGGATCGAAGGGAGAGAAAACGGAAATATTATGTGTCAGAAATAAAGATCTAAAAGCCGGCTGATCTTGACATAAGCCCAGTGATTTGGGCTCAAAATTTAGATACAGAAATATTGTGAAGATTTTTTTTCTAAAAAGCAAAAAGTTTTTTGGTTTTGATTAAAATATTCCACTGTGGGGTTATTAATTCAGCCAAGGTAACATTGTGCTAGTGCATGAGGACTGTGAAACCAGAAAATACATGTGCTGTTGATCAGTCTATTTTCAGTGCCTAAACTGGGTTAAATTGGTGACATCTAAATCTGATTTTTAAAAAACAAATTCTCTGGTTTCATAATCTAAAACTTCACTAGTAATGCAAGCAAGGAATTTCGTTATTTTTAATGTACCTTTTAATTGAGTGTCTTATTAAAATGCCTGAGTGGCAATGTATAACTTATGGACTGACCCCGCAATGGCAATGAAAAACTTATGGACTGATGGTTCAGATGTATGACCAGAGCTGTACCCTGTCACAGGGCCTCCTGCCTGTAGTGGTGTTGCAGGATTAGCCCAGAAATACACTTCCTGCAGACCCATAGGGACAGATTTTCAAAGAAGTTTAGGTGTGTAAAGATCCAGATAATCACCTTGTAGGATTTTCAAAAGCATCTATGAATGTTAGGTGCCTAAATCCCATTGATTGCTAGTCCTACAAGGTGCCTATCTGCGTCTTTAGGTGCCTGCATATCTTTAAACATCTGGGCCTTAATGCTTGTCTGAAATGAACTGGCAACTCATTTGATGCGTGAGTCTTCAGATAAAACAGAGGGATGCTGTACGTTCCACTGGTTTGATAATTAAACAGTTTCTGAGAAGCTGCTGAATGGTGGGGCTCTTCAGACCTGTGAGGAGCTGAGAATTGCTCAAGCCAATGAGAAAATAATTGCTGCAGATGTGCTGGTTCTTTTAGGCAGGAGGTATGCGTCAAAGGCCTTTAGCTGTTGTTTTTCCATTTATTCTGAAATGAGAAGCAAGAGAGATTTCTATTGGCAGCAGAACATGAAGTATATTGGGAATTGCCTGGGTCAAATAATTCTGCACTCTCTTATCAAATAGTAGTTTTAGGAATATTATTCCATATATTGGTTGTATTAGTGATCTGTTTCTCCTGGTAACTGAAAGGCAAGTGTTGCCTGTCTGTGTTTGAGGAAGACAACCTCCCTTGACAGAGACAGAGTGGAGAGGGTTTATGAAATTCTGCATATAAATTACTTATTTATTTTGGTATGATTGTATTCTAGAAGAGAGATTTGAGCTATAACTGTAAAATGCCTATCACCATGAAATAATACCTGCAATTCATGCTTTTTGTTCTGAATATCTTCTATCTCACATCTAAACAGCTAGATGCCATAGATAGATAGCTAATATATATTATACTTTGTGTCTACATATATACTGGTTACCTTAAAGGATCAAGGGCTTTTCTTCTAGTCAGGCCAGACGTAAATAGAGAGAGCTGCCTGGTGGACCAGTCAGCTGAGAGCATCAAGTCATTGTTTTTCTTTTTGACATCGATGCTGTTAATTCATTTGAGATTGTTTATTTGTAAGAAAAGGCAACTCTTTCTTTTTGTTGTGGTCTGTATGTATAAGAGAAAATGAGTCACCATCATTAACTTTCCCCCAGCAGAATTAGCTTCTCTCCTGTGGAGAGTTTATGGCTAATTAGTGTCTGTACTAGCTAATAGCAAAAATTAAGGATAGGGACAGACATAAATTGTTTACAGAATGAGATGCAAATCCAGAGGAAATAGCTGCAAAACAGGGTTAAACTTGGATTCATGCCTATTTCTAAACATGTTGGAAGTCTGCTACTATGAAATGTACTGTAATTTTTAAAAAGAGGGGGGCAAAAAAAACCCTGTGGCTTTCAAACAACTAATTAGCAGGCTTTGGAAAAAATATTACTTTAAATGTTCAAGCCTGAGAGAATGTTGCCTGCAGTTGACCGAGTGCTCACTAAACAAGTAGCTGGGAATCATTCTCAGCCATTTGTTCTCACTAAGGACAAGCAGACACAGGCTTGAGGTTAAAAAATGCACTAGGCCTTCAGACTGGATTTGATTTGCCATGGGGCAATTTAGAAATTTGGCATACTTGGAAAAATACCCTGTCCTCCTGCCTCTATTTACTTCTCTAATAATATCCCCTTAGAGATTCACGTTTCCTCAGATCACATCCTCCTCAGTCTTTTTTTGGAAAATGAGGTTCCACTCAAGTAAACCAAATAGTTACAGAATCGTTGGCTATGTCTACACTTGTTAATTTAAGTCGACTTAGCATGTCCACACTAAAAAATTAAGTCGACTTAAATGGGACCCTGCCAAATTGACTTAAAGCATCCACACTGGACACCTAAGTCGACTTGTAGGGACTAGGTGGACCTGGGACAGGTCCACGGTGGCAGGGAGGGCATCCCTTGCCAAGTGCCAGGGGGCTCAGTATTTGCCCCATTGTACCTGGGTACAATGGGGCTGAGCAGGACATGGACACTGGCAGGGCATAGGAGCAGAGTTGGCAGGGCTGTGTCCTGCCTTGTGGGTGGGCACGCCAGGCTCTGCCTGTCCCAGCCACCCTGGCAGGGAGGGCAGTGGGGAGCCCTGGAGCCCTTTAAGTCGACTTAAAGTTGATTTACGGCTAATCTGCATCTACACTGGCTAAGTTGACTTAATAAAGTCGACTTAGCCAATAAAGTCGACTTTAAAGTAGGTTTTATAAAGTCGACTTTAATTTTCCTTAAGTTGACTTAAGCAGCTTGCTTAAATCAACTTAAGGAAAGTGTCGTGTAGACGCAGATTAAATTAAGTCGACTTAAGCTTGCTTAAGTCGACTTTGTAAGTGTAGACGCACCCATAGAAACTGGAAGGAACCACGAGAGCTCATCGAGTCCAGTCCCCTGCACTCATGGCAGGACCAAGTATCCTCTTAAAACTCTTTCCTAGTGAAAAAAGATTTCTCCTAATATCCATCCTATACCTCCCCCCACTGCAGCTTGGCTTGAGCCAAGGACTTGAGCCCAGTCAGGCCTGCTGAGGCTGGTACTGAGCGTTGTGTTCCGGGTCCTGTCTGAGAGTCGGAGAATCACTGGGTTCCATCCTGAGTAAGGTGAAGGTGCAAAGTCAGTCACCTAAGGGCAATGCTCACTGAAAGAGGAGCCAAAGGTGCGGATAGCCGCACATGGACACACCGCAAGCAGTAAGAAGCCATGCAGAGAGCTACAAAGGAATACTCAGCACAGGAGAGGCCGTGGGAAGTGGCTTTTAGACTCATAGGCTATGTCTACACTTGTTAATTTAAGTTGACTTAGCTAAGTTGACTTAACAAAGTTGACTTTAAATTGACTTTGTTAAGTTGACTTAGCATGTCCACACTTAAATTTTAAGTCAACTTTGAGGGGACCCTACAAAGTCGACCTAGAGCGTCCACACTGGATGACTAGGTCGACTTGTAGGGGCTAGGCGGACCTGGGACTGGTCCACGGTGTCAGGGGGTAACCTGGGACTGGTCCAAGTGCCAGGGGGTTCAGCCTTTGCCCCATTGTACCCGAGTACAATGGGGCAAAGGGGGACAGGGACCCTGGCAGGGCATCGGGGCAGGGTGGGCCGGGCTCTGTCCTGCCCTTTGGGGGGCATACCAGGCTCTCCCTGTGCCAGCCACCCTGGCAGGGAGGGCAGTGGGGAAGCCCTGGAGGCCCCTAAGTCTACTTAGAGTCGACTTAGGGGTACTCCACATCTACACTGACTTAAGTTGACTTTAGAAAGTCGACTTAAGCAGAAAGTCGACTTAAAATGGGGTTTAATAAAGTTGACTTAATTTTTCCTTAAGTCGACTTAAGCAGATGCTTAAATTGACTTAAGGAAAGTGTAGTGTAGATGCAGAGTAAATTAAGTCGACTTAAGCAAGCTTAAGTCGACTTAATTTACAAGTGTAGATGCACCCACAGACTCTAAGGTCAGAAGGGACCAGTTACTATGATCATCTAGTCTGACCTCCTGCACAATGCAGGCCTCAAAACCTCACCCACCGACTCCTGTAATTAACCTCCAACCTGTGACTGAGTTATTAAGGTCCTCAGATCATGATTTAAAGACTTTAAGGTACAGAGAATTCACCAGCAAGTGAGCCGTGCCCCACGCTACAGAGGAAGGTGAAAAATCCCCAGAGACCTAGCCAATCTGCCCTGGGGGGAAATGCCTTCCCGACCCCAAATATGGCGATCAGTTAAACCTTGAGCATGTGTGCAAGTCTCACCAGCCAGACACCCAAGAAAGAATTCTCTGTAATAACTCAGAACCCACCCCATCTACCCTCCCTTCTTAGGCCACTGGCATATCCACCACCAGTAGTCAGTCTTTTCTGCATCCATGTACCATAATACAGCAACATTTGAATACAAATGCATGGGGGGGGGGGAAGGAGGGGTATTATCTAAGTTTGTATTCAGTAGGCACCCTTTCTTGGAGTCAAGTAAGGGATTAATTGCTAAAAAACAAACTGGATTTGCCCCAGCTCTTGTATAACAGGGGCAAAATGTGCTTTTCTCTAATCTCCCAAGCCATAATCTTTGACTCATTTTGTGAGGGTGCAGCGCATGGTGGGCATTTGCTTAGTAGTGGCCGGCATAAGTCATAAAGCCTGCTAAAATATTGAGATCTGGCATCAGAGAACACAATGGGAAATCCAAATCGTGTTCATTGTCATTAAATTTGTGGGGCTTTTTACTGCTTAGTATCATGTGGTGCCAGGCCACCTGCTTGTTTCCAATTGCACATTTGGATTTTTCTTTTCAACCATTATTTCACTGGCATAGTCGGTGCGAGGGATTTTTTTGCCTTTCAGAAGGAAATTAGAATAACTTATATAGAGCTCAGACAGAAATGTAGTCAGTTGCTGGGCTCCTTTTGATGTGTCTGTGTTGCTCCCAGAAGTACCACCTTGAAAGGACAGTATTTTGGGGGTGCATATGTCAGTTAATTGTTTGGGTGCTTTTGGAAATAACATGTGTTGTGCTAACTGTTTCAAAGCAGGTGAATTAGGGAAAAGAGCCTTCTTGCAGGATTCAATATGTTCCTTTTATCTCGTCAAGGTGGTAGCCCTGCTGATGGAGACATTTTAAAAGAGGGTTGAACAAAGGACTCAAGAATACACCACGGGGGAAGAATCTTGAAATGGCAGGGGGTGGAATAACACATTTTTTTCGTATGTAGTTTTTATGATTTACCTCCGTCCTCAGGAGTAGTTTCACATAGTTTCTCCCGGCTTTCTGTTGCTAAGGTGGAAACATTCCATGAGCATTTTCCATGGTCTAACAAAGTAGGAAGAAACTTTTAAAATGGATGCCCTTATCTCGCAGAGGCACTATTCCCACTGATAATACCTAGATCCTTTGGTTTGGTGAACATGAAAGCTTTGGTGGTGGTCTAATGAAATTCCTCATACTGTGTAAGTCTGGAGCTGTATAGACGCTGAAGTGTGTTGTCATCTTGAAGTTATTCTGTGGCCACATCTTTCTGGACAGAGTTGGCATGTGTGAATAAATTTAGTAAATAAAGGCATATTTTGAGTTGTTCTTGGACCAAATTTTTTTTCCCCCAGAGAATGAAAAATTGCTTAAAATATACTTTCAAAATAGCAGTGCCACAATGCCACATCTGCCATAACACTTACCATGCATGAGAGATGAGATTTCTGGGTATGAGAGAGGGGACCTTTTAAAGTAGTTTTTCCCTTCCTTTATAATTATCAAGATCAATTAATGATGTGTCACAATTCTGAACTATATTATAGTTTGAAAATTTATGCATAATCAACAAGCATGAGTAATACTTGAGATTACTCAGAATTCATTGATATTGTATTAGTCAGATGATTATTATAGAAGTAGCAATTTATGGAAGAGACTTAGAGTCATAGAAACTGGAAGAGACCATGAGAGGTCATTGAGTCCAGTCCCCTGCACTCATGGCAGGACCAAGTACCCCCTGAAACCATCCCTGACAGGTGTTTGTCAAACCTGCTCCTAAAAGCTCCCAATGATGGAGATTCCACAACCTGCCGAGGCAACATACGCCCAGGATCCCACTATGTTTGATGATCATCGCTGAGGAGTTGAAAGATGTCAAACTAGTACAGGGCAGTGTTTCCAATGTGTATTTTTCAAGCACCGTCCACTTTTAATGAACTGGTAAGATGCTTTGCTGTAGTATATGGAGTTTCTGGGAGGCAAACTCTCAGCCAAGCCAGGGTTGCTCGCTCAGCTGGCAGAGTTCTGGGCTGTGATTGCTGATTCCCTGGATGCTTTTGGGGAACAGCTGGTACCCACCAAGATTCTCTGCTCAGTATCCCCCTTTGGAGCCCTGATATTATAACGGACCCTCACTCCCATCCCTGGTTTTCATTTGTTGTCCCCTGAAATTATTTGATGACTCAGTCCTTTGACTTCTCCCCTTGAGATGAATGGGTGGCTTTTAGATGTGGGCAGGCATAAGGCACCTGGTAACAACTCAGAAGCTGCAGTGAGTCAGCACATAGGCACAACTCATCTGCACTGACTTACCACTCCAACAGAGCTTGCAGAGACTCAGGCATTCAACAGCAACCTATTGCTAAGAAGAGTCTGGGTCAGATGACCCCCTCAGGCTCAAGTATTTCCACAACCCCACCAGAGAGCTGCCAATCAGTCTGAGGAACAGCGCTAGCCAGCCAGAAATCCTATTGCTGTCCACCAGATTCCTGAGATTCCCAGCTTGCTTCTGTTCCTGCTCCTGCCCCTGCTTTGTCTGAGCCCTGTCCTATGCCAGTCTTGCTCCAGCCCCATCACCAACCCATTCCAGTTTTGCCTCCATCTCCTGATCCTCCCCAAACCCTCAGACTCTGACCACCCAACTTTGGCCTTCAGCTGTATCTGACTCTGGCTTTGATGTTCACTTGGCTTCTCTTTGGACCTTGACTACCTGGCTTCCACTGCTGGACTCTGCCTGTGATTCTAATTCTGATGTGTCTATGGAATCTGATCTTGGTTTTGATGGTACTTGGTCCTGCCATGAGTGCAGGGGACTGGACTCGATGACCTCTCACGGTCCCTTCCAATTTCTATGATGTCCCTGGATTTCGTTTTCAGCACCACTCTTTTCCCAGGCCCAACCCTATGCTTATCTGCGACCTATGCTCCAACCAGGAGCACCTGATTATCTGAGGCAGCATCGGACAGTTTCTACCACCTGGTTGGCTTCCTGGATAGCTGATCGTGAAAGAAACGACATAAACGTGTAGAAATCTAGTAATACTACAAAAGGTGATACATAAAAGATCCATTGTTGTTTTAAGCAGACGTCTGGGAGCCTGGGTTGTACAATTGAGTTATGAGTTCTAATCTTGGCTTTGACACTGTCCTATTCTGACTTTAGCTGAGTTCCTTGATCTCAGTTTGTGCCCCAGTTTCCTCCTCTGGAAAAGGGTCTGAGAGAACTTGGGATTACTGAGATTTACTATTTGTAGAGAACTTTCAGAGCCTAACATGAAAGGCAGTGTGCAAAGTACACAGTATCATTATTCAACTCCTTTAAATGCTGCTGTGTATGAGCGTTTTTGAATTAGCTTTTGTTGGGAGTGCACTTACAGCTGATGTCCCTCAAACTGCAATGTGAAATCTTAAAGATCAATGTCCAGAATAAAAACAACTCAAGCCAGAAAAGAACTGCTCAGGAGAAGCACTGATTTCTTCCATTGTGGACCTGACAGTCTTTCACTCTTTGATTTGTCATTCTAAGGAGCCACTTAGAGATCTTGGGTAGTCGACATTCAGTGTTTGTACACTTTACATGGACTAATGTAGTCAATTCTGTACTGTGCAATCAAGAAGCCATTACACAGCATTCAGAATTGCAATGCTGCAGTCAACATAAATCTCTGTTTTTGTTTTCGTGTACAGCAGCTTGGTTGTTCAGAATGTTTGCAGCAGGCACAACACATCCAGCCCCTCTTGCTGAAAGACACTGATTTGTTTTTATTCCCACTTTCCAGAAACTGCTAAACAAAAATGTTCAAATTAATTAAAGATACATACACAGAGGAGGAACACAGCACTGACTTTTCAGTTATTAACAGAGATTCCAATGTTTGGCATAATGTGTATATACTGGAAACTTTTACGGTCATAGGACAAAATTCAGCTGTTGTCACATGCTAAAGCAAATAGATGTCTGTGTCTAGTATATGCTCTAATGGAAATAAGTCACAACATGATGGCAGAACCATGATAAATTCCCTTATTGTAGACTCATGACCCATCTCACCTGCATTCTGACTATTGTAGCTTGACGGAGTTCATAAGTTCATTATGGCTTCCCTCTTGATTATCAAGCTCTGCAGTTTTCTCCTGGCAGACACCTCATCCCACCTGGAGCTAGAGGCTATGTGAACCTTAAACTGCAGAGTTTTCTCTGGGCATCTATGTAAGTCAGGCTTGCCTGCAAACATCTGCACTCAGGCCCGCGTGGCTCTGTCCATGCTGATACTGCTGCAGTAGCCAACGTTCAGTACCAGGATTCCTGGAGACAGATCCCAATATTCTTAGCCCCTCACTAAGATGAGAGACTCCAGGGATTGTTTTGTGACTTGTCTTTCATTCCCAAGCCTCTGTATGGAAATGTCCTTAGCTTTTCTACACAATAGCCCAAATGGCTCCTGGCTCAGCATCCTCTCTTTGCTAATGCATGAATCCAGCACAGTTGAATGTTCCTGCTTCTGGCTGCAGTGTTATTGCAACAGGATGCAGACGGAGAGATGGGAGATGGTGGAAGGCATTTCTACCGTGGCTTGTGACCCTCAGAAGGTGGTGTTGGGTCTTGGCAAGGCGATCATTCAGACTGGATGTTGCCATGATCAAGTGGAGACAGCTGATGAATGCTGCTATTGCTGTGGACTAGCACTTCTGATGCAGGAAAACTAGCAAAAAGTAATGGAATTACCTCGTCGTACAGATCTGGGATGGCCAGAGGCCTACCCAGAATTGATTTTTTTTTTTTGGCAGAGCCTGTGGCTGACACGGGTGGGGACAAGCCTTGTGTCAAGTGAAACAGAGACTGATTAAAAATGTGGGGTGAATTGCTTAAAATATTATTGGCAGGGCCGTCCTGTGGGGGGAGCTGGGCCCAGGGCCAATTAGCCAAAGCGAGGCCCCCACCCCCGATGCTGGAGGGGAGCGTGGCAGGCCAATTGGCCCGCTCCGCCTCCCAGGGAGCCGGATCTGGGCTGGGAGGCCGAGGGTGCTGGCGCGGGGAGCCGGCTCTGGCCCTGGAGGCCACCTGTTGAGGGGGGTGGGGTGAGCCGGCTCAAGCCCTGGCCCAGGGCCAGGAGGCCGCCTGCCAAGGGGGAGCCAGGCCCGGAGGCCGAGGCTGCCTGAGGGGGCGGCGGTTGAGCCACAGTCGGCTCTGGTCCTGGCCCCGACCCCGGAGGCCGCCTGCGGGAGGGAGCCAGTGGACCCGGACCCGTGCCAGGAGGCCGAGGCCACCTGCAGGGAGGAGCCAGCCGTTTGGGGCAGGCCGGCCCAAAGGCTGGGCCCCACGTGCTCCACTCCTGGGTCTGCCTGCTCCACCCTGGGGGCGGGGAGGGCCAGCCCAGGGGCCGGGCATAGCCCTCCTGGCCCGCCCTGCCCCACTGCCTTCAGCTAGCTGCTGAAGGCAGTGGGGCAGCTGTGGGAGGAGGGGCTGCAGTGCGCACGGGCCCTGCATTGCCCCACTGAGAGCGGGACTGTGTGGGGCCCACGTACCTGCGGGGCCCAGGGCAATCGCCCCATTTGCCCCCCCCAGGGACGGCCCAGATTATTGGGTAGGCCATGGCCCACCCAGGCCCATCTGTAGCTTAGTCACTGGGGATGGCTACAGAACTTCCTCGTGAGGAAAGCCATCCATCTTCCTGAAGCTCTGTGAGCAACTTGGCCCAACCCTCCAGCACCAAGCCCTGCAAATGAGGGCTGCGATAGCAGTGTAGAAACGAGTAGCTATTGCCATCTGGCAGCTGGCTATCCCAGCCTGCTACAGGTCAGTCGACAACCAGTTTGGCATAGGGCAAACAGGCCAGGGCTCTGTTACCAGTACTGGTTTTAATGCAGTTTCAGTTTGGAGAAGTTTTGAAGGATGTTAATCTGTTGGATATCCTTGATTGAAAGAGGGATGAATTTTTCTATGCCTGTGATGGAAGACCATCTACATGCGAAGGAAATATTTTATCTTCTATTGACTGATCAATGGAGAAGGCTAGTAAGCTTGGATATAGAAAGTTCGCCTCAGACTAGAAATCTCACTCACTGCGTTGTTTCTCTTGTATGAAAAATTCTCAAGCATCACAGAAAAATTCAGGGAAAAATTCAGATGAAGAGTAACAGGAGGCTGAACTAGGATGAAGAAGCTAGATAAGAACAAGACTGCCTTCTCCCCTGACCCTGACAGAGTGTATGTATTATGACCATCAGGAGGTCAAATTCCTCTTTCACCAAAGGGATTTTTCACCAAGTACAGCCACTGGGACTTATGATGCAGACTGTGTGGGGCAATGCCGTAATGCTACTATTGTGTGAGAGTATCGTGGTAGTGAGGTATGATGCTGACTGCTCGGTTTATAGCTCTGTGTGGAACTATGCACCTTCCAAACTCCTGATTAGACAAATAGCATACTGAAGGTAATCATTTCCCATTCTTAATTAATATTCTGTGTGCAATCAGCTATATAAATCCTATAATTATAGCACTGGCATGAGAAAACAAATGCTAGGGTGGTGACGAAGCATGTGTAGGGCATACAGCCATATGTACACGTAGTCTAGCATTTAAATATCAAAACACCAAAGCTCTTTGGTTTGTAGTCTTGACACCCCACTCGTAAGTTCTGCATGAACAATGTGTCATAAAAATCCCAAAGAGGTGTTGATGGTATTTGGCACTTTTCTAATTTTAAGGCCCAAATAAAATGTCCTTTACCTGAAAAGTACCCCATTTACAAAGTAGGTCTGAAAGGAAAATAGGGAGACTGGCCCTATTATGGGGACAAAGTTAATTGTGTCTGGCAGGCTTTACTGTCCATTTCAATACCTTCAAATGTTTACAGACTCATTATTTTAAGATTAACATAACTGAATTTCTGGTGTTTATAATGGTGGTTGTTTGACAGCTACAACCATCTTGTTAGGGAACACCTTACCCTTGAGCTAGAGATACATCATGATGCACACACACACACATTTTTAGACATGTGATAACAGGAGAATTTCCAGAAATGTCTATGAAGATTTTGGTACCTACATAAAATACACTGGTGATACTTCACGTTATTTATGTCTTCCTGATTTTATAGTTCCACTCTGATGGCATCACACGGCAGGCTTGGCCATCTGTATGTAACTGAAGGCATAATTTGTCCCCAGCAGCCAATCTGAGTCACATGCATGGTCTTAGGTAAAACCAATAGAGGTGTGACAGTTAGAGCAAAAGACTTGCACTCCCTTGGTACATAAGGCCTAGACTCAGAATTAACTCTCACTCAACCCACTGCTTGGTATATAGCCACACCACCATAGGAACAGACCAAGGGATGGATTGTGACATACAGTTAGTTTCCTGTTTCAGCCCATACTCCAGGGTCTGTGTAAACATCTGCTCCAGTAAGAGATTGCTTCACCCTCTGCTAGCCAGAGAGAATGGAGCTCTGGTCCCCTATTCCCTCACCCTGTACACCCATTCCCTTGTGTTTGCACTGGAGTTGAGGCTGCTTTCCCTGCTGTGATGTAGGTAGCCCATGCAAGGGAATAAGGGGCACCATATACCACTTTACTCCCCTGAATAGGCCTGCAAGGTCTTAAATACGTTTTTACACAACACCTTGGCGTTTACCATAGGAACACATCGTGTGGCCAGAATATACCCACTGGTAATTGGGCTACATATAAGAGTAACTGGAGGAAATTCTATGGCCTGTGTTACACAGGAGTTCAGAATAGATCTCTTGGTCCCCTCTTTCTTAAAATATATGAATGCTATTGAAACACTCCATCCCTCAGCTATTTTTTGAAAATCTGGCTCTGATTTGTGGCTGTCTTTCTTCACTTAGAAGCATACATAGCTTGTGTGCGCGTGTTGATGTTGAAAGGTAAACTACGGCCAGGATTTCTGTAAAACGGTTAGCGATTCTGGATGCCACAATTCTTGGATTTCAAACCTTAAAAGGGTTTTCAGAGGATTGGTACTCCAGAAATTTCTGAAATGCGGCCCCTTGAAGATTTCTTAAATTAGGTATCGGAAGTTGAAGCGCTCAGAATCACTAATTCCCTTTTGAAATAATTTCTTTTTTGACACTAATAAGCGTTCAGTAGAAAACAACCCTACATTGGCAGGGAGATGGACTGAATAAATTTTATAGGTTGCTTCTGTGTTTTCTATCTATGCTCACCAAAGTCCCTGTGAGTTGGAAATGTACTATGCCAAAATAGCATGCTGACAATGCATGAAGATGCATAACAAATACACTGAGAGCCATTCAGCAAAGTAATGATTTAGGTAGAAGGAGTGTCACATTTTCTATGGGTATTAGCTCAGCAATAGTACTGAATTGAATAAGGAGTGCTAGAATGCAGTAAAAAAGTAGTCTGAGACAGATTTGACTTCTCAAGTTATTAAAGATTTGGCACCGTCAGCTGATCACACTGGACATACATTTGATAACACAAGGAAATACACTAGATTGCTATTTATCCCATTAACACAGTGCTGCTAATTTGCTTCAGCAGCTATGCAAAAGAATTACAATATCAAAAAGAAAAATGAAAGTGGAAAAAGGAGTGGGGGTCTGAGTTGTGTCTTGAGGAAACTCAAACTCTCTGGGTTTTTGATGTACTTCAGCATTTTATATCATCCTACATTACTATCTCTATATTGAGTCACATCATTATGCAAATATCATAAATTGCAATAAAATCAATTAATGTTCCATTAACTCTCATAAAAATGTTTAATCACCAGTTTACCACTGAGACGGTGTTTCTGGTTTGATTGCTGGCAGCCTAATGGCCCTGCTAGAAGAGGTCTGTGAGCAGCACAGTTATTGAATTATCATTGAGAAGACTACTTTCTTTGTATCTGTAATACAGTAACGTAGGTTCAAAAATTTCAACTTCAGCGTTTCAAACCAGGCACCTAACGCCATATGTAAGCACCGCTAAATAAAGGCTGCGGTGAGACAGTGAACTATGCTGCTAAAGGACCAGGGAGAGGAAAAACTAGGGTAGATCTTAGCCATCTTTGCAGTTCTATGACTGAGTGTAATTTAGACAGGCTCCATGGGCCTGCCTCAGGCTATGTCTACACTTGCTAAAATTAGTTCGAATTAGTTCGTTCGAATGAACTAATTCGAACTAATTTTAGTTAGTTCGAATTAGCGATCCCCATTCATTTCAATAGCTAGTTAGTTTGAACTAAGAAATTAGTTTGAATTAACATAGCCACCTTGGTTAATTTGAACTAGTTAGTTCGAATTAACCCTTTAGTTTGAATACCCTATTCGAACTTCTTAGTTCGAATTAAGGAAGCCCTTAATTTGAACTAACTAAAGCCTAGTGTAGCCATGGCTTTAGTTAGTTCGAATTAAGCCTCCTTAATTCGAACTAACTTGCCAGTGTAGACATAGCCTCAAACAGTTAAGTCAACTTATGAGTTTGCCATCGTGTGCCCCCAAATTTCTGCAGTTTTGCATGCTTTGTCCCCACCCTTCCACGTACTCCTGCTGCCCTCAGACCTGCCTTAGCATGCCTGCTACACCACAGGCTTGTGAGCGGTCCCTTGGAGGTCAGCTTCGTGGCTGTCTCCCCCAGTGCCAGCTCAGACAACAGAACTTTGCGGATCCCTCTGGCTTCGTTACCCAGCACAATGTGACTGGAGCAGTTGTGAGGATCTGACCCCAAATTTTCAGAAGTGTTTTTAAAATCATTCCATTTTTGTTTAAGATGTCTGTATGTTTGCCTGTTCTGTTCTCTTTAGCTGTCATTATTCACAGGGACAGCTGTTTAATTTGCCTTGCAGAAGGACCTGAAACAAACCTGCCTGTGAATTGCTGTGTGAACAGGTCATGTGAGGTCATTAATGCTGAGGCGGAACTTTACATTTTCAAAGTGCTTTATAAATAATAATTGCATAGAATTCCATAGTGCTCAAAGTTTTGTGGCTCTCTTAGGGAGGTAACCACTATTTTTAGGAGCAGGGAAGTGCATTGCAAATCTTGCTACAACCAAATGTGGGTGCCAGGTGACTGATTACTGAGACACCATTGTAATCCCACTGTGCATGGCAGAATGGGGTAGGATTTAGGTAGCTTGTGAAGTACAGGATCCACACCTTTTGTGAGCTGCAGGGGAGAGCAGCTTGCCTCTTAGGAGGAGGGAAAGGCAGGGATCAGTGATTCTCTGACTGATAGCAAAGACCAGTGGCCCTTCATAATCTTCTCCCCCCCCCAAATGGGGCATGAACCAGAGGGGTAGGCATCTTCTGCTACTCAGCCTTGCCTTGCTAGTGGCAGGAGCCAAACCCCCACTTGCAGATGTCAAGGAAAATCTGCTGACTCCTTGTGGAAAGTTTACTTTGTTAATTTCACCAGGCTATTAGAAGGGTAGGTGTGACTCAGTCCAGAAAACAATAAAGAACAGTGGGAGATAGGTGTCAACAGGTGACTGGCCCCTTCAAGGAGAGATGCCCAGGTTATGTGATAGCCTGAAGAGCCCCAGGTGCTTATAAAGACCAGGAAGAGTTTAAATGAGCTAGAGGACCGCAGAAGAAAGAGAGCTCATCTAGGAGCCATTGGTTTGGAGACGGAAGGAACACCTGTATTAAGTGACTTCTGGGCAGATAGCTTGGGAAGCGAGAGCTACAGAGTACGAAGGTTCTTGCAGGAGTCCCTGGGTCAGGACATTGGCTGGGAGAGATGAAGGAAAAGGCTCTGAGAACTGTAGTCCATACGGAGAGGAGGAAGTTTTTAATTTTGGCATTTTGCTTAAGTGTCTGTTTAACCATTAATTTGTTCCCTGGATCTGAAGCAGACTTTGGCATAGCATCAATCCTTCCTGGGCCAGTGAGCTAGCCTAGTGGCTTTCAGAAGAAACGCTAGCACTAGCTGCTTTTGAGCAAAAATTTAGGCTGAAGATTTTTTTTTTTCTAAAATTACCATTAAAGCTGAAATCCCAGGGAAGGGCAAGTATTGACTTTGCCTATCTTCTTTAGAGTTTGTTCTGATGAATTTTCATGTAGCACATGATTCTCTGTAGTATCTAACTGGTTCCCAGTACATTTAATCTTCATGGTAAGGTTGCTAATGGACTCCATAGAGTTTTCTGCCCTTCCTGTTTGATTGGTTAAAGGAAGCTCTTCCTGGAGAATGATTTTTCAAAGAGGAGGACTTACAGAAGGCCTGAAAGATGATCAGCTTCTGCACTAGCTAAAGGAAACCCCTGTGTTAAGAGAACTTTATCTCCTGCTCTCGTAGACTTTGCACTGGGCCTTGAGAACTGCTTCATCCCAGAAAAGCACAGGATTTATTCTACAATAAATATAAAAAACAGAATTCGGCACGTCATTGTAGCTTTCAGCATTGCAGAACTGGTTCCACGATCCCTGTGAATGACGCCGATGGACAGGCTGTGCCTGGCAGGTGCCACTGCAAAAAGAAAGATTCCAGATTCACAGTGATTCTTGTCTGTGATACCGCTGGTGGGCAAAGTGGGTGCTGTGTCTTTCTTCTACCCATCTTCAAAACTGCTGACCCTCTCTTTAGACCTCTGCACTTAAAGGGACGAAATTAAGCAGCCTGCCCAAAAGTGGGAAGAACAGAAATGTATAGTTTTTATGGGAACTTATTTTATGTCCCTAAACTTTGGAACCTAGTCACATCAATTTGAAAATGTTACTGAGGAAGTTTTATCTGAGTGCAGTTTTATGTAATACTAAAGTATCTTCATTATCTTACTGAGCCTCAACTCTCTGTTTGGCCTTAACAAGATCTTAACATGCGTGTCCAAGGCCTGACCTGTCTGAAGGTTAGTTCAGGAGAAAGTGCAATTGGCCTATAAATAATTCACTTCAGTGCTTTGGCTACCATTAACGGTAGCCCTTTTAATACCCCATAAACTCAAATGTACCATGCTATTTCTCTGTTTCAAACAGCTCTCTGGGGAACAGAGATAGGAATAGCAACATCAGACCATATGCTGCAGAGAGCAGAGGAAATGAAATTGCTGTGGCATTGACATACACAGAAGTGCTTGATTTTCTAGGTTGTAAAGTTCATGTGGTAAAACATAGCTCATTTTCCTGTTGCTATATTTTTATACACACTCGGAAAGAGTGAGAGAGAGTTTTCATGCAACGTCTTATTCAAGGTGAGATACGTACTTAAGCACAGGACTCCAATTTGGTGCTAAGCATTTTGTTAGGTTAATTTAAAATTGCCAGGTGCTTTGGTGAGCCACGAGCGCACTGGCATCTGTCTAACACAGGGAGTTTTCTGAGGCAGCAATAACATCACAGAAAAGGGGTGAAAGCTTCAAAGCAAGTGGTTTAATCTAAAATGTTAATGCCGTGTCTCTGTAAGGCCCCTTCTACTCCTGTTAAGAGAGCTCTTTAGAACTCCTTTCTAGGGATGTGCAGCCTGGATCTACACTAAGTAGCTGTTCAGAGCCTTTTCCCCATTCCTCACATAGATCCATTCTTGGCCTGGGCTGTTCAGTTTAAACACAAGTTGTGGATATGTCAATTAAACCCTGTTGCCTTCTTTACCATGGTGCTGTCTTGGTCTCATCTTTCCTTTTTTATGTGAACGTCATAAACCTGTGAAGTTGCAGCTTTACAAGAGGGACAGCCCTGTTTTCTAAAATGGCTTTCTGCCACAGCTCGTACAGCTTTGCATGTACATGTAAATAAGCAATTAGATGAGCAACCGCCTCTTCTGCCAGGAAACACTTATTTGCATGCACAAATGCACGTTAGGGAACCACTTTTGAGAATGTGTATTTTTATCAAACAGTGTGAGACTATGTCAATGTCCTATGGGAGTGGAAAGTAAAATAAATAATCATCTCTGAGGGTTGCTGAAGATTGTTTGAGCAATCTTCTGAGATCCAAATATGGGGTCCAATGGTAGGATAAAGGCAAAAAATGAAGCACCTATCCAAAAGTAATAGTGCATTTTTCTTTTTTAAATGATCTCAACTATATCATTTTCTGCAAGCAACGTATTGCTTGCTTCCTGCGAACACACCAATAACTGTCATTCAGGTAATGGTCTAACACACAGGATGCATAATATTAACACACACACAGCTAATATTGGCCCAAGCAGCAGATTCCACAATGTCTACATCCAGGTATCATTAGAACTTGACTGTCCACTCATTTATTTAGGTATTATATTTACGTGACTCCACAGACTTCAGTGGAGATACTCCTCATGTAGCCCAGTGTAAATGAGAAGAAAATCTGGCCCTGGGGCACCTTGATTTTGTAGATAAATCATCCCAAATGAGTCTCTCTCTTTCCTCTATTATAAAACATGTATTACTTTTAAGGCAGCTGTCCCAGGTGGCATGAGACCTGGAATCCCCAGGTCTGTCTTGTACAAGGTCTTCCATTAACCAGTACAAAATTGGTCCATTTATAATTCATTTTAGGGTCTAAATCTCAGGATGCTGTTGAAAGGACTATAGCTCCCTGGAATGCAGCCAGGATTTGTTCTATCCTTTTCTTGTTCTTCAGAAAGAAATTTATTTTCAGCACAAAAACTCAATTAGGACAACAAGTGAGGTAGACGCTACAGGGAACAAAAGTTCTCTCCACGCCGTGACCTCCTTTCAAGAGGTTTTCAGACAAGCGGTGGGTTTGGGCTCTGGCATATTGAAGCTTGCTGGTAAATTGATCCTTCAAAAGCTCTCTGAAGTCCTGTATGGCAGACTTGGCACTACTTAGGCTGATGATAGTGTTGACAATCCTACTTTAGGCTACATCTACACTACAAGGTAGGGGTACGATTCTTTTTCTCCCATATACACGTTAGCAGTCATTGAGCTAGCGAGTATAAATAGCAGTGGTGTAAGTGTGTTCCTCTGATTTTGGGGATGGAGGAACCCAGCCCTGGGGAAACTAGATCCTGCAGGGTAGCTCAAATGGGAGGAGACTTGCAGAAGGGAGAAGCAGAGCTCTGTATGGACTCACAAGTGACATTGTACACAGTATGTTGATAGAGCGCACCCCAAGGCGATGGGCTAATCTGATATCACAAGGCATTTATTATGATTAAAATGTTGGGGGGCATGGTGTTAAAGATTTCATGTATTGATTTACTAATTCCTAGGCTGAGTAGAAGAACCATTTCCATTCTACAAATAGTAATTTCTAATAAATCAGTGAACTGAAAATATGACTGGGAATAATTTGAGGAACTTGACTCCTTCTATGCTAAAATACTTTCCTTATTAATTTTTCTAACTAGCCTGAGCTCTGCTGGTTATGTTTTCATGGTTCTTAGAAAGTTACACACTCCATCTACATTACGTCTGATCGCCACCACCAACGTGGCAACGTTTCCTGAATTCCCTCTGTAAGTATCCATTTGCGTCGGTGATTACCAATTAGAAACGTCTCCTCTATAATCACCTCCTTCTCCTGTTGCCCGATTCTTTCAATAGTGTCACAACTCAGGGTGTGTGATATGAAAAATACTGGACTGTGGCGTTGCTGAATGAATCTGACAGGAAGAATAGGCTGATTAGCAAGGGAAAAGCTTCCATTAACATGTGAATAACTAGGTCATCAGAATGATGGTAAGGGAAACAGTTTAAAGGGGTTTTGGGAGAAATACGGGAAAAAATCACTCTGCTGTAAAGATCTAGGCTGAATGTTCAGCACTGGTTTCATATGTGGAATTTCAGCTGGTATCAGTAAGATTTCCATGCATGAATTAGTGTGGATTTATAGACACTTACACTGGAATGATTAATTTTATCCTTCGTTTTATTTCCTTTGTGTCATTAAATGAGTAGTGAGAGAATACAGCCCTATTTCTACCAATAGAAAATGAGCTATTTCTTGCTCCGTTTGCTCTCTGCAAAGTGAAGTGCTATGGTGTCTCCATCAACATTCTCTAGTCTGTCTGGAGGACAGACACAACCTGCATCATACCATTTCAGAAACCCATGTGGCAGTGAAGTGAATACCTGCATGGTCATTTTGAAGCAGGTGTCATCTCAGAAATGATTTCAATATTGATGGCCCTACATTGAGAATCTAGAAGAAACAGACATTTGAGAAGGATCGTGTCCTGGGATGGCTTGCATCAAGGTTACTCTTTATCCAAATCAACCTGTTTCAGTGAGGTGTCTAGATAGAAGGTTTTGGTTGCATGTACAGACAAGGGTGGCTTTTAATTCTATAAAAACAATCTGGTCAAGCTTCCCAATGACTGTTTTCCATTTACTTTACTTTAATTTTCCTTTGATCTTAGGGTTTGAACGAACCCAATATCTCAGAGTAAGTATCAGTTGACCCAGCCAAGGTTCACCTGCTTTTGCATGAGCAAAACCAGGAACCTTTCATCATTTCAATGTAAAACAATAAATCTCCAGGTTCTGGATACTATGATGTTAGAAAGACAGGATAAACTTCCTATGGTTGTCTTCACCAGTTATTTTTTTAGTAATGTGAAGGAAAGGATTGTTTTGATAGTTAAGGCCCCAGTTCAGCAGTGAGCACCCCAGGATGTCATTTGATTTTAAAAAGGCCAGTCCTTCTCAATTAATGAAAATTAAGCAGGGCACATGTTCCTTGTTTGAGACAGACCAGCTTGCCAACCTCAGAATATGTTCTTAAAATCACACAGAGGAATTTTATAACTTTACATGCAGTGTTGACAATGTTATCGGGAAGCTAATGACCGCAAATTATGTGTTTTTAAAATGATACCTTAGAAGGCACACATTGTATAAAGATTATTATACTAGTGTGTAGGGTGTGGACACAAGAGTACGTTCCATCACAGCAGCCCCTACGTGCCTTTAAAATCCAGGTCTAACTCAGATTTCCTGGATTCTGTTCTTCTGCTACTTCACTTTATGATCTCATGGAAATTAACTGCTTCTCTGTCCATCTATAGTTTATCCAGGACATATATTCACAGTTTGCAATGTAATTTCAGATTTTTGGATGAAGGTGCCATAGAAATGCAAAATATTTGAGATCTGTTTTATGGTGGAAGGTCCTTTTTTTGTGAAAAGTGTCTTGCCCCAAAGGGAATAGAGAAGTCCAGTAGTGCTAAGCAGGGTGAAGTAACTACCTTGCTTGTAGAATGACGTTCCGCCAATGAACGAAGGCATTAATAGAAGAATCCATGTAACAAAAGGACAACTATCTCCAAATACCTGAAATAGACATTGTAATGTCTCTTTATATGGCCAGTTCACTGTGGGGAAAACGGGTGATCTGTTGTTTGCCATGCACACCTATTGAAGCACACTTGGCAGGGACATGTTGCTGAGCAAAGCAGAATTCTGGATGTATATGAGTGAAGAAATTTTGCTTTTTATAGGGATACACCACCACCCTAAAAAACACAGTTTTAGTTGACCTGGCCCTGGGCTACTTTTTTCCATTGAACAGTCCGACATTAAGTAAAAGCAGGGAGGGACAGGGATGTTGGGAAGGGGGTTGGTTTTTATTTTATTTTTTTTAAGTACCAATATTTATCACCTTCAGAGGATGATTTATAGTATGAAGCAGTTTTAAAGGGTATGGGTTATAGTTTATCTTGTCATAAGGTATCCTATTTTAGGCTTTCTTCACTGCTTACCAGGGCAGGTGGCCATGCACAGCTGTGAATGAGGGGGAGAGGTTTGGTGAAAGGTCTTTCAGTTGTTATTAATTATTAAATACTTAAGTTGCATTTGGGCCTAAAGGCTAATCAGGTTGGGCCCTGTTTGACTAGGCACTCTACAAACATTTGGAAAATGACAGTCCTTGCCCAAAGAGCTTAGAATCGAAAAGATGAGATACAGGGGATGAGATTAAAAGCAAAAGGCATCTTAGAGGAGGTGGGGTGATGGGTAGAAAACCTGCCATCAAAACCAAAAATGGAATTGTGCTCAGCCAATGAGCATCTATGATCACAACTTGCCACATTATCAGGCTGCAGTTTTTCTGTCTATCTTAGAACAGACAAGTTCTGTTCTGTTCTGAGGAGGAACTTGAAGAAGGAAAAAGCAGTGTATGCTTTACCGCTCTTAACTGTGAGCTTTCCCCACATGTAGGGAGTGGTGCGAAGGGGTTAAAATGGATCAGAAGGGGCTATTTGGTAAGAGAGGCTGCACCTGTGCGAATTGAAGGCTGGAGGCACAACTGAACCTGGAGACCAGCCGGATAGGAAGAAGCTGGGTTTGTATGAAGCCAGGGAGAGGAGAAGAATTGACAGTCACTTTCTGGGTTGGGAGAAAGGAGCAAGAAGAACCCTAAGGAAAACAATATCAAGAGTGAAGCTACTTGGACCTTATCTCTGCCTGGATCTTAGCAGCTTAGCAGTAAGGTCCTTCAGCTGAAACCCAGTATAGAAGATGGGGCTGGGTTCTACTAACAGCCAGTGAGGCAGTGGCACAGAGAGGGAAATGGACTTGGAAGAGTGCCTGAAGTGGTTTGCTTGAGTCACTTTTGATACTCCCAAAGGGGATAAACTGTAGTGAGCTGACTGGAAGGCCAAGCCACGAAAAGGAAGCGCTGTAGTTTGTGGGATTTGAGAGAGGCCATAGAGTGAGAGACTGGGACAAGAGGCTGAGAAACTTGAGGGCTGGTGTCAAACCTGTGGTGAGCTAATCCTCAGATGAGCCACAAGGAGGTCCCGCAACGATGAGTGAAGCCACCCCCACGGCGGGTAGCACAGGAGTAAGGCAGATGTGCTTTTTATGGAGCAGGCCGTGAGCTGTCCCATTGAAGTCACAGCCTGCAATCCATGTAGAAATCATAAGAACGGCCATCCTGGGTCAGACCAATAGTCCATCTAGCCCATTATCTTGTCTTCCGACAGTGGCCAATGCTGGGAACTTCAGAGGGAATTAATAGAACAGGTAATGATCAGGTGATCCATCCCGTTGGCCATTCCTCGCCTCCGGCAAACAGCAATCCCTGCCTATCCTGGCTAATAGCCATTGACGGACCTATCCTCCATGAACTTATCTAGTCCTTTTTTGAACCCTGTTATAGTTTTGGCCTTTAGCACATCTTCTGGTGAGGCGTTCCACACCATGTGTTGTGTGAAGAAATTGCTGGAGTGGGTGGGTGAGGTCTTGAGGCCTGCATTTTGCAGGAGGTCAGACTAGATGATCGTACTGGTCCCTTCTGACCTTAAAGTCTATGAGTAAATACTTCCTTTTGTTCATTTTAAATCTGCTCCCTATTAATATTAATTTAAATTGCTGACCCTTAGTTTTTGAGTTATGAGAAGGAGTAAATATCACTTCCTTATTTACTTTCTCCACACCAGGCATAATTTTATAAACCTCTATCGTATCCCTTTTAGTTGTCTCTTTTCCAAGATGAAAAAGTCTTCTTAATCTCTGCTTATATGGAAACTTTTCCACCCCCCCTAATCATTTCAGTTGCCTTTTTCTGTACCTTTTCCAATTCCAATGTATCTTTTTTTCAGCGGTGGCAACCAAATCTGCAGGCAGTATTCAAGATATGGGAGTACTGTGGATTTATAAAGAGGCAATATGATATTTTCTGTCGTCTTATCCATTTTCAAATGCTTCCCAACTTTCCGTTTACTTTTTTGATTGCTGCTGCACATTGAGTGGATATTTTCAGAGAAATTATTGTTCTATCAAGCATATACAGAGAATAGTTCTGCTCATAGGTTTGAAATCTACCTATCTGATAGGCCTTCGGCTAGGCAGCATTTTCACTAATGTACGGAACTCTTTTGCATTAGATAAAAAGGATCAAATTCACCAGTGATGGGTGTGTGATGTCACTCACATTACAATGAACCAATTCAACTCTGGGGTAAATCTCTTGATTTCTGTGGAGTTGCACTTGTTTACGCTAGGTCTATGTTTGCTCTGACATTTCCAAAAGGTCTGCTGTGACAGTTACTTGTGTTTATGGTTAGCAATGATATGCAATATATTGTGAGAGCCCACAGCAGCTAGGAATTGGGAAATGATGTTTTCTGGCCCAAGGAAAAAGAAGAAAACTTTCATGCTTCAACTAATGAACATATTGCTGAAAAACTCTGGAACAGATTCCACCTGGGTTTGTAAAGAGTGATCACTAGACAAGCTTTGCTTCTGATGAAGTGGGATTTTTTCCCCTGAAAGCTCATGCAATAAATAAATTTGTTGGTGCCACAGGACTCCTTGTTTGTTTTGCTGAACTAGACTAACTCAGCTACCCCTTTGGAACTGGGTGACTCTCTATGTTGTAGAATGGGGTGAATTTTCCGTTCTGGGGTGGGGAGGGAGCCATTGTGTTGTATCCTCCATATCTGCACAATTAAGATTACTGTTTCCACCACATCACCCTTATTTTCTGTTCTTTTTAAAGAAGCCATGAAAACCCAGAGAGTGACACGTGAAATACAAAGTAAAGAATTTAACAATTAAATCAATTAATTTTGACTATGGGTTTAACTTATAGAGAGCTAAATCCTGTGGGCTTATTCATTACTTACTTTGTCCTCACAAATGGAATCAATAGGAATTTGCCTATGTAAGAACAGGGCACTAACTCTTTGGTTCTAAGAACCACAGAAGTTGCTTTAAGATGCTTTTTTTGGCTGTTAATCATGCACTTTGATGTGAGCCAGTTGCTAACTATCTGAAATGCAGAAAAAAACATCTCCTATAAGCATGTTTTTTGCATAGCTGTCGATTACAGGGACTTTACATCTTCTTTTGAAGGTTGCTGAGGGAAGTTAGTTTAAAGAGGAATAGCTATTCCTATGTTCCTACAAATGTAAATGACCTTCATTCAAGCCTCATTATAGCGTGGATAGCCTGGTAGAAAGAAAGATAGACACCAGATAATAAAAGCTGGACTAAGTAAACAGAGCAAAAGAAGAAGTTTAAATTTAGCCAGGGCTCAGATTTTAATCTCTGAGCAGAATGAGTTAAATCAATCAAATAAAAGGCACAGTGCAGAATGGATCTCTTTTTTTTTTTTTTTTTTCAAGCATTGTGCTCTGGACATAAAATTGGTCAGCAGTCATGCCACTTAAAATAGTCTCAGGTATTTTATTGTTTCTTGAAATTCTCTCAGCACTGGTGTGGCGACCTCAAAAAGCAATTCTGGCAGTTGACTAATCTGTATGCTGGGAAACGTTTAAGAGATTAGCAGACAAGAAGTTACAATAATCCAAAACAGGACACGATAAAAGCTAATAGAAGCCTCTCCGCATTTTGGCAAGACAACTAAATCTCAGTCTGGAAAGATTGTCCTGAAATGCTACCATGACAATTTTAGTGCCTGATAAATATGACTCTCAAGAGAGACTTAGAATCAAATGCAACTCCAAAGCTTTGGACCTTGGGAATAGGATAAATAAGATTACCATCAAACGGAACAACCAGGGAAATCTGAAAAATGTTTTTTATATCATTTCTCTCAATACATCACACCTATCATTGCCATCTGTTTAAATGCCCTGCTGTATTCCATGATTTCTTGTTCCTTATTTATTTGAAACATTGCTTATTATTTATCTTAATGTCTTGTGGAGGCTTTTTTACAATCTCCACTTTTTCTTATCTCTTCTTACACTGCGTGAATTTCATTTGTCCTTTTGTGACAGATGTTTCATAGCTCTCACATACTTGTTTATATCCTGGATTACATTTTGCCCCTCTTTGTCCATGTTGGCCTACAGCTGTGTGGAACATTCAGCTCAAACAACAAACATCTGAAATTTAGCTTGCTTTGGGGTTCACTTGAATTCACACATGCGCAGAAGATTGCACAGATTTTGTTCCGCAACTGTTTGTCAGAGGTGGAAGAGAACTTTTTGTGCTCCCTCTCAATAAACCTCGTAAAATAATCATTTATTGAAGTATTTCATTTGATAGCTGTGTTCACTGGGGAATATAACCTAGGTAAAATCACACAATAACTTCCAATAGAACAGTTTGTTCTATTTCCAGTGAATCACGGCATATGAATGGAGTATATTAAGCCCAAACTTTGTCTTTTGAGTTCCCACTGAGGTTCAACCATTGGGGAAAACGAGCTCGTTCAGAGCCAAATATTCTCAAGGTCTCTCAATCAGTGCAAACCCATTTGATGGCGTCTGCTTTATAATTAAGTCCAGGCTGTCAATTAAGAATGTTGGGGACAGGGCCAGATTAATGCAGGGGCTTTAGAGGCTGTAGCCCTGACTGGTGAAATCCAGCCTTGGCTGAGTTGTGCACTACTGTGGCCCACCATCTGCCTTCCTGCCCTGCCCCTGGGCTGCTCCTGACCAGCCAGCTCAGGAGTGGGGCAGGAGTACCAGACTGCAGACTCTGTCCTATGGGGCCCCCCAGTTGCTGGCCAGGCTGCAGGCTCCGGATCCCACCACTACCACAGCCAGGGCCGGATCAAGGCCCTGGAGGTCACAGGGCTGTCCACTCTTACGGCCCCCCCGCCCCACTGTGGTGGCCAGCCTGAGGGTGGGGTGCCCCAGCCCAGCTGGCGCTGTGAGGGACCCACAAGAATGGGCAGACCTGGCCCCCCAAGGGCCATAATTTCTTTTTTAATTTCCATCTGCATGCCCTGGTATAACACTGGCTTTGGCATTATTTTTCCTATGGAACTTAAATGCTGCTTGAGTGTGGGACAATCATTTTATCTAGGCTAGGCCACCCCCTACAGATATTTTACTCCTTCTATTCTTGTAGATTAGTTTATAGATTTAGGATGCAGTGTTATTTGGCTAGAAATGGATTTTGGATAGTGACCAAGTGTAGAAACTTGGTTATACTTTTTATCCTTGGATTTACCACAAACAATATAAGCATTACACACTTTCTTGATCTGAGATCAGGTGAGATAGAAGCCTTTCGATGCTGTAGTATAAAGTGTTTGAAGTTAAGCTGAGAAATACCACTGTGTTGCACTGAAGGGCCATGCTGGTGTCAGTTTCAGAAGAAGATGCATTTATTTGTCACCTCGGTTAAAAAAAAAATGCTGAGGCAGAATTAAAACTGGATGGGGAGAAGAAAATAAGAGAGAAAAATTCCTTTCTTCTGAAGTCAGTCTCTGAAAAATGTTAGAGCTTGTGACTTCTCTTAATAAGACAAGCAGGAGAACCAACTATACACTGCAAAAATGCTGGAAAGTGTCCCAGTTTGCTATTACATTTATTTGCAGTCTATATGCGATTTAAAAATTTGCATAGCAAGCCTAAACACTGTCTGAAATCCACTGCCTTAGATGAGACTCCATTGCCTAATTTAAGATGATAATCCTTATTTGGCATTGCACAATAAGAAGTAGGGTTATGATCCTACAAACTGCCTCTTAGTTCCTCCATGAAGCTAATAATTTTGTATGATTCAATGTGGTACTTAAGATCATACTAAGAGCTTTAGTTTTCATAGGAAAAAAGTTACAGCTTTACCTAATAAAGTCTTCTGCGCTGCAAAAGAGCTACACTTTTCTGTTTGTTCATTGTGATGAATTGCAGTTGTAGGCACTTTACTATTGAACGTTGCTATAAAAATAGCAAATACAAAATTCTTTGCGTGTTTTTGGTTTTCGCAAATTATAAAGTCACAATTTTAAGTTTCTGCATTCAGGATTATTTCTGCCCTTCCCAGTGAGATAATATAATGTATAAGTAGTACTGTAGCTTTTGTTTTCAAGGGAAAATAGAGAAATGCCCCAATATATCATGCACCAAGTTAATCTGAATGCAATTTTTTTAAAAAAAAAATTTCTTCAGTAAACAACTGATGCTATATAGGATCAAGATCATAGACTAACATTGCCAAAAGTGGGCATATTTTAAGATTCAAAACCGTAGACTGTAAAATAACAGAATGCCCTCAAATTGAAGGTGGATTCCAAATTTCCCATTTTGCACAGTGCCTCTGAACTGTTTGTGGAGCTAAAACAGAACACCTAAATGATAAATTTTGCAGACTATAGCTGACCTAGGGATTAGAGAATTTGCTTGAGAACACTTTAAAAACATTTGGTGGTCATGTGTTTGAAATCTGCTCATTAAATCACATGGCACTGATGGTACTTTCTCATATTTTTGGCTATGCTGAAATTCCAAGAAAGCATGGCAACAGTGTGGAAGTGTTACCCCATATCTTCCAGATTGTGCAGAACATACAAACCTCTTAGTCCTGGGAGATCCTCATTAACATGAAAGTGTATAATGGTTGAGTGTTGGAAGGATGTGGAAGCTTAGTATGTAGCACTGGGAAGAAAAAGAAAGACTATTTAAGACTCTAGGGCTATGTCTATCCTGGCAAATTAAGTCGACTTAAACAAAGCAGCGACTACACCAGGCTTTCATTAAGTCGACTTAAGAAATTCCTTAAGTTGACTTAATAAGAATCACCCATTAGGTCGACTTAAGCCTCCTGAGGTCAGTCTAACTCTTATTTAGGTCAACCTAAGCCCAGTGTGGACGTTTAAGTCCACTTTGTTAAGTTGACCTAAGGGCACTTAGGTCAACTTAATGAAGTGGACTTAGTCCATGTCCATGGACACCACTTTGTTAAGTTGATGTAATAAGGTCGATTTTAAGTCGACTTAAAGTCAACCTTATTCAGTCGATTTAACAAAGTTGACCTAACTTTTTCTAGTATAGACATAGCCTAGAAGTCTAGAAGAAAATGTTGTAGTATGTTTAAGAGAGGTGAGACGCCTTTTTCTATTGCCCACTTTGTCATTATATCACAGTTTACTATGAGCAAGTCACCTCATCTCTTTGTGCCTCAGTTCACTCTTAGATATAATTATACCAAGGACCTGACAAGAATGATACATTGTGATGCACCTTGGACATAGAGAGAGGAGTAGGAGGGAGCCGTAGAAGGACATCAAGTGCTAGAAGAAAAAGTACCATTTGGAAAAATGGCTAATTTAACATTGCAGACAAGCTGGAGAAAGGAGATATCCCCTATTGAGCAGTGAGGTGCTTCTGCACCACCCAATAGCACTTCCACATACGCATTCCCACTGGAAATTGTACACTTCTGCTACATCACCTCTTAACTCTGACCCTAGCCTATTTTAGCAAGATACTTTATCACACATCTCACTGTCAGCCTGTGAGAATCCAATTGACTTTGGTGGGATTACTAAATTGCTTATTGTTAGGGCTGTGGTCTGAATCAGAGCCTACAACTGTAATCATACTAATGTTCACTGTAAGAAAGTTCCCTCGCTATCCTCTTCTAAATACAACCATGAGAGAACTAACCAGACAGAATAGGAATTCCCTATCCTCGATTACTAAAAGTGCTGCAAACACAAGTATAATTTGGTGCAAATGTAACCTAATTCAGACTTCCTCAGGTAGCAAAATAAAAAATTGCACCGCTCTAAATGACTGTTCCAATCCTGTTACCACGTATGTGGACTCATGACATTTTTTTATAGATACCAAAGACTTGTCAGATCTCCTGTTTGTCAGCTGCCATACAAAGTCAGAAAGTGATCTCTGATTTATTTATTGTGTCGAAAATATAATTAAGGGAAAGAGAGCCTGATTATTTCAGTCCTGTCCTCCAAAGTGACCTGATTATTTTGTTCCAAAGGGGTAACTGTGTTAGTCTATTGCAGAAAAACAAACAGAGTCCTGTGGCACTTTTAAAGACTAACAGATTTATTTATAGCATGAGCTTTCGTGGGGGAAAATTCCACTTCGTCAGATGCTTTGAAGATGGGAAACATTTTTTTCTTCAAAGCGTTTGACGAAGTGGGATTTTCTCCCACGAAAGCTCATGCGATAAATAAATCTTTTAGTCTTTAAAAGTGCCACAGGACTCTGATTATTTTGGTTATTCCTGTACTGACAAACCTTAGTTTTTGAATAAGAAATTTATTATTCTAACATTGGCTGGGGCCAGGGCTGTCCCATGGGAGGAGTGGGGCCCAGGGCCAATTGGCCAAAGCGGGGCCCCACCACCCATGCTGGAGGGGAGTGTGGTGGGCCAACTGGCCCGCTCCGCCCTCCCAGGGAGCCGGCCCTGGGCTGGGAGGCCGAGGCTGCCGGCGCGGGGAGCCAGCTCCGGCCCCAGCCCCTGAGGCCGAGGCCACCTGTTGGGGGGGGAGGGGACGAGAGAGGGAGAGCTGGCTCCTGATCTGCCCCTGGAGGCTGCCTGCAGGAGGGAGCCAGCGGCCCCAATCCTGGGCCGGGAGGCTGAGGCCACCTACGGGTGGGAGCTGGCCGTGTGGGGCAGGACGGCCCAGAGGCCGGGCCCCACATGCTCCGCCCCTGGGCCTGCCTGCTCCACCCTGGGGGTGGGGAGGGCAGGCCCAGGGGCCAGGCATAGCCCTCCCAGCCCGCCCCGGCCTGCTGCCTTTGGCTTGCTACTGTGGGCGGCCGTGGGAGGAGGGGCTGCCTCGTGCAAGGGCCCCGCACTGCCCCGCTGCGAGCGGGACAGCACGGGGCTCACGTAACCGCGGGGCCCAGGGCCATCGCCCTGTTCCCACCCCACCCCCCAGCGATGGCCCTGGTTGGGGCTCTCCTACGTGTAGTCTCCAGCTTCATGCCGATTTCCGAACACAGCACAACACACTGCTCACAGGCCTCTGGAAGGCCTTGCTCCATGTACCCCATGCTGTTTTGGAAGGGGAAACTTACAATTTTCTCATCATATAACTTGTATAGCAGTGAACATAAACATCACATTCAAGTCGTACAAATACAACAATAAAATTACCAAATAATACTCAAACAAAATTACTATTAAATCTATGTAACTTGCGTCCACTTCTAAATAACCTATTCCAAGGTCCTCATGCTTGGAAAAGATTTTAGAGAAAAGCAAAATATATTATTAAAGGCTTAATATATGTCTGTAAACAACTGGGCCTTGCCTCGCTAAGTGGATGCCTGTCTTTCCAGGTATATGATCATAGGTGAGATCAGCTAAGGCACGCAAGCTGGTACTCTTTGTTTTTTTTAATCCGCACCATTGTTGCTGGTTGGCTGTTCTTTGTGAGGATCACCCTCAGCTTTGTAACTGGCTCCTTGTCTCTTGCTCTGCAAGTGTTCAAGTCTGTTGAATCCTAAGGAATGCTGTAGAGGTTTTTCCTTTTAGGTTTTTCTTTCCTTTGGGACTTCTTAGAAGTCGGAGACTGCATAGCATGAATGGATCTGGACTGTTGGGCCTTGGTTGTCTAGATGACTTGGCATGAAAACAGAGTAGTCATTTTGGTCTATTCATTTTTAATACTTGTTGACTTTATTGTAGATCTGTTGAGAGTTAATTGTATTTTAAAACCAAAGGCCAAGATTTATAAAAGTGATTTGGGTGCTCAACTTGAGATATCTTAAAGGGCTTGATTTTCAGAAAATTCTGAACACCCACTCTCTCAACATCAAAACCCTTTAGGGAATGTCAGGTTTGGCACCAAAGCACAGAAACCCCCAAATCACCAGCCATTTTTGCAAATCTTGACCTAAATAGATACATAATAAATGAATGAGTTCAAAAGCACATCACAGTAGATCAAAGGAAAGAGAGAGATGCAAGGTGCTGAATGCCTTCAACCCCCAGTTATATCAACAGGAATAAAAAGCACTCAACTTCTTAAAGGAGATGTCCAGTGATTCATGGGTCAGGCTTAAAGATTGGAACTCTTGCTATGCTCAAGAGGCATGTGAAACAAATCTCGGTTGTGTTCAGGAACTGAAATCAAATAATTCTAATAAAGCTTTGATCACACAAACTGTTGATTTATTTTAGCTTTTATTGAATTGCCAGAGGAACCACTGAAGATATTGATCACTGATGAAGAATTCTGTAGTGAATAGAGGATGCACAATGCTTGGGTGTTTCTTCAGATATGACAAGGGTTTGTTCCAAGTTTGGAACGCCCCGATCATGTATTGTTCAATATAATTCCCACTGAAATATTTTCCCAGTGAAGAAATGTTGCAGTAATCGTGGAGTCAGCCAGCCTAACATAAATCACAACTGGGTGTTAAAAGAAATGAAATGGCGTTCAAGCCTCTTGTCTCCTCTTCAGTATCCAGGTTAGTTGAATAGAGCAAATGTCACCTTTCTTTTTCTCTTGTCAGTGTAACTATTTTTCATCTGGTGGGTTTGAAATTTTTTTTCTTTATTCATTTTTTTCAAATGTTTTCTTTTTCCAAGACCTCATTCTGGACATACGTTAAAATAGGTTTTCAAACCATGAAATTGGAAATTGATATGTTCACACTCGAAATGATAAAGCAATATTTTGTTACTTTAAGAGTGTCACCTTTGCTTTTTGGTTCTTTAAATTGTCTGTGAATCTCAGTGTTTAATATTTTATCTGCAAATAAACCAATATTCTGATTGTAATGGACAGGAGTTAAAACTAACTTTAGTATAGAATCTAAATCTGTACAATGTAAAAAATGGCTTAAAAATCACTAGTACCATGTCCTGAAATTAATAGTAAATGCCACTTCTAGTTTCCATTTTCATAATAATCTAACCACTAAATACTCTTGGAAAAAGAAAAAAACCAGGGCCCTGATTCTGTACAACTGGTAGAGTCCTGTTGCCTTATCCACCAGGGCTGATATGGGTCCAAATATGTAAATAGCTCATTTGATTCCCACTTTACAGAGTTCCGCATTGTCTACATTCACTCTCTTTCTCTAATTAAAAGGATTTAGAAGCATTCAAAACTTTGCATGCCAAATTCAATCACATCAGCGTGGTAAGCTTCTCTATTACTATTATTTAGAACAGTACTCAATATCTATTTTTGTTTGCTTGCAAGGCGCCTTTTTTTTGTGGGGCGGTGGGAAGGTAAATTGTCTCATGCTGCCAGCAACATGTCAGAAGATATCAGGATAAACCTCTACTGTGTATTAAGCACAGGGCTCTGTTTTTGAGCATTCTGAGAAGACATTTTACAGATTATATTGAAACAAAGGATGACAACTGGGAGACATCTTTCAGGACAAAACAAAAAGAGCTTATAATGCAGGATGGTAGCTTGTCCAAACAACAGAGATTTATCTTTCCTTTCGTAGCACAAAAGGTGTGGGATTTCTCATGCAACAAGACCTCTAGGTAAAAACACTGTAATTGATAATGGAATTATATTCTCGCCTGACAAATCATGATACGTTCAACAGGACCAAAGCTTCCTTCCCATTCACTCAGTTTGTAATTTTATATTTCCCCCTTTTGCACTAATTCACACCCCATCTTCAAAAGCATGAGTATATTTTAGATGTAGCTTCTTTATGAAGAGGTAAAATGGTAACAGGGGACCTCTCCTCAGGCTCTGTCCTTCCTACTGCACACAAGAGTGGAGACCTCAATGAGACACAAAGCCCATGAATAATCAAAGAGAGAGAGATGGTTTCACTAAAATTCAAATTCACTGACAAAGTATAATATAATTGCTATAATACTACAATTTTAATAGAGAGGCAATAGGAAAAAATAGCATATAAAGTAAGTGATATTCGAAAGCAGAGCTAATTGAATAATTCAAAATTAATATAATCTATGTCTTTCCCTTTTTTTTCTGTTTAGGAACTATCGACAGGCATGCCATGATTTCACATGAGATTGAGAGGTTCAGTTCTGCCTACCTCTTACACAAAAACTAGGTGGCATTCAATGAAAATGAAAACCAGCAAATTCAAAACTGCTAAAAGGGAATACTTTCCCACAGCATACATAGTTAGACAGTGGAACTCATTGCCCCAGGATGTCATTGAAACCAAGAACTCAAGGAGTTGACTGAAGAAATATTTGTGATTATCTTCAAAAAGTCATGGAAGACTGGAGAGATTCCAGAGGACTAGAAAAGGGCAAAAAGTGCCAGTTTATAAAAGGGGAACAAGGACAACCTGGGAAATTACAGACCTGTTAGCTTAATTTCAGTACCCAGAAGGATAATGCAAAAACTAATTAAGCAAGACAAAATGAGCTTAATTTGCAGCAAGGGAGGTTTAGGTTGGACATTAGGAAAAACTTCCTAACACTCAGGGTAGTTAAGCACTGGAATAAATTGTCTAGGGAGGTGGTGGAATCTCTGTCACTGGAGATTTTTAAGAACAGGTTGGACAGACACCTGTCAGAGGGGGTTTAGTGCTTGGTCCTGCTTTGAATGCAGGGAGCCTGGACTGGAAAATCTTTTGAAGTCCATTCCAGTCCTATGATTCTATGAACTTAGCAAGATCCAAGGGCTTGGATATATATATAGATAAGAAGAGTATCTGGCATCGTAATTTGTAATGCTAACAAACAGAATATTGGAAGGGATCTAAAACCTCATCCTGGAAAATTTAAACAAATCTCTAACTATTAAAGATTAAGGTGAGACTTCCCTGGGGGACAGATTATTCTCCATCTGTCTATTGTGGGGCTTCTTGCACTTTCTTCTGAAGCATGTGGTACTGACTATTGTCAGAGACAGGATAGTGGACTAGATGGACTATTATTTATGTTGCTTTGATTTCCTCCAATGTATTCATTATGGGGTTTAGCCTAATCCCACAGAAGTCAATGGCAATCTTTCCAGTTGCTTCAGTTGGCTTTGAGTCAGACTTTATTTGAATGATTCAAGATATACCTCCCCCACCCTAGAATAGATCAATTGCAAACACTGAAAATTTGAGCTGTGTTGCTTTGCTGTGATGGGTCAAGTAAGTTGGATTCCCCTAGTTAGATGAGCACACTTGCACTTCTAGTGGTGGTCCTCTCTTGTGGATTCAAAATTTGTTTTCCATGAATATTCACACATTCAACTGTGCAATTCCTTCTCTATGAGCACTTTTGATGGTAAGAGATGGTTGAGCCTTCACAGCAAATAAACATAAAAGGGGCATTAAAATAGCTGAAACAAATTCATTAGAAAAATTAAAAGGGTGCTTTCTGCATTTCCAGAGCTGTATTCTATTTAAGGACTCCTAAAATTAGGACATGGATTGTATTTGGAGTACAGCCAAAATATCAAGCATGGCTCTGACTATTTGTTAAGTATAGCTAGAGGATTGGCATCCAACAGATTAATAGCTGTGGTTAGGTTGCTAAGGGGAATGATCATGATAGTTTAATAATTTAGAAAATCCTGCTTTGTGGACACACTGCGTCAGGAAAACAGTCACTGTTTGCTATTGTTGTGTCTCTGGACAAGTCAATCGTGGAGTAATTTTTCATAAATGAATTAATGCTAACACCAGCTACTTAGCATGTTGGCTTGATATATCCACCACATTACATATTTTGAGTTACTTGCTCAGAATTGAAGTCAATGTCAAAACAGATTTTTCAAGACTTAGGCATGTTTTGAATGCCTGCCAGCCATTAGATAATGTGTTTTAAATACGTTAAAAAATGACTTATAAAGCTCTTTAAAAACAGCTGAAAAACTATAAACAACCATTTCAGTTGTTAGATTGCTATTTGCTAAGTGACTGAATCACTTCAGGCTGTTCCTCATACTAACTTGTTCTATTCCAGTTTGTACCCCCATTCAGCCAGAAGAGCTGAGGAATAACTGATTGCCCCATTTTTGAAAAATGAAAAGAAATATACTGTGTAACTTGAATACTTTTTTTCTTAGTCCTTTTGCTTATTTTCCTTAGCGCTCTCTTGGTCCAATTCCAAAATCCCTAAAGGTATCAAAGGCTGATTTGGGAATAAATATTCTAAATTTAAAGTCATTTGGTCTAGAGTACTTGTGTCTAATTCATCCCTCGTTTAATTCCACTGAAGTCAATGGATCATGGATGGACTTTAAACTCTGTTTAGATTTTATACCACAACAGGCCAATCCAGGAATCCTTAGGAAGGTAAAAAAACCCCAAAGGGCATTTTGCCTGCATAAAGCCTGTTGGACCATATCTTTACCATTTAAAATCTAATTATAACTGAAGTTCCTCTCGGGTAGTTCTGACTAAAATCCATCAACTTTAGAGAAACATTTATTTTTTGCTTATGGTCTGCGATGGGGGGTCTGCGAGAATTCAAATAACACATTATTTATTTTAATGAGAGTTAAGCACCTAACCAGCTAAGATACTTTTGAAAAACCCACTAGGCAACCATCTGCATCTTTAGACACCTAAAAGTTTTGAAAATCTAGCCCTGAATCTGAACATTTTTTCAAAGAGATGGGAGATCTGGGTTAAGGATTGGGTCTCCAATGCTCAATTCTCAGCTGTGTGGCAGAGGGATTGTTTCAGACTGAAAAGCTCTATTTCTAGGTGTTGATTCCACTGGGAACAGGTTAAGTGAGCTCTGCTCAGTGAGACAGGTATTTTTTCTCTCTCTCTCGAATATAATTTGTGGGCTGAGCAGTCCTGAGGAAGGAACCCTAGAAGCAGCCAAGTCGAGGGAGAAGGCATGAGTTGAGCTTACAATGAGAATAAAACCCAACTGAGTTTCTCATGATACGTGTCTGGACTTTGTCTTTGCTCAGGTTGGGAAAGGCACCTGCTCACATGGTTTCTTATTTAGAGAATGGGAAGGAGAGACTGTGACTCAGGGACTTTAATTAGACTGAAGACATTTTGTACCACTCTGCTCTGTCAAGAGAACTACTGTAGCTATCTGCCATGAATGAAACATGCTGGTGTCTGGAGGGCAGGCCTCCTTTCCCATGTGTCTCTCAATATTTATGTCCATGCTCACTGCATGAATTTTAATGTGCAAGAGTTTGTGTTCCGTCTCTTCCTTGTTCTGATGCTGATTCACTGGGAGGGGGCCTTAAATAAATTGCTACCTTTTCTGATTCAGTTTACTGAGTTGCAGAATGTATTCAGTATCATATATCTTTGACAGGAATTTTGGAGGCTTAACTTCCTGCACCAATAGTAACTTTTGTAAAGAACTTTGATAGGCTCCATGTAAATGCCAAGTTTTGAATGCATTTTTAATAACAAAATCTGTCTCACACCAAACAGAAAATCCTCTCTGTCAGTGAGAGGATGCTCATTTGGGTATTGAGATAATTTGTTCAGTGAATTTACTGGAGAAAAGACTTTAAATGAATACAATATCTTCCAGAGAGATCGGATTGCTTCTGAGGGATGTTGCTCTGCAACACATGAGCAGAGCTTCTTTGACCATTTGCAGTCATCTCTAATTTCTCTAATTCTGTCATAATCTCTCATTAGCTTTTACCAAACAGTTCTCATTGCTATAGCAAATCTACTGAAATGTCTCTTCCCTAAATAGCCATGCCAATTTTATCAGGTCAAAATCTGGCTTCTACATATAATTGTCAATCTCTGACTGAGTTTCTTCATTTCTGCAAGTAGAGAATTTGCTGTAAGAGGGAGCCCAGAATTATTAATAAAGTACTTTTTCTTTCCTCTTCAGCTTAAACTGTATTTTATCTTCAGTGTATTAAACTATGCACATACAGGAAAAATAAAAACCCTCTTGAGATGTAATCATCTTGTTCCCAGGCATATTATTGGTGGCAGAGCTGTATATTACAAAATGAAATAAGTGAAAATTCATTGGTATCATAAAAAAGATGCATAGTAGAGATTTTAAAAACAGAGTATTAGGCTATGCAGAGAACACAGTGCGTCATTGACTATAAACGATAGCTATGAATCACTGTGTTTAAGATATGGAAGCAGTGAGCTACCTGATCGAAGAGATGCATTCAATATTGAAAATCAATTAACTGAATATGAAAGCAAATATTTAGGGATAATTTTTTAAAATTTGTATCCCCAGGAGATGTACAGAAGCAGTAATGGCAGTGCAGACTTGGTGGCTCTCTCCCAAAGATGTTCCTTAGCTCGATCCTGAAGAGGTGGTAGTTTATCCTCCACATGAAGTCAGTCCTTGGCTGAGACTGGCCAACATAGGCTGCCTGCTATACTTAGGGGTGTTTTTGTTTTGTTTTGTTTAAATTATTAGTATTAAGAACTGGACTGAGACAATTATTTCATTTCACAAAGCTACTGAGGAACCATCATTCTTTTCCAATCTGGGCTAGGTAAGAGCCTCTGACCCATATAAGTGAATCCATGTCATGTTACCAATGCCCTGTGGCATTCAATCTCCCATTCATTTTTACTCTGGAAATCTAATAGTGCGTATGACAGATGTTGATGTCTATGCATGGCAGGATGGTGAATGGCTTCCATTTTGCCACTTAGCTTCTGGAATAATATCTTTTGTGTAAACAGCAAATTTTCTCCCAGATGCTGCCAGTGAAAGAATTTTATAGGCTGCATATTTTTAAAAAAGG
Source organism: Pelusios castaneus (assembly GCA_007922175.1). Classification (NCBI taxonomy): domain Eukaryota; kingdom Metazoa; phylum Chordata; order Testudines; family Pelomedusidae; genus Pelusios; species Pelusios castaneus. Next base: position 583,322 of record ML685834.1, read on the forward strand.
TTTAATTTTCTGGGACATGAGGCATATGATGAAAATAAGAAATCAGCAGTAAAGTATGGCTGAACAAAAATGTTATACATTCCAGAAGTGTATAAAGTTGAACTGCTCTAGAGACTAAATTATCCTCTTCTGCCTGACAAAGGTTTTTTTTTCCAAATGAATGGCCTAAGTTGAGCCTATGAATGACAGTGCTCTAATCATAAAACCACCATCTTTCACAGGTTATAACCAATAGTGAAAGGCAGTTTGAATTAATTCAGAAGCAGAAATGGTCTAGCTAATGCGTATTAAGATGATTTGAAAACAGTATTGTGAAACTTCCATTATAGCCTTTTGAACTAAGGTCTTCCAGCTGGAGAGCTTGCATTCTTTTCATCCTTTGGAGGAATATACAATATTCTTAAATTGAAGCTAAAGCTTCAAGATAAATTTAAAAAAATGGGGATAACATTTAATGTTCCCCAGATCATAGGGTTTTTAATGAGCACAGTACTGTGGAGTTTGAGTTAATTTAATGTTTCTACCCTTGTTTTCACTTGTGACTGCTGAACCTCAAAACCTGGAGTCTGGGTTTCATTAGGGTTGGGATTTTAAAAGGACTGTAAGGAAACAAAATGCTCAAATCTCATTGAAATTCAGTGGTAGATGGATGTTGTTATTTTATTCTATGTAGATTCTTGTACCACACTTATCTCCGCAGTATCTTAGTATCCTCCAATAATGCATTAAACAGTGTGAATTAACATCTGTCATGTGTTTAGGTCTCCATGGGGAGAAGTGTTTGCAGTTTGTTTTTGAATGTTTTTTCATTAGACATGAACACATGTTGCTGTTTGTATGTTAGGCGGCAAGAAACGTACCCTCCACTTAACCTGGAAGGTGATGAGGTTTGTGATGGTTCTTAGATGCTGTGTGAATTCATTCCACACTCTTGGGCCAGCTCCGGAGAAAGCTCTATTGCCTGCATTAGGAAGCTTTACCATTATTGTAGAAAGGTCCATGTCAACTATGGTTTTCATTCTGGAGCTCTAGATCTTTTAGATGCCTTGGGTCCAGGCCATGGAATACCTTGAAGATAAGGAATGAGACCCTGGATACTCTATGTGAGGCCATTCTAGGGAGATGAGGACTGGTTTAATATGTTCTGAAGGTCCCAGCCTAGATGGATGTCCCAACTTACATGGCTGTGTAAAGTGGGACTGGAAAGTTCTTTCAAAATCTCTCTCAGCCAGAAAAACCTGTCACATGAGATTTTTAGTTCAGGTCCAGCAGGGGGTGGGGTGGAATAGCACTTCTCTGAACATTTCATAATCCTCTAAAATAGTATGTCACAATAGCATCCACAGGGCCCAACTGAGATCAGGACCTAATTGTGCTAGACATGTAAGAGAGCCAGTCACTGCCCGAAAGACCATGCAATTAAAATAGACAACACAAAGGGTTGGAGAGGAAATGGAGATACAGAAAGGAGTGATTTTCCTGTGATCACACTGCTTGTGCTCTATCCCCATTGGACCATGTATTATTTAACATCTGAAAATGGACTAAGGATGAGGGATTCAAAGCTGTTTGCTAGGCTCTCGTTTACCTTGTTATTTAGATGTTTCTTTAGATGTTTAAGAACATAATAAGGTATCTACCTATCCAAAGAAGGAGACCCTGTGGCACTCCGTTTGTTTTGCTGACCTAGACTAACATGGCTACCCCTCTTGAACATATCCAGTATCCTTTCTATGTAAAGACTAAATGCCTGGCCTTGCATTCTGTGAACTACCTTATCAAAGGGTGTTTTGGATACCCAAGGAATGTATTGTCAGGGTACTACACTTCATAAGTAATTGTAAACCAAAGGAAGAGCTTCTTTATAGGCCAGAATAGCATAAATATAATCATATTTGATGAGTGAGATTCTGTGAAGTAATTTGGCAGGACTATGGATGTCTCTAGAATGGACACAGAAAAACAAACAAACTGATAAAATGACAAAGCTGTTCTTTACAACATTAGCATTCATCCAACAGCTGTTTCCTATCATTTAGACTTTCAAATTAGATTTAAATAGCCAGCCCGTATGTTTCACATTTATACAGTACACTGAAAATATTGTCATTGTCAGTCGTGTTCAGATGTACCGTACTTAAATTGGGGGTATCTTTTTTTCTTTGGAAACATTTAAAAAAAAAACAAAACTAAATGAAAACTGAGTTTCTAGAGCCATTACTGCTTTTTCTTTTTCCCTATTTTTGCACGATTCCCCCTCACTTACACAAGGAGGGCCCGTCAGTTTCATAGTACTGTCACGGGTACTCGACTCACAGCAGCTCTCACTCTTCCATCTCCTTGAATGAACCCCTTCTCAGGTGGGAGAGGGAGCTGGGGATAAAGCCACCTTACTTTCAGGGCTTTTGCTATGGAACAAACTTCCAGAGGCGATCAGAGAAATTCAGTGTCTGACTGTCTTTAGTAAATGCCGCACAAAACATTTGTCTTAAAAACAAACAAAACCCCCTCTGCATTATAAGAAAAACACAACTCTGACATCCTCTTCTACTCCTGAACTCCAACCAATGAACCAAACCCAACCTCCATTCCAATTCAAAAACTCTACCCCTAAGAAATTATAGAGACTCCATGAAGTCTACAAGGAATTTTACTATTGCTCAGTGGCAGCCTTAGGCAATTGGAGGTCCTAGGTGAAGGCCCATTGCAGGGCCCCCTATAAGTCCTCACAATCCCCTTTTGTGGCCCCCAGCTCCCCACTGCCAACCCCCCATCTCCGAGGCTTTAGCCCACCCTCCGCAGTCCCAGCTTCACACTGGCCCCGCCTTCCCTCTCCGCAGCCCCGGGCCCCAGGGCCAGTTCCTCTGCTGCTGACCAAGGCAGATGTGACTTTTTGGGGTATGCAAAGCAGGCGACAGGGCCCCTGACTGCTCAGGGCCCTGACTGCTCAATGCATCTGCTTCACATACTCCAAAAGCTGCCTCTGCTCTAACTATTGGTTTTACATGGAAGGAGCTCAGATGCTGTGGTCACTGGTGTCAGTAAAACACACAGACCATTTCCAGAGGACCAGATTATAGTTTAACAACGGCAGGATTATCAAACTGCAAGGTAGACGTTAGAATCAGGAATTTATTCTTAAACATTCTGAGCATATTTATATAACTCAGTAGCGTCTCTCTAAAGAGTTCAAATTCATGTAAGCTCCAACCTGGCAATGTTACATACATATAGTTATTTATGTGTGTTTTTGCAGAGTAAGGGTATTATTATAGTTGGACCACTTCTTGTATTCAGTTACTCAATAGATGTAAATACCTATGGCTATGTCAACACTTACAAAGTTATCTTAACAAATTGACTACACTTTAAGTTGACTTAACAGCAGAGATAGCCATTATATTGGCTTTAAGTTGACTTAATAAAGTCAATTTAGCGTTAATCCCCGTCTACATTGGCCTTAAGTCGATTTAAGAAGTTGACTTAAGGTGTAAGTCGACCTAAAACGAGGTGTTATTAAGTCGGCTTAAGGAAATGCTTAAGTTGACTTAAGAAAAGCCCAGTGTGGACGTGGCTTTGTTTAGGTCGACTCAAGCATCCTTAAGTCGACTTAATTTGGCAGTGTAGACGCACCCTATATGCGTTTGTTGTATTTACTTTCACATAGAAGTTCAAGTTCATAAATATTCCATTGATAAACTCTAATTACTGTAAAATAGGCAAACATTTCTTTTCAGGCAACACCATTGAAAACTAAAAGTCAAGCTAAATTAAAAAAAACAAAACAAAACAGCATCAGGCCCTACTGAAGACTGTGTATACAGTGAAATCCAAATTGAAATTTGTGCCTCAATCCTACCATGCATTCTCCATTGATTTCATTAAAATTCAGCACAGGATGGCTCTGAACTAAATGAGTAGTTTGTGAAGTCCAGATCATGCTATCTACTTTACTGAACTGGACCTTTAGAGTACAATTCCTCTTAAAAATTCATTCACCTAGGGCGTGATCCAGCACCCATTAAGACCAATGAAAAGACTCTCCTTGAATTCAGCAGGAGTGGATCAAGCTTTTGATCATTCAATAGCAATTTTCTTAACCTCCCCTTTTCGTTTAATTTTCTCCAGCCATTGTATCTCATCATATGTTTAGATTGTGAGCAATCTGGGGCAGAGATTATTATTTTAAAAATTCAATTCTGGTAGTATAGGTACTAACACAATGAGGTCTGGATCCTTACTGTAATTCAAATCAAACATCCCTGGACATTTTTCTTGCAAAATAAAGGGCTAGTCTTCACAGAGAGCAGCAAATTCGCTGACATCAGATCGATCTTCCCAATTGACTGATCGGGTCTGCGAAGACCCTGTTCAGCCAAGCAGGAAGTCAATCGCTGAAAACCACCCCAGCAACTGAAGTAGCGCTGAATCGAAGGAAGGGCATTTCCTTTAGATTCAACACACTGAAGACACCGTAGTAGGTGGTCGAAGGGAGATATGCAAGGAATTTTAAGTACTTTGCACATCTCACTTCAACTACCACAGAAATCTCGCCGCGGTATAGACCTGCCCACAGTCTCATTCTTTTTCTGTTACTCTTAGTTACAAATTTTTTAAAAATGATAATTTTTGTTTAATTACATGTCAGCTAGCAAAATTCATTATAACAATCTGAAATCTACTCAGTCTGGTACTCAGTACACCAGTATATCCTGGTTCTCAGTACACTTCGGTTTCATGTTTAATAGAATTTCACTTCCTTTTAAGTTGCCTGAGTTCATTGTGTCCTTTAATTCTTTCCACTTAACAAATATACTTATGCTGGAGTTTCTCTGCATCATGACAATCAAATTTTCTCATATTACTTAGTTCAGTAATCTCATTAAATAATTCAGTAAAACTTTCCAAAGCAGATAAAGAAAAAGTAATTGCTGATTTACAAATTAATGCCATGTGTGTATAATCATTTCATTTGCAGTATTAGCAAGGGAAAGGAAGAAAAATCCACTCTTAACTTCCTGTTGTTTTAAAATTCTTTTTTTAGCTATCAATACTTCCCAAAATGCTGTATAATTCAGGGACCAGATAAAAGCATTTATAAAATTCTAGTTCAATAACCCTGGTGTTCCTCAAATTAATTCAAGTTTTTCCCCACTCCAGCTTCTCTTTTGAAACAAGTTTCTAATCAAGAACATTATTGTTCAAAATTTTCAATCCCTGAACTACAGAACAGCAACTCCCCCCACCATATTTTTTCAGTGAACGATAATACATGGGGAATTCAAGCATCCATGTCACTCAGGATTATCTTAAAAGAAATGGTTTGCCAGCAAAAAGTTACCCTAATAGCGTCCATTTCCCTAACAGGACTCTCGTTTCAATTTAAAACTTCTTATTTCTCTTGGAGTTTCTCTCTGAGCAATTTGAGAAATTGAAAATGAAGAGGAAGTGTAATTCTAGGAGACATATACACTTTTCCCAAAAGAAAGGTATTGCCTTGTTGAATAAATTAGCCTGCTTGTCTGTCACTCTCTTTCTGATTGGCTCATTTGGAACATTAGGTCTGGGGTTGAGTCATCTCAGGACAAATTCTCATAATCAGCATTTCAGAAAATCAATGTTTATTTAATTTTTTTAAGGTGCTGAGCACAGATGTCTGGATTGGCAGCAATCAACCCAGTTAATGAACGCATGGCCCTCTATGAAGTGATGGATTATTCTGACCACATATTGTACAGCCACCCAACCCTATCAAATTCCCAGGTAGTGCTGATCAGGTGAGTTGAAGTAGGAAATCCCAAACTATTAGCTATTTTTATGTGGTTAATTAAGTATCTGTAAAACCATCACATAAGAAATCTAATCTGTTTAATCCACTCTATCCGTCCCATATTTGTCACTGTCTGAGCACCTGGGGTAATCTCTCCCTAGTACTTGACAATGATTTTGATCACAGCAAGAGAATTAAACTCTGAATGAATAAAAAAAAAGCATTCTTACGGGTTAAAAACTGGAAAAGAGGGTAAGATACGGGCAATGTTCAGTGTGGCAAAAGTGTAACAGTGGAGTACTCTCAAAGTTCTGTACTGGGATTTGGGTAGGTTCATGTATTTGGAAAAACAAGATTCCACCCTTCGAACTTGCAAACCAGAGCTAGCTAGTCAACAGCACAGTCTCCAGCTTCAGCTCTTTTCCTATTTGATTCTGCATATCTGTGTCTGTTTCTATTGCAGCTGCATGATGCTGAGCTAGGGTAAATGGAGCTAGAGCTGAGAAACACTCAGTTTGTAGGCTGTTCAGCATAAAAACTCCTAAATTAACTTCATCCTCACTGTCCTTCTGGAGAAGGGGATTTTGTGAGCTTAATCCAAAACTGCCTCTAATCCCAGAGGAGTTGTAACATTATTTGCAAAGTTAGTAGATAAATGGGCTGAGGAAGTGTGGTTGGATTTTGATGGTTGTTAAAGCGCCAGCTTCTAGAATCAGGTGATTATCTGAGAATCTCAGCTTTCATTTTAAAAATAAACCAAGTTTCTAGCCCTGTGACAGGGCAACTGCCTTGCACTGGCTTGGAGAGGGTTAAAGAGGGCCCAGGGAGCGCAGCCAATCAGGCTGAAGGATTGCTGGATCAGTCGGGGCCTAGGATCAGGTAGAAAAGGTGACTGCAGAGGTAGACCAGGAGCAGTCTCCCTGGGATGCTGAAGAAGGGCCAGGCTGCTCAAGGCCTGTGGGATCAGCATCTGGGCAGCTTCCTGTGGCGCGCTATATCTCTACCTCTCTGTCTCGGTGTTGCCAAGGCAGAAAACCCCAAATAATTACTTTTAGAATCTCATCATTTTAAAAACTAAGTTTTTGACTTTTGGGGGGAGGATGGGTCTTTGAGCAGTTGTGATTGACAATATGGTTCTCCAGAAACTAAAGATGCAATCCTCACCCAATTGGCAAAACTCCTATTCACTTCAGTGTGAACAGGATTTGACTATAAATCTGTTCCAGGTGAGTACAGCTGGGGGAAGCAAGAGGTGCTTTGGTGTGGGAGATACAGCCTTCTGTAACGATCCCATAGTGTGCTGTGTTGTCTTTGAATTTTCAGGGCCTATAATTCTTTTGTTAAAATGTCATAGTTATGCTAATCTGTGGGTTTTGTTAATTATGCAGCTTGAATATTAATCACAGAAGCAGAACTTGCAACCTCCAAATGCTTTATAGTCTTAAGAAAATGCTGCAGCATGCAGCTGTAAAATAAAGCACATAAAGTGGGAAACATTTTGAGTGAGTTTCTCGTGGTCCATTGTTATATTATCTGCCTCATAAATGTATAATAATAGCTAGTTTTTATATTAGCACTTTTTATCAGTGGATTGCCAAATGCATAACAAAGGAGATAGGCATCATTACTCCCATTGTACATATGGGGAAACTGAGGCAAAGAGTGGCCAAGTCATCAATAGAACCCAGGTCTCCTAAATCCCAGCCCACTGCACTCTCCATTATGTGACACTGCCTTAGGTAGGGAAGTGTCATCAGTCTCATTTTACAGATGGCTGTTATAGGTTGTCTGGTAAACAGCTCACAGCTCGCCATCCTGGAACTTTTGAAATAGTTGTACAGAAATAAATTGTGAAGCTGTGTTTCAAGGAAAACTTTAAAGATAACAGGGTATCAATAGATAATATGCTGTACTGTTGCACACTCAGAGGAAATTTAATTTAATCTTTCCTCTGTGGCTGCACCACTAAATAAATTTAAAATAAGAGATTTATTTCTCCTTGATATTCTCTTTTGTCCATTTGTTCTCCCTGATGCTTTTAGGGTTCTGGTTTTATCACAGAAAGAAAATAGTCTAGCTCAAAACTTCTGACTTCTTTTGTCTGCTCTGATGACTTGCTGGAGTAATGTTTGCTCATTTCAAGGCTCTCTTCTTCCCCTCTGGTATTCAGATTCAAGACTTCAGGGATCCATTTTGAAGACATGCCTTAAAGGTTATGCCCTTCAGTACCTTAATACCTATTAGTTAAAGGTTAATCTGCCATTTTTCCTTAGAAGCCTTCTATTCTCGTTTTAAAGGACAAATGTCTTTTCCTGCTATTTTGATGGGGGCTCCTCATTTTGTGCTAAGCCACTAACTCTTTGCCTCGATGCTTTTTATTTTGATTCCAGGCAACTGCAATAATTCTCGGGGGGGAAGGGAGGACATTAGATCTCTATGCTAGCATATAACTACTAGGTACATATTAACACCGAGACAGTGGAAGCAAATATTTCCCCATGCATATTTTTTGAATTTGTAAACAAGTGTTGATTTGACCCTGTTTGTGACCTTTGTTTTAGTTGCATTTTTATTGTCAACTGAGAAGCCGAGGATTACTAAGACAAAGTCACATGAAATGTGAATTGTAATCCAGAATGTTCAAAAAATCAGAGTGAGTTGATCTACCACAGTGATTTACAACCATTTTATATTGGGGACCCTCTCGGTGTATCAGATCCTATCTTCCATATAACTGAGACCCCCCCACATCATTTATCATTACACACAGGATAGGATGGTTAGGGGTTCCCCAGGTTAAGGATTGTAATTAAATTATAACATTCAAATGTTATGCTCCGTTGCTCAGTTACGTAAACTATCAGGGAACAGAAATAATATGGCATCATTTATGCTACTAGCCTGCACTGTACAGATTTCAAGGTTTGAATAATGAATATTCACAACCAACTGTTTGTGAGCTATTTGTGTAGAGGTGGAAAATGTCAAGAAAAAGTTCAAGATTTCCTCTTGAACATTTTGTAAGACAAAGAGATGAAGCATGATGAATAAATTATTAGTTAGCAGTTATTCACTCAGTTTGAGAGCCTAGCTAATTTTAAAAATTGTTTCTAGAATCAGCATAGTTGGACCCAGTGTAACTCTTTGCTTATCATGTAGTTTATTTATTACCACACTGAGACCCAGTTCTGTATTCCACTTGAAGCATACACATGCATACGTGCATCGATGCACAGAACAGGATTTCCAGTGTAGAGAAGAAATTGGTTATTAAAGCGTAATACCTTCAGGCTCTTATTAAGGCATAGAAATGCAGCTCCACTCTCCCACACCTTTAAACAAAAAATCCTTAAGGGAAAGGCAGAAACAAACCTTTCTTTGCCCTGATAGTTCTGACAGCTCATCTTCCCTTCAGAGACTTCAAATATCTATGATTAGAGATAAGATAGTAATAATAAATACATAACAGGTTCTTAAAAAGGTAGACCACTGTGACACAGGGAGCTTTGCCCAGTAGAGACTGCAGGCCTTTCCAGCTTTCATCATTAGATTACTCCTGATGGGAAGCTACAGAGATAGTTTCTAATTCAATTACACTTTACTATAGATTTTTCTTTGAAACTGTGCCTTAGTACGGTAAGCAAAATTCTTGGCTCTACAGACCAATTTTAAATAGATGGCATGCAATGTTTCCATGTACTTCATATTGTGAGTATTATGTAAGGGTTGCAACAAGCAACTTAAGAGCTTGAACCAGAACCTGTTGAAATCAGTGCAAATCTTTCAATGGACGATATCAGGTCTTTAAAGTCAAGTATAATGATATTATGTATACCTTCCCTATCCTTATATTAATTTTAAGTTTATTTTATAGTACATATTTGAGTGGGAGTTACAGTAATCCAGCAAGTATTGACTGACATACTTTTAATTGCCAGCTGCCGATGCAATTTTTGGAAGGAAGACAAGTCACATTACCTATCGCATAGGTGAAGGTCATCACTCCTTGCCTGGGGTGGTTAGAGTAAATCTCCTGCTCCACTTGGGGAAATGAAGGTGGGTCCTACCTGCACTCCCACACTGCTGCAAAGAGGTGCTTGGGGGCTGCCTGTACCTTCACACATAGCACCTCTCCCATCAAGGAGGGATGAGAAGGCAGAGAGGTGCCTACACTATCTGTGGTTGTGAGATATCTGACCTCCAGATTGGCAGGTGGAGAAACTCCAGTGGCCCTCAAAGTTCTGGTCCCCAGGGCTTGGCAGGGGCCCCAGTGGCTGCAGTAGGGATGGGACAGGTCACCTCAGCATGAACACCGAAAGGGAAACGACTGGGGACACGTGATCCCCTCAGTCAGGCATGCAGCCCATTGCCAGAAGGGATACAAAGGTTGAGTCTGCCCCTTGAGCAACCAGAGATGATCTGAATTGCTGGTTGACATGGGGCTCTAATGGAGATGTCTGGACTATTAAGGACACTGGGACCCAGGCCCCTGCAGAAGCTAAACAGCCATAGAGGACGAGTGTATGAAGAGCTCGAATGGCTTAATATAGGAGCCTGAAGAACACCTAGTTAGTTGTTATGATAGGCAGCAGAGTCCCCAAGCTGGGGGGACTCAGGCAAAGACTCAGGAGTGAATCAAATGTCCAAGGAGTCCTAGGAAATAGAGGATGAAAATGCTCTGATAGTTTTACTGAATGGTTAGGTAATATGCAGACCCAGATGCAAGTTTTTCTACAGAAACTGGCTAAGCAACAGGAACAAATCCAATGCCGAGAAGGCAGGCAGAAAGTGCTAGTCTCAAAGAAGAGTAGCGACTTGACTGCATCTAAGATGAGCCAATGAATCCACACACTGAAAAACAAAGTACAGCGTTCATCAGAGGATACTCCAGGCTAGCCTCCAAGGAGCTCAACAATTGAAGAAGGATATCCAGCTCCTGCATGAGCACACAAAGGCTCAGCTGAGGAGAGAGGGAGGGAAAAGGAAACTGAGCAACAATGATTTTGTGAGCAAGCATCTTAAGAAAATAAATCTCCATGTCAGCCCAGTTGAGACGGATTTGAAGGCTATGTTACAGGACTTGGGAAGAACGATGACATCCAAATACCGGTCTTTACTTGCAGCCTTGATAACAGGGTAGCACAACCGGAAAAACCAATGGACTCTGAATCCAAGGAATGCCAGGTTGCCTGTCACAAGGAAGATGGAAAAGGAGTTATGCAAAGTATACCTACCCAGGAATTGGAACTGGAAATGTTTGAAGAAGCTCTACAGCTTGAGAAGGATCAACACTAAAAAAAGGCAGCTAGATCTGATTATTGTGGTCAGTAGACACCATTAACTAGCTGAAACAGGAGGTGAGAGACGCTGTGAATAGGCAGCATATTCTGGAGAAGAAAGAGAGCACCACGTTGCTACCACACCTAGAGCAGAAGCGAGCAGACAAGGAGCGACTACGCGAGATCCTGACCGACAGCGATACTCAGACTTGCGCACTTCCCATGCCCAGCAGCTGCTGTCAGAAATCGAACTAAAATGAGAGAGAGAGAAGAGGCTGCTAAAGGAACAATTTTGAAGCAGGTCAAGACCTCTTGTCTCCAGGAAGAGCTGAAGAAGTGGACTGAGAAACTGAAGACAAAGCAAGAATTTCCTGTGGCTACAGATGGAGAAAGAAACTCTTTACAATGATAGGGTGGGAATGATCATTCCTTTTTCTTATCGTTCTCCTCTTCTGTTACCAGCATGAGAGTTGCCTTCTGCATCCTGATTGCCTGGTTACTAGGTGACTAATTTATCTTCTTGAATAATGATGAAAATGGTGCAGTGGCATAAGAGAAAATATATCCTTTGAAATATTCCCCCGAGAACATGCATTCTGGGGCTTGTGCTTAGTAGATGTGCTTTTAAAAAACCCTTATTTTCACTTTTTGTTTTAACCAGAAGTGCAAAATTTCAATGGCAAAAGTGCAAAAAATCATAACTCCTGTGCTTTTTGCATAAATTGACTTGTGGCTGAATGATCAGTAGAAAGCTACTATTTAATTTGTCATGAACCTGCTATATGTGTTCATTTAACAACTGCTGCTTAGGGATTTGAGAACACAAATCATCTTAATAAATCCACGAACATTTCATTATTGTTTCACCTTTGGCCAGCCGTGTAGTAAATTATATCCTCAAATTATGCTCCAGGATGTCTCCAAATTATTACTGACTTTTACTTTCAGAAAGAGAGTAGTTCTTGTCAAAACATCTCTTCACTTCTGCTTATAGCAGTTAGGGGGAAAAAGAAAGTGTGTCAATAATGCTGACAATAGACGCAGCCACATAAAGGTCAGGTGGACAGTGAGAGGCTGTCAGATGTAATGTATGATGTTATTAATATGAAGATTTTGAGATCAAAACAGGGCTTGCCCTTCCTGATTATTGGGTTAGAAGGAGGAGGTCAGGGAGCAGTGACTGACTTCCACAAGAACATCATTTGCTAAGACATAGCTAAGTAATTCATCATCTAGAGCGGGGAGGGAAGAAAAGAATGGAAGAATGCAAAATCAATATCGCTATAGTATTTTGCATTAATGTAGTATTTTGTATCCATAAATCTCCAATAGCTTTACAAGGTCTGTGTTGGTATAGCCCCATTTTACAGACTAGAAAACTGAGGCACAGAACAGGTAAGTGATTGTCAAAGACTACATAGTCAGACAATGACAAACAAGAAATAGAATCTAGATTTTGACTCTGTGTCGGGTGTCCTATTCAATGCTTTTGAATACTTCAGAGAACTCAGGCAGCCACAGAGTCCGGATTTATTTAATGTTTTCACCTATGCAATATTCTAGTTACATATTATTTTAAATATTTGACTTATCTGTTTCATCTCTGTGGTTCCAACCAACTATCTGACCATAGGAGCTGTCAGATGTAGTTTCTAGCTAGTATAATGATTCTCAAATGTGTAAATCTGGTTGATAACCAAAGAGCTTATAGAAATTTTCATAGATCAAGCAGTCCATGCCTGTAGAAGCTGTTGCTTTTAAATCAAGAGAAAGCTCTTTGACATTTGTAGCTCTCCTTATAGATTCTGAGTTTTCCACACAAGAAAAAGCTGTAGTTTCTAGGTCTTTTTTTCTAAATAATTCATCGTCAGTTTTTGGGTTGCTGAAACAGTTTCATCAACAGGTATTCCTTTAAGTATCAAATGGATATGTTGGCCCTGTGCCACGTTTCTGTTCTCTAACTGATGAGCATAACTCTCAGGATCAGATTTCTGCTGCAAATGTTGTCCATTCTAAATGTCTCTTCATTAATATTCTGCAGGTTTCGCTTAAACTTTGCTGTGTCTGTGCACATTTCTACCAAGGAACTTTTTTGCTAGTATATTCACAGAAAATAAAGACTAAATGGGTGTGAATACAATAAAAGTGAAATAGCTGAAAACTTGTGGTGCATTTCAGTCTTTTCTTTGCTTGTTCCAAAGTGCTGGTCAGGAATCTGGAAGATTTATCCCCAGGACATTACAGTGGGCATTGGTCCCATTGAAAAGAAAGATTAAGGGACTTGCCAAACTTGCAAGTGAGTCAGTGGCAGAGGTGGTACTAGAATTCAGGCTATTTCTGACTCCCAGGCCTGCATTCATTTCACTAATGTGGACACTACAGCCATTCGAGGTTTTAAAAGCCTGAACTGTTGCATTATGGCAGGTCGTCTGAGAAGTGTCAAGCATCCATCTCAGATTTCATTGGGAGTTCCGGAGTCTCAGTACTTTGCAGGCCTAGGCATTTAATCTGGTACTCGGTATCGTTGGGAATGGCTGCTTTAGAAAGTCACGCTTGCTCTCTTGTATAACACTGTATTACCTACGTTGTCCTGGTATGTTTGAGAGCTGGCTCACATGCACCACTGTCACAATCCCCGTGTTTCCCTGAGTTTAAGGACTGTTTCTGGATAGCATCAGGAAGGACACGTCCCACCTTGCTGAGGGAGTGGAGAGGCTCAGGAGGCGAAGCTGTGATCCTGCCCAGCCCTGGGTACTGGCCAGCAGAGGCAGAATATAATGCAACCTTTGGAAGGGGATAGGCGTAACTAAGCTGGCTCACATGCCTGGGACGTCTAGAAGGCACGTTACACAGGCTTGCTGGAGTGTCTGCACTGGTGGTACACGTCTGTCCTCTCCCAATCTATGTCCTAATGCCATTATCTAGTCCAGGGGTAGGCATACCGCACACACCAACCGTGGCACGAGAGCCCATTCAGAGCAGCACGCAGCACCCTCTGCAGCACCACAGAAATTGCTGCTCTTGACATCTTGGTGACATCTTTCGGGGGCGGCTGGGGCATCAGGGGTCCCTACCATGATCATGCCCTAGGCATGCCACATAAAAAAGCTGCCTGCAGCAACTTCTCTCCACAGCGTGTCACCACCAAGAGGAGCCATTCTGAGTGGCTTCTTTCCATGAACAGCTCCTTTCAGTGGCATGCCTGGGAAGCATCCACCTCAGCTGTGGCTGCCGCTGAATTTTTAGGCAGCTACCATTTTTTTTTCTCCATTGGAGGGGGCCACCAGCTCCAGCTGAGGGTCAGGGAAGAGGGGTCGGCAAAGGTTAGTGACTCCTGATCAAGTCCTAGGATTTGAGTGAATCGAGGGAATGGATCAAAAGTCGTTGTGCTAACCCGGCTAGTTATTTTTAGATTTATCTTTTTCAGATCTGTAATGATTAGTCAGTGTCAGGGAACATTAGAAAAGGTTCCTGGGTTTTTGTGTTTTACAGTGGGAAAATTAAAAAAGCCATTCATGTAAAAGTTTATTTGGAGTAACATGTATTGGCTTGGTCAGACTTTGAAGGCGAGATATAACGGCACATCTGTAAAGGAAAATGAGACAGTGTAAATGTAAATCTGTCTCCCTGTTTCTTGTCTTAAGTGTAATTACAGGTTCCTTTGACTGGCCAGATTTGATTCCTCTAAACTAACTGTCACTGCCATGGCAACATTTGCTGGTGAGCATGAAGCTTATTTGCTTCCATTACTTGTAGGTGGGAAGGTTTTTTGAAAACTCTTCTGACAGGAAAAACACTTAATACTACAATACAGACTCATCACATGGTCATTGTGAGTTTTCTGTATTCTCTGCTCTTTTCTTTTTGAATAGTTCTCTCTCCCACTCTGTAGAATTCCCTTTCTGCTTCTTTTCAGCTATCTCTAAGTTTTGGCTACCTGCCATTGTCATGATTATGGGGCTTAAAAATCTGAGAGCAATTACACTTCAAGAAATAAGATGGTGCTTCTTTTCCTGCAGAGTCTATGGAATAATTATTTTAATATGTGGTATTTTCTGCAGATAATATACCAACATCAAACATGTACATGTGTGTACCACTTTTTCTCCATGCTCTTCATTATCAGGAATCATTCATGATATAAACTGGAGAATTCACATTCTCCCTGCCCCATTTTCCAGGCTTAGTAATTAACCTCCTTTCTCAGCACCATGAGCTTCAGCAGCTCAACTCACGTGTGAAATGCACAAAGTGAGCAGAAGGATTTTCCACAACTTGTAGTATGTCCTTTTTTGTCAAAAGAAATCTACTAGTATTTAGTTTCATGAATTCTCCTCCCCGTAACTGAATTTTTTTGGACAGGAAGGAGAAATAATGGTTCATATAGTGTAGGCTGGACAAGTAAACATTCTTTATTTTGATGGATTTTGTTCAAAATGTCATTTTTTCTTTAGACATCCAAACCTCAACCTATGAACTGATGTTCCACGTACTGCTGCTTTGAATATTGTGCAAGTACAATAGGTTTGACAGCCACGTAACCTAAACAGTAAAGATGAAATAAATAATGTCCCTGTCCCTGACTCAGTAAGAGAGAGAATTCTGCCCTGTAACCAGAACACTGAGCATTCTTAAGAATGGCTGAAATGCGAGGGGGAAATGGAAGATTACATTAAATTTCCTTCAGGAAATTTGTGCCAGGTGTTTTTTTTTTTTTTTTTAAAAAAGGTGCTGATACTTGGTCAGGGACCTGGGGCGGTCACTGCTGGCAGCAGGAAACAAGGCTGCATTGCTGTGAAAAAAAAAAAAAGGTGCCAGTACTCAGTACCCCCAAATACCATCACAAAAAGAGCCCTGCTTTGTGCACTGTTGAAGTGTTTGTTTACTGACACGTTATGTCATCAAAAGCCCTAAACAGAAACTTCTCTAATAGCAGAAACACTACTCCAGTGTACTTGCAGTTTACTTTATAACTTACAATTAGAGGAAGACTCCTGAGGAAATTCATTTAGTAATGTCTGCATCCTTGAGAACCACATTAAGTCCCGGAGTTTGATTCAGAATAGAGAACTGGTCTGGTTATTAATTTATTTCAATATGAAACTTTTTTGTATTGCAGTAGCTTTTAGGTGAGCAAGCTCCAAAGGGCTAATCATGCAGAGCCTCTTGCTTCCCAAAAGTTTATCATTTAAGTAACTACCTCCTTTTATTTGGACTCATTTCACTGCCAGACTGTGTTAGTGTTTTTTACATGGCCCTCAGTTCTTTAGTCAATCTACCTTCACAGAAATCAGATAATCACATAGAAGTCACTACTCCTTTGGAACAATTTAACAGTGCTTTCATCTGGGTGTGCTATAGCACTTTGATGGCATACCAGCACAGCATCCTAGGGCACTTTTAAAGACAAACATTTATCACATGAGCTTTCAGGGGCAATAAATTTGTTAGTCTTTAAAAGTGCCCCAGGACATCTTGTTTGTTTTGCTGAACTAGACTGACAGGGCTACCCCTCTGGAAATTGATGGTATATCTGTATCTTTAACAACTGAATGGTTAGCCCACTGCTTAGTCTTAATGATTGTATTGCTAACTGGTTTTGGATTGATATTCACTATATTGCAGTTCATTTAAGCCCCTAACCACAAAGCTGCATAGGTGTCTAATTCCCTGGTTTAAGCTACAGTGTGATTCACAAAACACCTGCTGAAGATTATAGGTGCCTAAGCTTAGTTGGCACCTACATTTTCAGCGTAAGAGTGCTCTTGGCCTCTAAGTTTCTGCCTGTGGGAGTGTGCATTGCCACTTGGACGTCTATCTTTTGCATAAGCCCCAGAATGATCCACAACTCTAAGTGCTTTGTGCATCTGGTCTTACAGCGGGGAAATTATCCTGGGCAAGTTACTGATTTGGGTGAAATCCAAAATAAGTCCCATGCTGCCCATGTAGGTACTACAGATTTACACTTACCATTATATTCAATTCCACTTGTGGCCTCATCCAACCACAGGTTTGTTAGAGCTAGCAAGCATTGCCAGCCAGCTATCTGAAACTAGCTAAGACCATGATGTTGCAAAGATTTTTGCAGCTGATTTCAGTAGGCCTATTCACAGGCACAGACTTAGTGTCAAGGCCAATAACCTTCCAAGTGTGACCTGCTGCATTATTTATTTTATCAGAGGCATCCACAGCAAATTTAGGCTTTTATTTCCAATATTCTGGCTACTAAGTGAATTAAAATTTTTCAGAGCTTAATGATGGGTAAAATGAGAGTCAGTTCTTCACATTGCATACTATAAACAAGAGCTTATTTTGCCTAGTTTCTGTCAAAGACCTGGCTAATTGCTCTGCAGTTAGAAGTAATTCTTTTAGGCTCAATCCTGCCCAGGAGGTGTGTTTTGGTGTATCATCATTCATAACTGCAGTTCTTCATACTGGGCCATCACTCCAAGATTCTGTACTCAGCTATGTTCTCGTACTGATGAGCCATGGGTGAGAGTAAGCCTTGGGAATAGCTCCAGGAATGACAGTGGAAGGGTGAGATGCCTCTGGCAAACAATTGAAGCCGGCACTGATTTACAGTGTGGTCCATGATTTATGACCGATGCCCAATCCCATTGGGCCTGGTCTGCCATCTTCCAGAGGCATAAAAGAGGCCAGGCTGAAGCATGGAAGTTCTTCTGTGGGAATGTCAATCAAGTATTTGCTTGGGACATTAGCATTATCCCACTGTTTCAGCTGTGATTCAGAATTGAAGGAGGATGCTTTGAGAGTTTTAGCCTGATTCCAGAAAGGTTTGCAAGATTTCAGGCAGGTCTTTGGAATGTTCTGGAGGGCGAGACACACTAGGGCTGGAGAACAGCAGGAGGGTCTTAGAAAGGAGATATGTAGAAGTCCCAGAAGGATCCTGGCCTTGTTCCTTGCCGACTGAGTAGGGGTAACTTTAGGGTAATTGGAAGCACCTGAGGCTGATTAAGGCCAAGCTAGAGTCCTGATAAAAAGGCTTGCTGCAGCCAGAGGGGGCTGGAGAGTAAGGAGAGCTAACTGTGGTGGGTGTGGAGTGGTGCAGTCAAACAGAGGAATCAGACCAAGCTCCAAGAAAGGTAAAAGAACAAAGAGGGGGAAAGAACACTGTTAGCATCAGCAGGGTGTAGCTGCTCTTTATAGGGCCCCTGGGCTGGGTCTCAGAGAGAGGGTGGGCCTGGGCCCCATTCTTCTCCCCCTCACTGTGTCTACAGAAGCACCAACTGTCCTGAGAGAGGGGCAACAGGGGTTGCCTTGACCCCCAGAGGACAGCACAGTACGGGACCGACCATACCAGAGTGGACAGTTTGCCACACAGGGAACTGGTAAATTCAGGTGCTTTACTTGTGCTCATGAGCTGTTTGGGTGTATGCAAGCCCTGATGGGAAACCAGTGAATGGGTGTTGTATTAATATCCCAGTTTTGATTCTCTTTGCAGAAGCAAATTGCTTAGTCGAAGCACTGGGGCCAGGTGACAATCTATACCAGGAGCACCCCATCAAAAAGGCTCTTGGACATGGAGAAGCCTTAGCTGAGAGAGCACTGACAAAATATAGGACCAATGCTATGGGTATATCAACTTAAACTGGAAGGATGGTCATTAAGCGTGACCATCCTTCCAGAGTTCTCAAGGTGAAGAACTTTGATGTTGTTGCTCTACAAGAAACTCAGGCTGTAGGCTATGAGCCAGCTGCAAAGTTTGTAGCTATGAATGTTGTCACTCTGCATGACATGAACACCAGGAACTCATTTACAGGTGTCAGTCCTGGAGGCGTCCAGGATCATAGGAATCTCTTTAGAATCCTAGGGCTGGAAGGGACCTCATGAGGTCATCTTGTCCAACCCCCTGCTAAAAAGCAGGACCACTCCCACTAAGTCACCCTTCTTTACAAGGGGAGACCAGGCACAACTGACACCTAATGGAGCACAACCTCTATAGGTGCAGTGAACTGAGTATACTTACCAGGAGTCCTGTGGCACTTCTAAAGATGAACACTTATCACATGAGCTTTCAGGGTGTCATCCCACTTCATCAGATGCATCTGATGTTTTGCTGAACTAAACTAATACAGCTACCCTTCTGTAACCAAGTATAAAGGTGGTCATACACTCACATGCTTTCAATATGTGCATAAATTGGGGCGTACAGCTATAGGTACACACTGACTTGCAATACTTCTGAAATCACATTCCTACTATGTTTATATTTAGGGCCAAATCCTGGTCCCATGCAGTCAGTCAATGAGAAAAAACCCCATGAAGTACAGTTGGATCAGGATTTAGTTCTTATTGCATGTTCTGCATGGAGAGAGCACACATGTGCTGTGTGCTAAGAGATCAAGCACCTAAGGATCTGCCCATACAGATCTCTGCAGGATCAGGCCATGGTTTTGATACATCTATGAGATGCTTAAAGGTTATCTGCTCAGCATACTTAGAATTGGATTTAGAAAAATAAAGTAGCACTAGTTGGCCAAAATGTAAACACTCCACAGGTTAGCAGAGGAGGTGAACGTTATTTCTGACATACAAATTCAGACAAAGCTCCAAGAAGTGAAAGGAAAAAGCAAACCCAAGCATGAAATGGTACAGATTACCAATGAAGCAATCAATGCATCAGGAGCAAATGCAAACCTATTGTGACTCATGTTCTTCTCACCACTATAAACAAAATCCCAGAGCTGCTCCTTCCAAAGCCATGTCTGCTTAATTCAGTTACTTTCTAACTTCACATTATAAGTAATTCCCCCCCTCCTCCCCTTGTAATTGGTGTTTGTTTAGGAGAGTGTAGAGGAACTGAGTAGTGCTGTGTGCAAAGAGACTGACACTCAGAACAGATGGAATGAATTTAGAAAGGGAGGAAGACAGATAAAAAGGTCTGGGCTAAAAAGAGGATGAGAGAGAAAAAATCAGTGATTAGAATAAGTAATAAAGAGGTGGCTCTGAGAGCAGCATGTCAAGATGTGGGGTAAGCACAGGCATAAAGAAACAGTAAACTTTGAAGAGAAAAGGGATAGACAATGAAAATAGAAAGGATTCTGTTGAAAAGAAAAGCAGATAGGGCCAGAGCTACCCACTGGTGCAGGTACCTAAGGTCAGGAAATCACTCTGTGTGCACACTTGGTGGAAGGAACTGCTCTTGGGTAGTGCTTGTGCAAGCCACCCCCAAAAGGGCAAGAAGGCTGGGGATGAGATGGGGACATGGTCCCACTTTTCTCTGCATTGACTAGTGGAGATGACCAGCCATGGAAAGCAGGGCATTTAGCAGCCCCCCAGAGAGTGGGGTGATCTAAGGGGTCATAAGAAGCACTGCATGCGTTGGGGGAATTATGGGCAAGGCTCCTGTCTCTGAGAAAGCAGAGCCCAGCATAAGGACCAAACATTCAAGAGCTTGCTCTTCCCACAACTACCACAACCAATTTGGCTTGCACTTCAGCCACTATGGCCTCTGAATGCCCCAGCCATACCACCTCTTGCCCTGACATGCACCCTGCATTGGGGACTTCTGACGGTGTGGGGTTCTAGTGCTGAGCAGGACACAAGAATCTTTACATAACCCAATACAAGTACCTCTGGAAGAGCCTTTCAGCTGCTTTCCTTACCCAGTAGAATCTATGGACTGGGCTCAGTTTCTCCAAGTCCTCCCACTCAGGCAGGCCAGCTCTACACTCTCAGGGTACAGGGGCTATCTTGCATGATCTGGGATATAAGTCCCACCTTCCAGAGAAAAGATCTACTAGCTCATTTTATCTATTACTTTGCCACAACCACCATGTTGTGGTGTAACAGGTCATGGGCTATCTGCCCCTTTTTGGCTCCTCAAGTTCCACTCCATACAGCATCCAGGACTTCACAGAGGACTCACCACACATCTCTGCTGGCATCCATGCTTTTTATTTACAGTGTCTTACAGCAAGCTCTACTTCTAAGCAGCTTCAATAAAGCCCAACTCTAGGCTCTCAACCTCAGGACTTGCTCAGGGTTCTTGGGGGCTTGTAGTTGTCCATTTTCCCTTGACTACCACAGGCAGACTACAATTGCCTACAACACATCTCTCTCTGGTTGCCTGTCCAGATCTTTATATACCCAGCTGGGCCAGTTCCCAGATGCTCCCTTTTAGCTACTTAGGGTCTGCGTCAGCCATAATTAGCCAGGTCACCTGCTCCAGCCCTCTGAGCCAGGACTGAAGGGTTTATCTCCTTTGACCTTCTACATGTGGACTAGGACTTAGGTGTTCAGACTTAGTGATCAGAGCAGAAGTTAGGTGCTGCTGTGAGGGTCAGAGCTGGAGGCAGAATTAGGTCAAGGGCTGGAGTAAATCAATCAGCCAGGGGTGGGGAATAGAAGTAGAAGCCAGGAACGAAGCAGGGGTCAGGAGTCAAATAAGAGGACAGGAAAGCAGCCTGGCAGGGATTCACCCAGTTGTGCAGATACATTCCTGTGCTTCTTTCTGGTTTAAATAGAAAGTCTGAGCCAATCAGGGAGGCTAGACATCTCTTCCAGTCAGAAACTTTGTGGAGTGTCCTTGTGGTGAACTTGGGTCCACTTGTCTTTGCCTCCAATTAGCACCAATGATGGTCAAGTGGTGGCTGTGGATCTGAGAGCTACCTGCAGACCATGGTTTGAGAGCTGTCATTCGTCACATGCTGTGGGATTATTTCTTAGTGGTTAAGTGTAGTTTTCCCACAATCTAATAGGGAAAATGTCCTGATAGTAGGATCTGGTATTCAGCCTGAATTTTTGCTTTTAAGAATGTCATCCTTTAATGGCTAATTCCATCTTATACACCTTACACTATTTTCCTCTATGGCGTTTAAACCCTTTGGATGATAGAAAGGATAGTTATGTCTCCTAATCCCCTCCTCGCCCTGTATCCTGTAATTGTCATTCAGCCAACCTATACATATTCAAACCTATTAACATTTTTTCTCTGTGTATTCTAATTTTGGAGCTATATTTGGTCAAAGGAGTCAGACAAATCAGGGAGAAATTTTTAAAAGACAGATCTTCAGGGTCTATCCTAGACAGGAGAATATAAACAAAGTACCTGAGATTTTTCTGTGTTATCCCTTATCCTGCGAGCACCACTAACAACTTCTTTTTTTTCCATTATTTTTTAAAACACAAAAACTTTATATGATGATTCAACACATCTAGTGTCCAGCGGTGCATTGATGCTGCAATAAAAGATCCACAGCTGGCCCAAGTCAGCTGATTTGGGCTCCTGGAACCCAGGCTGTAGAGCTACAAAAATTTCAATCTAGACATTGGGGCACAGATGTAGCCTGGGCTTTGAGATACTGTGCTCAGGATTGCAGCCCACAAATGCTTATGTCCAAAGAAATGTGTTGGTCTTTAAGGTGCCACGGGACGCTCGTTGTTTTTGCTGTATACAGACTAACATGGCTACTCCTCTGAAGGTTATTTTAAACAGATCTAGAGGGTGCCTCATATCAAAACACCCAGCCTTCTTATCTGTCCATAATAATAGTCAAATAAACTGAAACAAAGCTTTTTGGTTTATATGGCTTGATGTATGTTATGTGTGTTGGACCAGTTCTGCATTATATTATATATAACATATTATATATGTCACCATATTTTTTTCTTGGAGAAACAGATGCCAATGTCCTGAACTCTTTCCACAAATAAATAAACTAAGGTAACTCAGCTACATCCACCTGAGGCTTTTGCAAATTAAGCCTTACAGCTTGCTTTATAATACACAAGCAAACATGGTGCAATGTGTTTTTAATTCTCTTGGGTGTAAAGATTGGATTTTTTTTTGTAAGAGGCTCAATTCGAAATGAGTTTAGTATTATGTCTAATCATGGATTCTGAAGGTAAAATATGGGCATCTGCTATCCCCATCTTTCTCCAGACACTGTTGTCGTAGTTTACAGTCATACCTGAGTGGCAATATGCTATATGTACACTCAATAAGTCTTCTGTTATACACACACACACACACCCACACACACACACACATCGTGTGTGTGTGTGTAAAATAGCATTTCAGGCCTCCAGTCCAATATGGGATCCATTTATCTTTAGGTCCCAGTCTTAAATCAGAAGCAGTGTAGCCTAGAGGACTGATCACAGAAGTAAGAGTCAGGAGAGCAGGGCTGAATTCTTGGCTTTACCACTGACAGACTTTGTGATCTTTGTGAACAAGTCACTTCACCTCTCTGTGCCCCTGTTTCCCTCCTCACCTTTTATCTGTTTTGTCTGTTTAGGTTAGAAGCTCCCTGTGGCAGCTCCCTGTGGTCTGCCAAATATATTTTAGGACAGCTCCAAGCACAATGGAGTCATGATTTTGATTGGTGCTTCTGTGATAACAAACATCACAGCACCTACTGATGATTTGATGATGGGAAATAAGTTGGTGGTTCAGTCCAACTGTTTGTGAAGAGGTTTCTACCGCCTTAAAAACACTCCCCTTCCCCCACCCCCACACAGTTGCCAGTCATTTTGTTGACAGGCAGCAAAGATGCCAACGTCTGAATGGTCATGAAGACTGAACTATCATTTTGTCCTTGGAAGTGTTCCCTCTACATCAGGCTTATGCACATTGATGGAGAGACCTGGGGAAACTTGCATTCTTCATTGAATAAATAGCAGACCTCTTTATCCAGCAGTTTTCGCAGACATTAAAAATTAATTTTAGAAAAAAAAATGGCCCAGGTCTCCCCTGGCTAAGAGATTCATATCAGCTCTGGAAGGGTGTGCTTTCAGGAGTAATGCTACATTGTTGGTTCATAGCCTCAACAGCTTGCACTGGGGCTAGGGAGACCGGCGCTCATTATTATAATTTTAATCCCTTCTCTTGAATGCTGCACCTTCAGTGTTCTCTGCCAAAATGCAATTTATCTTCTTGGATGAACAGAAGCCAATATTTTTCCTTTGCTAAAATATATGAAGCTTTCTGTTTAAAATAACCCCCCGGAAACCCTGATCTTTCAAAAGCCATCTATTCGATATAAAGGTTGAGAAAATGTGATAAGATGTCTGAATTGTCTTTAATGGAAAGCTTTTATGTTAGCAAGTGAATTGATAGACATTTTACTATGGTTTTCAGACATAAACTATGAAAGGCAGGAAATATTTATGTTTTCTCAAATGTCCATCTTGCCAACAGACTCCCCACCCCCACCAGCTAGATGGTAGTTTTGTGCATGACAGAGAATATATATTGAAAGAAAAAAATGCTACTCCATGCTCTGAACTTAACATATAAGGGCAAATTCATCCTTTGTGCAACTTCATTGACTCAGCTGGAGGAATAGTAAAGATGCATTTGGGCCATAACTTCACATATTGTTAATATACAAAGTCTAGAGCATATTGACTGAAGTTAGGTTAGTGTATTTATGTTCTTCTAGCTAATTGTGGTCAGGCTAGCTTGAAGTCTTCAGGCTGAGGCTAGAGTCATAAACTATTAGAAGTTTGTGTGGAAATGTAGCTCTACGTTATTCTTGTGCACATAAAAATCCTGGCTGTGATGTAGTGGAAAATGGGATAACAATGATAAAGCTTTTAAGGGGCTTCCTGGTCCTGCTTGCAGGCTGTGGAGATATGGAGGAGAACATGCAATATGGGTTTGAGCAGGCAGTCTGTAAAGAGCCAGCCTTGATCTAGATGACTGAGTTGCGCCTTTTTGCCTTCAAGGATCAGCCTGCTTTCTCTATCTCTGTTTTTAGCTCCTGTCTATCAAGAGCCTGGATTTTAAGAAATAAAGTAGTGATATGTTGCAACCTTCCAAAAGATTAAAAAAAAAGTATAAAATACTCTAATGTCTCAGCGTGTATGCTCTGAACATCACTATAGTTAAGGAAGGAGTAATCATTTTCTGTTTTTTAAAACTGTTCTTCAAAGCATCCTGAAAGTGGAGAATAAACAGATAAATATAAGTCAATTACTGCTTTTGTAGCAGACTGTGTTCTATGATAATAGATGGAAGAGAGGAGATGTTTTCAATCCAGAAGTCAAAGGATCCCATCAAGGAAAACGTAACCTTTGAGTGTGATGAGAGAACTTTTAAAAGTTTTTAGCTACTGGATAATACTCAAAACATGTAAAGAGAGTTCATTGATGGCAATTCTGACACCTCAGGACCATCCTTTGTTTGTGAATAAAAAAGACAAATTACTGAATTTGTTTCTGATCTTTTCAATGAAGAATGAATGACTTTACCTTTATTACTTCTGGTGTTTATGGCGTTAATGCCCTTTGTATTTCTCGGGCTTCTGCATTAGCTGCAAAGGCTATTATATAAAGAAATTGAATTTTGTGTATCCGAGCAGAGGAATTTTTCTAGTACTCTAGTGTGGACAAAGGCACAGATATGCAGTAAAGATTAAGCAAATCCTTCCTATATTTTGGGCCTGTGTCACTGTACAGAACAACAGCTGTATCCCATAATGGGTAAAAAAGCTATCTGAATATGGATCTGTGCTAGGTTCTAAATTAATATATAGTGTTGAGGATGTAGAACATCTTATGATATGAGTAAAGAGGACGAGGAATAATCAGATCCTCCTATCCTGGAAAGAGGAAAGGGATTGGATTCAAATCTCTGCATCTAAATCCACCCTGCGTTTGGTTCAAGCTCAGAATTGTTTTCTGGCTCTCATTAGGATGTGGAAAATAGAAATCTCCTGATCTCATAAGAGCAGCTTGTGAGACTCTGTAATTTCAGTCCTAACCCTTAGCCATAAAACTTTTATGTCAAACAGAAATGTGACCTATATCTAGAGCCAAAATTCACTGGCTCAGCCCATCTGTGCATAAAGCAGTGTCCTGGGGTGAGAAGTGTGCAGTGAAGCTATAATGGGGAGAAATTGGGGAAAACCTGCTTGGTAAGCAAACCTACTTACCAAAATAAAATAAAGATACTACAAATTGATGAAGCACATGCATCTAGGTGATTAATGGAGCCAGTGGGGAAAGTGCTGTTTTCCATGGTTTTTTTTTTTTTCCACTTCTTCTTTCTTCCTCATCTCTAGCCGTCTTGCTAATATATCACACCTGGCTTTTATTGCCCCCCTACCCAAAATATATATTCAGCACAAAAGCAAGACTCACTAATGCATTTTCCTTGAGTTGAGAAGTTTCAGCCAAAAGCCACAGAGGAACTCCATCGCCACCCCTCTGAATGATATAAACCGCTAAAGCCATCTTGTGCAAACCAAGAGATGGCGCTGTGCCTGGTGGGGTCAGGGTGACAAAGGTCATGAGGAGGGGCTTCCAGTGAATGGAATACCATCCAAAGAGCTTATTGGAATCCCTGCTGACGTGTGTAATGACAAGGTGTCTGTGAACTTACAACATTCATAGGGGAGAAGGAAAACAGATGATCCTTGTCAGGGATTCTGTGCTGTTATGGAAGGAATGTTCTCTAAGGGATGGGCAGAAAACTGGATGGAGTTGTCCTCCTGGAAGACAAGACACAAGATGGGACTCAGAGTGGATCCAAGTTCAGCAGGACAGGCTCCACTGATGATAATGCATTATTGGCACTAATGATGCTGCTTCCCATGATATCACACAGATTAGCGATAACTTCAGGAAGAGGGTTGAAGGAGAGGAATGTTTAAGTGATCTTAGAAATCTGTCCTCTTCCAAGAGAGACAGAAGATGGAAGATTCTGGAAGTGAACCATTGGCTAGGTAAGTGTTGTATGGTAGAGTGTTGTGATTCTGTGCAATATTTAATCAGCCTTCTATGTGAGAGGAGCTACACAGTCTGGATGGGATCCATCTCAGTACAACAGGAACTGATCTTCTTGGACTATGCTAGTCAGGAGGTCATTAAGCTAACAACAAAAGAAGATGGTAAAAAGGGGGAATAAATGAGCACTCATTTAGCACAAAATCAAGATGTTGAGAACAAAATTTAATCAAGGCACCAAGGGAATTGAAGAGAAGAAATTCTTCAGTTGTTTATACACCAATGCTAAGAAGTTGAGCAATTGAACAAGAGGAATTGAAATGGCTAATTTTATTAGCATAAATTCAAACTGGTCGATATAACTGAAACCTGGTAGGAAGATTAACACAACTGGAATGTTAAAATGACTGGTTATAACCTATTTAGGCAGAAGAAGTGACACTCTCAAAAATAACATTATCTGTTTTTGAATTTCTGACAATTCAGAAGTAAATGATCTTGAGTGTTATGGATAAAATGCTCTAAGAGATAAAGCACAATATGGGATACTAGTTGATGTCTGCTGTAAACCACCAAATCACAGTAGAGAATAGCATGTCTATCTTCTTAACATAATATATGGGGTGGGGGGTGGAGGGAGGAGTATCGTTATCATTGGGAGACATTAATCTGAGTGACATTCTGGAAGTTTCATGCTGCCAGCACTAAACCGTTGTAGGAAAGAGAAAGCAGCTATATTATCTATGTAATGTATAGGAATGGGGTGGGGAAGGGAAGTTGATAGCAATAAATATAAATAAGAAGCTAGGTAATAAGGTAAGCAGGACACAAGGAGAAATCTCTGGCCAGGAGAGGTAATGGCAATAAGGAGTTTAAGTATATTGAAACAAAAGGAACCTAAACAATGGCATTGATTCACTACTAGATGGATATTATAGAATTGTCAATAATAATGCAGAAAAACTAGACGTGATCAATAAAGCTTCTGTTCTGTATTTAGGGAAAAAGTTAGATATATTCATCTCCTATGAGGATGAAATATTTTTCCATTTCAACAGTAACTGAGGAATTTAAAAGGTAGATGCTAAATTTATACATTTTAAAACCAAGAGGTTGGATAACGTGCATCCAAGACATTTTTAAAGAGCTGGCTGAGGAGTTCTTGAACCATTAAGGTTGATTTTCAATAATGAAATTCCAGAGAAGTAGGAAAAAAGCTAATGTTGTGTCCATATTTACAAGGGGCAAAAGAGAATGATCTGGCATCAATTAGCCTGACATCAGTCCCAAGAAAAATAATTAAACAGCTAATATGGGACTTGCTTAGTAAAGAATTAAAGGAGACTAAAACAATTAATATCAGTCAACATGAATTTAGGGAAAGTAGAACTTGATTTGAGAGAGATAGAGAGAGAGAGAGAGATTACAAGTTTGGTTGATAAAGGAAATAATGTTGGTGTAATAGACTTCTGTAAGGCTTTTGACTTGGTAACATGGGAATTTTGCTTAAAATCTAAGACAATAAAAAAATCAACATGGCACACATTACATGGTTTAAAAACTGGCTAGCAATATAGTTGTAAATGTGTGTAGCAGGATGCAGCAGCCAGGCTGGCTTAGTCCCTGCTACTGAGGCTTAATTAAGGGACAAAGGGAGCCAGCTGGGCAGGCAGGCTAATGAACTGGATTGAGGACCAGCTGTTGGGCCTCCAAGGTCAATAAAAGATCCCAGGAAGAGGATCAGGGGCCAGTAGCCTGAGCAGGGAAAACTCTAGAGTGAGATGGTTACGCACCATACTGCTTGGGAGTATGACTTTGCTAGAGTGGACTCTTGTAAATAGATGGTGGTGGGCAACATACTCTGAATAAAGTACATGGGTTCATCATAAGAGTGGTTTTAGATGTGGTTTGTGGGAGAGAGAGCCTGAATATTAAGGGGGCAAGCCTGGACTGCTACAATGTGAAATCATCATGGAGGGGGTCTTGTAGAGATCAGTTATTGTCTCTAACATTTTTAAGTGACATGGAAGAAAACAAAATTACTGTTAAAATTTGCAGAAAACATAAACTTGGGGAATGGTAGATAACAGAGAGCCTATGTCACAGGTCCAGTGCAATCTGGATTACTTGATAAAACTTTACTTGAGTAAACTATGTTTTAATATGGACAAATGTAAAAGTGTAGGAAGAAAGAATGTGGATCATAGATGCAGGCAGTGGGATTCTATTCAGGAAAGCAATGACTCTGAAAATAACTTGGGTGTCACAGTGAAGATGAGTGCCCAGTGTGGTGCTGTGGCCAAAAACACTAAATGCAATCTTTGGATGTGTAAACAGGAACATGGAGTAGGAATAGGAGGATCCTATTTACAGAGAGTTGAAAGTTTTCTACCAGACATTAATGCAAGCACATTTAACACTCATACAAAAGGAATAAGATAAGGTGTGTATTCTATAACTGTTTTATATCTATTTAATCCTTAAGGGACAAATTCTGACCTCAGATCCAACAATAATTGACTTCTATTGAGTACACCATTATTACTGACAGCGGCTGCTGAGCGTAGACATGCTCATGCTGAGTCATAGAGTTTTGGTGTGTATTCAGACTCCAGATCCATAATGTTCTGGGTATGATGGATGGCTCACAAGCACACGTCACTACTGTCTGTATATTTTACCTTCGTAGTCCAGTAGTGACAATACTGATGTTAATCAAGAATATTGGAGTGAGGTTTTACCTGTGGTGCAGATAGTTCCCATGCAGTGCATTCCCCAGTCATTTCAGGAAAACACCTGCCAATGTAAAAGACACCAGTCCATTAATGTCTGTATTTCTATCAGCATTTCTGAAGGGAAAGAGTGACAGGACCATAATAGTCTAATAAGGGTGACGGACAGGCCATTAGGCTTGACTTTCAAGATGAAATTCTGGCTCCATTGACATCTATGTCAAAACTCCTATTGACCTCAGCAGGGCCATGGTTTCACACTCTAGGTTTTTCAAATTCAGGGCTGCCTTTGCTCTAGGATTGCCTAACAATTGAAGCGTGGGGTTCGGGTGCAGACGTTCTCTTGAACAGCGCGCTGTCCTCAGGACCTGTTGCTGAAGCTTATATTAAAGCTGTTCACAGGGGAAGTGAAAACTCATATAATCTTGCACATATGCATGTTGTACATGTACATCTGTGCTGTAAAACTGGGTCAAATTGGAGGGACTTCACTGAAAATGAAGATGTATTCTGGATAAAGAAATAAAAAAATGTGTGAGGCCATGTCGGTGGTTCCTGAGGAAGGAGATCATGTATTTTCATGTGTGGAACATTTCATAATGATTAATGAAAATTAATACTTTCTATAAAAACAGGTGGTTCTTCAGCATCTAGCTCAGCTTTACTATCAGTTGGTTCAGGAACTATACTAGATATATGACATATGAATTGCCAGACTGGATCAAACAGGATACTGGACCAGATGAACCTTGGATCTGATCCAGGTTGGCAGTTCATATGAAATAATTTTCCCTTGCCTCCCCATCTGATCCTCCTCACTGACAGTTCCAGATTAGCTTAAACCCTGAAGCACAAAGTTTAATATCTCTTCCAAAATGGGTCATCAGAAATTATGATAATTCTGGATATTCTTAATATCTATGTAAATATTCAATATCTTTTTAAATTTTGTTAAGTTCAACATTTCAGCAAGATTGTAAAAAAAAAATCTATCAGGGCCTTTAATGTAGTCAGTATTTTTGAGACTACATTATATCCCACCTTCATTGGGTTAGCAGAAAAGGCCCATAAAGGTTCCCTTGCAAAAGCCATCTATGATAGGCATCACAATAAGGGCACTGCTAATAAAAAGAAATAGCTGGTAGGAAGAAATTCCTGTATTTGGAAATTTTAGTGGTGATTTCTGCTCCTCGTAGGTCTTTAATATGCTGGAGGATTTCCTTAGTGCAAAGTAAAATACCATTCTAGCAGGAATTACTACCAGAGAAATCATTCAAGAAAGAACAGATTAGTCGCTTTAGAAAGATATTTTACCAAAAGATCAGACTTTTGGGCAAGAGATTTTTTTTCTTCCAAATATCCTGATTTTTCAGAGAATATGTACTTATCAATACTGCATGTCACAGAATCATAATAATGCAGAACTGGAAGGGACCTCGAAAAGTCACCAAGACCAGCTTCCTGCACTGAGGCAGAACCAAATATACTTAGACCTTTCTGATAGCTGTTTGCACAACCTTTTCTTAAAAACCTCTAGTGGGATTCCACAAACTCCCTTGGAAGTCTGTTCCAGGCTTACCTAACTTTAGAGTTGGAAAATTTTCCCAAAAGCTAACCTAAATCACCCTTTCTGCAGAGTAAACCCATTGCTTCTTATACTACTTTCAATGGACTTCCATCAAGCCTTAAGTCACATGTCCATGCTTTACATATGCATGGCATGGCTACTCAAACTATATAGAAACACTTAAATGTTTCCTTAAATTGACTTAATAACACCACTTCTTATGGTCAACTTAACGCTTAAGTCGACCTTATTAAGTCGACTTAAGCTAGTGTAGACAGGGGAAGCCCTTAAGTTGACTGGATTGGCCTCCAGGCCCCCTCCCAGCTACCCACAATGCACCTCTCCTCTGCCGACTGAGCATCTGCCATTGTGGACACAGGCAGTCAACAGGAGTTTTCAATGTGGACTCTCTAAGTCGACTTAACAAGGTCGACTTAAAGTCGACCTTTTTAGGTTGACTTAACAGACATACCCTAAGAGCCTCCTGTATCCCCTATGTTTTCCAAAAGAATGAGAAATTTGCCATTTCTAACATTCATAATCTTCCACCTTTACTCACTTGTGTAAAGTTAGATCATGGAAAAATTTGGTTCACTATGTTCAAATTATTCAGGGCAGAAAACCTGAACTGTGTACTGTTCAGAAAATGTGCACACTTTACCTGCCTCCAAAAAGGGATTCTTGACTCAGTCAGATACTTCACAGCTATTCATAAAGGAAATAATTAGATACTCCGAACTAAAGAAGTATAGTTCAAGATAGTCTACTATTGCTTCCTATAAGCAGACCCGATATTGTATTTTAAGGGCCCAATTCATTAGAAAGGCTTATACACAAAGGCAGCTTGGTAAACTATGTACATCACAAGTCCCTCAACAACAACGCATTAGTGAAAACAGAATTATATGTGAACACCTAGCTTGAGCTAAATAGAGGTAGAAAACAGTCTATAAATATTAAATTAAAGCGGCTGATGCTATGCACTTCTAATGCCCCAATAATTACATTGTTAGATTAGCTATACAAAGTTTAATTGGTATCATAGTGCAATTACCTTAAAGGAAGCCTGTTAAAAATGTTGCTTCTATGAGAATGAGCGAAATTCGTCTCTGGTGTAACTCAATGGAAGTCAGTGGAGTTAAACCAGGGATAAATTTGGTACATTCTGTTTTAGAAGCAATGTTTTCAAAAGCTCTTCTTAAAAATCTGGCTGTCTTTTCAGGTCGTCACATTGTGACAAAGCTAGAGACAAAAATTTAACCTAATAAAATTTCCTATAAATTACAATAGAAGGGAAATGGCAGGTTCGGGAGATCAATAATGCAATTTAGATCCTGTCATCAATTAGTTACCTGTTCTAACTCAAACCAAGTTGGCAACACCAGAAAGCAGTTGTCATATAGCTATGAACTGGACTTGGAGTTATTCCTGTTGAATAGGAATCCACATCACAAAGACCAGCTTCACAATTGGCAAGCTTGTTGACAGACTCAGTGGAGAGACACGAGGAAGGGAATACCCCTGCAAAATGAAGCATGCTCTTATTCTTAAAAGAAATTCTTTCTGCATACTGTACAGCACCCAGGATAATGGAATAGTGATATCATGTTTAGACAAGGAAATATAATAGTGGTCCTGGTGACTGGGGGGGAAATTTTCCACCCAGTCCAAAGTTACATTTTCACAATGTGGAGAAAACAAGATCAGTCCAATCCACGGCTGTGTCACAGGTAACAAAGTGGAAGGCTTGTTCAGTTGTGGTGCTGCACCCGGTGATGTAGTGCTCAGTGCTGTCTAGAAAGAGGGGGGTTGTGTAAAGTAAATGGGGAAGGAAAGGAAATAGATGACTTTGACTTCAGCTGTTATCAGTTCCAGGGTGTTTCCATGAGTGTTGAGGCAGATCCTGATGGGATGATGATCATAGGGCAAAGGGAGCTGCTGAGCCATAGCAATTTTTTAAATCTTTATTAAAAACTGTCCTGGTATTACATCTCCTCATGTGTTTCCATTCCACTGATTCCAGCAATAAACAATACACTTGCTAGAGCAGTCATTCCTCTGACAGTAGTTTCTTTAGGTTTATGTTTTGGTCTGAATGTGTTTCCGTTGATTCTGTTCAGATAGGTTGTCAGTCTAATTGAATTTCTTATTTCTGTTTCTTTTGCCAATGTCATGGCTGAGGAGCACAGTTTTGTGACCCCCTCTCATAAGCTTCTTCCTGCAAGTCCTGAACCTGGGCCTCTTAAATCTGATCTTTGCTCTTTTCTTTTTTGACATGGTCTGTCTAAAAGCACTGTAAAAAGTTCATAAAGAATTAAACATCTCCAGCATGACGTTTTGTTGCCTTTTAGGAGTACAGAACTGGCTGTGAAGGGGAATATAGTCACTGTGTACACGGGAACCTAATTCCCAATCAGCAAAGAACAAAACTGAATATTATCAGTGAGAAACTAAACTGTGCTGCGGTCCAGAAGCTAGGTAATAAATGATTACACAGAGAACAGAAAAAATTACTTAGATAATGAACAGCACAAAGTTTTCTTTACTGTAGTGATTGACAGTCCCAGAGTTTGAAGTTTTCTATTTTTCTACAGAGCAATTGCAGCACAGGGAATGGTGGTATGAGTTTCCACCTACCCAAAGTGCCTTAGTGATGATCTGTTTACCATCTTGAAGGGTCAGCTGATAGTTCAATCTGCATGTCCACTCACTGCATTAGCTCTCTTATGACACTGCCCAATACTGCCAATAGAGATTTGGATCCCTGTTCACTAAGTAAATGGACTCTGTCATTTTATGTTCATATTTGCTATAAAAGAGAGAGATTCAGTTATATAGACCCCCCTGAACTCTCACCATCATTCTGGGCCAGATTGGAAATGATAACCTGGAGATGGAAAAGGCTCTCATCTTTCATCAGTTCCCGAAGCAATCCATTCCTTTTGCTATCTGCACCTTTGAACGTTTGCATTAAGACCCAGATAGCAAATAACTGGTCTCAGAGCAGCTTTCGAAACAGGAATTTTAAATGTAAATGTGGAGCAGAAAACATGGTATTCTGGAACCTAGCTTATCTGCATGAGCAGTAAAGACAGCACCTGCTTAAAGCAGCTCCTGGTGCTCAAAAGGACATTCAGAAAGGCAAGCAAATTGTATTTTTCCTTATGTGGAAATGCAGGCAGTCTTTCTGCCGTCTCTGTTTCATAATGTGTTTCAATCAAGTTACACTACAGAGAGTTTCTGTTCTTTACAGTTGATCCTAACCAGGAATCTATCATCTCATTCAGAATATTTTTTTATAAATAGAAACAATTTAATACATTATACAGAAGTTGCACACCCTGCTTAACTTGGATTATATGTGAAATGTCTTTTCTGTGCACGTGGCCTGGAAGTGCTTAAACAAAAGCTGCAGGAATGATTCAATTTTTACTACCATGATCACATGGCATGTTGTGAGTCGATAATTTTTCAGTGCAGGCAAGTCAATTAATGAAGCATTTTCTCTTACATTCTCCACAGCATAATCCCATTGTTAAACATGGAACAAATATAGAAGCAAGTCATAGAAACTGAGAAAAACAATAAGCACACTAGCCATTGTTCAAAATAGAATAACCATGAAATAGGAGTCAAGTGCACAGTGATTCTCTGTATTTTAAAGTCTTTAAATCATGATTTGAAGACTTTAATAACTCAGTCATAGATTAGAGGTTCATTACAGGAGTGGGTGGGTGAGGTTTTGTGGCCTGAATTGTGCGGGAGGTCAGACTAGATGGTCACATTGGTCTCTTCTGACTTTAAAGTCTATGGCTATGTCTACACTAGAAAAAGTTAGGTTGACTTTATTAAGTCAACTTAAAGTCGACCTTATTAAGTTGACTTAACAAAGTGGTTCCCATGGACGTGGACTTAGTCCACTTTGTTAAGTCGACCCAACTGCCCTTAGGTCGGCTTAACAAAGTGGACTTAAGCGTCCACACTGTGCTTAAGTTGACCTAAAGAAGGGTTAGGTCGACCTAAGGAGGGTTAGGTCGACCTACCCAGCAAATCTTATTAAGTCGACTTAAGCTTTCATTAAGTCGACTTAAGGAATTTCTTAAGTCGACTTAATGAAAGCCTGGTGTGGACGGGGACTAAGTTAGGTCGACTTAAGCCTTCTTAAGTTGACCTAATTTGCTGGTGTAGACATAGCCTATGAGTCTATGATTCTGACCCTTTCGTTTTCACTGACCTAATGTTTATGCCCATCATTTGTGGATGCAATAAATATGAGTGCAAAAGTGGAAGACCCTTTGAGGCCCAGACGCTACTGAGGATAGCTTTGAAATAGGTGAAATTCAATACAAGTTGGCTAGGAAGTGCAAAACAATTTGTTTGATTCAGGGGCAGTAAATAGATGGAAATACAAATACAAAGAAAGACTGAAAACAGTTTCTAGAGAGAGTAACTAGGAAGGCCTGATCCTTTATTCATTGCAAGTGAATACATACGGTGTTCTAGGAGGCAGAGGTTTAATTCATCAGATGAGCACCCTAGCTTTGATCTTCCAACAAAGGGAAATAATTTTTTAAAATTAATTTTTTTCTGTTTCCTTCCTGTGCAGTGAGAAATAAAAGGTCCCGTTTTCAAGATTACTCAGGTACTATGTTCTGAATGTATTTCCAAACAAGTATATAAAGGAGTGGTTGGTTTCAATCATACCGTCATGGCCTTGGCATCCCACAGTGCCCTCTTGGGGTGTGACTGAGCCTGGACTCA
The DNA here is from genome assembly GCA_007922175.1 of Pelusios castaneus. Taxonomy (NCBI): domain Eukaryota; kingdom Metazoa; phylum Chordata; order Testudines; family Pelomedusidae; genus Pelusios; species Pelusios castaneus. The sequence continues at coordinate 619,124 of ML685834.1, forward strand.
CCAGCCTTGGGTCCTCAATGCCGAGGCAGTTGACAGCAAAGGTCCATCTGTGGGAGATGCAAACATCTGACAGAGTCCCACTGGCATCCACCCCTTCTGGGGCTTTCAAAGATCCAAAGGGAAAAGTAACACGCATGAACTGACCCAGGCCTTCAGCAGGTCTCGTTTTCTTCAGACAGCCTCTGCCAGGCAGCGGGCTTGGTCAGTATTCACAGGTAAAGCTCTGATATAACTGTTCTACATGACTTCTACCTTTCCCTTTGGTGCAGTGGACTGAAGATCTGCTCTCCTCTCAACTCTGTCTGTAGTGTTGAGCTGGGGTTTTCCCTTCAGGTCTCATTCTCCTTGTGATCGCAGGAGGGCTAACCATGCACAAAGGTGTTAACTAACCTACACCTGGCCGGTGTGAGGTTTGTACGTCCCATTTCACATACATATCAGCATTTTCTTTTGACTTGGATAGACAAAACTAGACTTGATTTCAAGTGTCTACGCACTGGAGTTGGAGTGCAACAGCGGAGAGCTAGCAAACCTGTTGTGATATTGTTACTTGTTCACTCAGCCTTTCAGTTTTACAGGATGTTATCAGGCCAGTGGAAACCATAAAGCTAACTGGCATATTACCACTGAGCTGAAGGTCAGAAATTAGAGTTGTGGGATTAGCTATAGAAAAATTATGGTAAATAAAAGCAGCTCTGACAGTGAGGGGAAATGAATCATTTCACAAAGCAGAGATTGCTTAAAACTCTTGCAAAGGACCCAGAGAGCAGAGACATGGTATTACAATGGGACTCATTTAATGCAAATTTAAAATTAGAGTTCCAAGCCCTGGCAATTGCTGATAAGAATAAGATTAGCAAGAATCGTTTCTACGTGGATGCATTCAAAACAGGTGCAGAATAGCGAAAGGATGTAGGACACCAGCTCAGGCAACAGCCTTTTTTCATGTCAGTTACTTTGCTCCATGATCTTTGGGCTTAGTGATTTAGTTTCAAACAGGGAACACTTTGTCTGGTATTTCACAGGCTTATCAGAATCCCATTCACTAGATAATACACAACCTTGAATGTAAGCCTGCGGAGAGTTTGGAAATTCATTTTTCAGGAAAATGACTTATGCCAAATATTGCCATCAGTAGTCCTGGGTTTTTTTAAGCAAAGGTTTATGTGTGGAATATTTTCCTTTAATTCAATTGATAATTCTTGATGTGAATAGGTTATTTCATAGACATTTGAGACTAAATGGTAATTTAGCAGAGCTAAGGTTATGCTTGGGCAGCATTAAAAACATTAATTTCCAATGGCATGTCGGCAAAATTGTTTTACTATAAATGCACCAATTTTGCCTTTTCTGCAAGTTTCATTTTTTTTTATGGCTCCCAGTGATTAAATGAGTCTGGAGCTTTTGTATTAGTTTTGGAAATGGGATTCCCTGGGGAAAATTGCTAGTTTATCTCTCTATGTGTGACTTCTAATCCAAAATCCCAACATAGATGATAACATCCCAAGATTTTATATAATAGTGCCATTTATTATATTTTATGAGGTATTGTGCAAAAAAGGTCATGGTAAAATTACAATACTTTTGTCAATAATTATTTGGATACCGCTTCTAATACTGTATTCCTTTCATCCTGCCTTCTGGTTCCAGTCCACTATGACCATTAAGGGGTTTGATCCTGCCATATGGAGTACAAAATGCATCTCCTTATTTTCCCAGATTGTTGACAATTTACTCAGCATGCAAGAAAGCAGGCATGATACCTGGGCTGAAAAGGATTTGGCGTGACTATGAGGGAGGAGAGATAAATAACAATTACAATTAGTATCTGGGTAAAATTGTATTTGCTAATATGAATACAATCCAATATGTATGAAAAGTGAAAGGTAATTTACTTGCCTTGCAAAGCTGCCTTTCTGCTTATTCGAAATATAAGAAAGGGCTACATCTTCTTGATCTTTCAGGCTTAGGTTGCTTCTTGTCAAAGTTCCTCAATAACTGGGGCTGTAAGGTGGAGAACAGCCTTCGGTTCCTGTATCCTCCTTAGCTCTCTTCGTGCCGGTGAGCATTTTATCAACCTATTTTCTGTTCAGTTTTCCTTGGATCTTTTTATTTTTTGGCCAGTCCAAGAGGGAGCATGGACTAAACCCCAGAGCCACTTTAAAAAAACACAGACCCCATGTTTGAGTATTTATGGTTGTGATTAAATGTGCTCTGGTTGATAAAATAAAATAGAATCTAACTTTATACCAGGTGGGATTAATTCCAGGAAATACAAGGCTGTCTATGAAAATATTTGATTATTTTAATTTATGGTCCTGACCTGGGAGATCAGTTACTAAGAAATCTTAATGAGGAGAAATCTGAGGATAATAAGGCCTATAGTATTTAGTCTGTAAAATATGGTCTAGAAGTCAGACCTCCTGTATAATTCAGGCTGCAGAACTTCCTCAGACTAATTCCTCTGATCTTGATTTAAAAGCCAGCATTGATGGGGAATACACCATGGTCCCCAGTAAATTGTACACATGGTTAATTACCCTCACTGTTTAAAATGTATGTCTTGTTTCCAGTCTGAATTTGTCTATCTTCAACTTACAGTCAGGGGATCTTGTTATACCATTGTCTTCTAGATTGAAGAGCACATTATCAAATGTTTCTTCCTCATGTGGGTATTTATTGCCTGATCAAATCTCCCCTTAACCTTCTCTTTGTTAGATTCAAGGGCTACGTCTACACTTGCAAGTTAGGTCGACTTAAGGAGGCTCAAGTCGACCTAACTTAGTCCCTGTCCATACCAGGCTTTCATTAAGTCGACTTAAGAAATTCCTTAAGTCGGCTTAATGAAAAGCTTAGGTTGACTTAATAAGAACCATCGGTTAGGTCAACCTAACCCTTAAGTTGACTCCTTAGGTCGACCTAAGCACAGTGTGGATTCTTACATCCACTTTATTAGGTTGACCTAAGGGCAATTAGGTTGACTTACTAAGTCCCCGTTCAGGGAAACCACTTTGTTAAGTCGACCTAATAAGGTCGACTTTAGGTCGACTTAATGTCGACCTTTAACAAAATCGACCAAAATTTTTGTAGTGTAGACATAGCCAAAGAGTTCAGTCTGTTTAGATTATCAGTATAAAACATGCTTCTAAATGTTTTGCGATTAGACCTAAGAGATGACTGAGAATATTTTTGTTTCGACCAAAATCGAAATGCATATGTAGTGCTGCTTCAACACATCTGGGGCCATAAATGTTTGCCACTGTGTTTGAACCCTACTAAGCTCTAAGTAAATACTACATTGTTGTTACATTCATAGAATAGTACTGAATCCCTGACTACTAATGAAATTAGCTCAAACTGTCCCAAACATCTTGTATTTCTGATTGCATGGCTCAATAATGATTGAATGGTACATTTTTATAGCATCATGTATTAGGTCAAGGTTTCTCCCACTATTTCAGATGTTTTTCATAGACTTGGCTGGGGATGCCGGGGGGAGGGAGAACAGAGGGGACGGATTCTTCACTGATGATCAATAGAGAGAAACTGGCATAACAATTCCACTGGGAACCTCCAAAATACAAGATGGTACCTGGATGCTGTGAATTAGTGCAGGGCTACCATATAATAACAATGCCATTCTAGCATGTATCTTCTCCAGAAGCTGAACAGGATTTTCTATTGGGGCATGTAATACCTGAAATTGTAATATCACCTTCAGGCAGTCTTTCTGAGATTAGAGGGAAGTAGATTGATCATGCTGCCCATGCAATTCAGTATTCATGTTGTCAGAAACATTTTTTTAAAGGGTCAATTATCTTAAGCTCAGGCCAGTGAAAAATAATTAACTACAAGAGAAGGATACTGGAAACTGTCTTTTTCTTGTCAAGGTGCTGTATATCTTACTTGCGTAGAACACACACAGTCTGTGTGTCATACTATTATTGCAGATAAAATTTGATTTTGGGTGCCAGGGGCATTCAGTCATCATTGAATCTTTGTTAGTGTGCCAACATCTCCCCTCCAGCTATTGCTGGGTAGGTGGAGTGACTTCTTCTCCCTTTAGAATGATATACTAGGATTCCTAAAGGGGCAATATCTTGTTTCAACAGAACAATTATAGCAGATACCACAGGTTTAGTCGGACACTACTTTTTCTCAAACTGTCCCTTGACTCAGCATTTTGGTGGGTCAGGCCTCAACTGTCAGAACCAAACAAAACTGAGATATATCTTTGTTTGGATCTTCAGCCTCATTTTTCTCTTCCTTCTCTCTCATTTTCTGTATTGTTTTGAGCTGGTTGGTGTCCACTTGCAAGGTGCAGAAAGTGTGCTCAGAATTTACAATATGGGCTATCTACATTTCGTTGTTTTCACTTGTCTTTGAACATAAATAGCCTGGGTCTGGAATAGATTGCCACTCAAATGGAGTGATGTGCATGATCTTAACACCCATAAAGCTACAATCTAGGTAAGTGTGAAGGATTTACTCTTTGTGATTACTGGTACATCTGTCTATGGAGTCAATGGAATACTTTCCCCCACATGTTATGGAAGCAGGAAAGACATGTTAAACTCAATCAGTTAATTTGCCAGTTCAGAAAATTAGTATTGCAGTCTAGATAGTATTTGCTTTATTTTAATCACTTTGGTTCATTAAGTTTGTTACCTTGTGACCAGCTTTATGTCGGCATGGTGTTCAATTAAGGGTACTGTCCTCTGCGCTACATGATGTTATTGTTTGGCAATGTTGATATGAAACCAAACCTCTTGAGATACCCTGCAACCGGTTTTATATATGTATGATAGCAAAGGATTATTTGGTAATTACTTTACAAGCTCCTGAGTCACCCAGTCCCTAAAAAATAGTTATTTATTCTTGTGTTTTTATAATTCTGGGACAGCAGAACCAAATATTTTCAAAGAAAGTTGTAAAAATTCACAGCCAAGCTTAAATTAAGCAAAGGAAATTTTGTCTTGAAAGCTACTGCTAATATTAATCACTTGAAACAGGGATTTATAATGTAAGTAGTGTCTATATTTTGTTATTACCTACAACAGCTTTCCCCATGGCCCCTGGTCCCAGGCTTTACTAGTACTATAACATTACTACAGTGGATCTACAGAAATGTCCTTTGCAATAAACATACATATAATTCCCACTGAGTCAAATCTAAGGCCCATTGATGTCAATGAAAATGTATCCATTGACTCAGTGGGATTAGGATTTGGCCTATTCACATGAATAATGATTAACAAGGCATTGGATTTGGGAAGTTAATTTCCCCCTCCCTGCCACAAATTCTGCTTAGAACATCTCGTGAAATAATGCAATGGAAATGGTAGGAATGGGGGGGGAGGGGTGAACATCTTATCTTTAGAATAAAATATATTGAGTGCAATGAGGTTATGTACAACTTGATAATTTCATGCAGACTTTGATCATTTCTCCAAAGAGTTGAAATAATTAAAATCTACTTGTAACTTGAATGAGCTGACAAGTATAATCAGTTGCACTTCAATGCATTTCCCATCATCTTGCTCCAGTCAGATTACACATACATTTAAAAATAACAATGTTTACACAAACCCAGGGCGAAGAGGCTCTGGTAGAAACAGGGGCTCAGCGTGTTCCTTTGTGGTCATGAGCTGCAACACTTAAAATGGGAGTCCTTTACACTTCTCTTGAGAGCCTTTCAGCTGAGAATCAAACTGTGCTTTAAAAAAAGTGAAGATCCACCCCCCCCCCATTTTAGAAGAGGGAAGACCGAGGCACTGGGACGGTATTATACAGCAAGTCAGTGCTGGAGTCAGGACATATGCATCATACAGTTATTTCTTATTCATGTTCAATAGCAAAGAGGCCCCAGTGGCATTGTCCTAGGCACCGTGAAAATGTATAACAGTGACCTGCCCCAAACAACTTACAATCGATGCATAAGATAAACAGGTGGCATATGACAATCAGAAAGGAGAGCAGTTCCCTGTTTTAACCATTATACAAACCTGCCTCAATAATATCTCTTGAGCTCGCTTTTTGTGAGACTTCATGCTCAAAGAGGTATATGTGGGAATCCATTGGAAAACAAAACCTTTTAAGGTGCTCCCACTGTTACTTATATCTGTTACAGATGATAATTGCAGAAAGTTTCATGTGCACTTCAACTCACAAGTGGAGTATTTTCCAGCTGTGTAGCTGTGAGAGAGATCTTTAGTTTTGTGCTTGTTAACAGATCAAAAGCCTGATGCTCTTCTGTCACTGTTACTTAGTTTAGCCCGTTGGGGCTCTCCAGCTCTACATTTGAGGTTGAAAACCAGCATGGAGAATTCTTTTCAATTTGTGTTGTTGCAGCACTTGGGGAGCTCATGCTGTGAATGCCACTTGGGGAGGAAAAAATAGACAGTGTGTTCCAGAGGGGTCTATTGAGCTGAAGGAAATAGCCTTTGCGAAGGCTATGTCATTCAGTGGCAACACTAAATCCCTTTCAGAAAGGTTTGAACAGCACTCTTTCGAATGACTTCTGACTTTTCTAGGTTTTCTTTTTTCAGGGTTAAGTTCAACTATATTTGGATGGTTGACTTCCATTTATTTTTGCTCAGCTTACCCTTATCAGATGTAAAGTCCATCTAGCATCATCCTGGACGTTGTCAAAGAAGCTCACACACCTAAAACCCAAAGACCTGTCCTCTGAATAAAACTTACCATTTTCTAAATGCTTTGACTGTAGGAATTTCAGTCAGTGCTCATAAACGGTAAGCTTTTCTGAGAGCTGTATGTGCCCATCAGATGGGTCTCCTTTTCCCCATAGGCTTCGCTGCCACTTATTTGGCTTTGCCCAATATTGGGATATTTGATATTTCACTGGCAGCAGGAAGCCCATCACAGTCAAGTGTCAGCGACTGATATCCATAATGAGAGCTCAGCGCAGACCCTTCTGTTGTACTGCTCCAAAGTTTGCTCTTCCTGGATGACTGTATAGCACAGACATTCCCAACCTTTTTGGCTTGAGGGCCATAAGTATCGTTTTTACAATCCTGAAGGGACATCAGCCTATTAACTCATAAAATATGTATTGACATAGACACCATTAAGGATTACAAGTCACTACATATTCTTCAAAGCGTCTGACAAAGTGGGATTTTCTCCCATGAAAGCTCATGTGATTAATAAATCTGTTAGTCTTTAAAAGTGCCACAGGACTCTGTTTGTTTCTTTGCACTAGACTAACACGGTTACCCCTTTGGAACTTGACTACATATTTAAAGTAAGCATTCTGGTGCTGTGCTCATTTTTACATTCACTCTTTTACAACTGCAAATTACTGACAGTGTGTCACACACACTGACAGAGGAAGCACTAGTGCAGATGAGCAGCTGTCACTACACACTGAAGCACATGGCCTGGCAGCTAAGTCACGGTGGGTGTCTGTTAAGTGCAGGCCAAACTGGAAGACCTGGAGTTTTACAGTCCCACCTCTCTCCTCAACTTTGGTGGGTCCTGGCTGTTCCGCTGCAGCCAGATGAAGGAGTTCAGAGAGGAGGCTGCCTCCTTGCTGATCTCCTGTTTCCTGGTAGCAGCAGGGAAACCATGTGTGTCCTATAGCCAGGGAATGAGAGATCGGTGGAGGAACCCCATCACCTAGGGACCCCGGCACAACACTTTGCCATGCTTACTGCTGGAGCCAGGAGAGGGGAGCACTGATCTCCTGTCCCCTTGGGCGCATCAAGGAGCCTGCACTGGTCTTATAGCTCCATACCAATGTGTTTGCTTGAGGTCCTTAGGCAGCGGCTCCCTTCTGCACCTAGTGGAAGGAGAGTGATGGGCCACTTTGGAAGACCTGCAGGTCACAGATTTGGAATCACTGGTATAGCGCACTAGGAATCTGTAACTGGTTTCTTTTTGCTTTAATACAGAGCTGATACTTCTGTCTTGAGCAGTTCCAAGCATAAGAGTAAGAAGGAAAATTGTATGAAACATAGTAACATAGTGAAAGCCTCTTGGTGTTCTCTCCAGGTTAAATAGTGAATCTTTGACATGGCATAATAAATCCTTTTTCTTGGCCCTACAGTTTACAGTCCTCTTAGAAGTGGTACAGGGAGAAAGAAAAACACATTGAACTTGAATCCTAGCAATGAATGTGGTTACATTATTAAGGTAAAATCTAAAGTTCTATGCATGGTGGAATGAGTTCACAACTTGGTGGCTAGCCAGGAAAAAATATTGCAAACCCCAAATTGTCAAAGACTCAGTCATTAGCACTGAAAAATGGGCTTTTTTCTTCTGTGTCAGGTGCATTTATGTGTCAGGCAACCAGCTCTGTTGGAACCGTTCTATTACAGGCTGTCAGGAATAAAAAATGAAACATTTTAGGAAGGAAATTGTAACATGGTAAGCATAATGGCTTTTGAAAGCACTTTTATCCTTCTGGAGGCTTGAAGGAACCTTTTCTAATGCCAAAGGACTGTTTTAGTTAAAAAACCCCAAATCTTCCCAAATAATCCTTCAAACTGCTTCCATTTTAGGAAGGTTCAGTGATGACTATTATTCTCATCAGGTGCTGACATTCAATATAAATAGCAAAAGCTAGAAATGAAATGTAAGTTTTGTTAAAAGGTTCTGGGAAGCAGTGGATGCCTGCGCCACTCTAACGTCCTGAACTATGGTGAGGCACGCCCCACTTGAAAAGCAGCTACTCCTGGCAGAATAAGCAGTTTGTTAGAACAATACCTCTGCAGAGATGAACGTGTGCCAATCTTCCTGTGTTCCATATAATGCATCCCTATATCGTCTGCAATAAGTGTTCTGTGAGTAACTAATAAACACATGTCATGGATTAACTGCGATATATCAAACAGTGGTGTGCACTGATTGCTAGACCAAATATATGAGTAAACCTTTATGGGGGAATAAATCTGCTGCATCAATCCATGCTGATATTACCTACTATGATAATTTTTTAATGACTGAGCCAGGAATGAAACTCTGGCAGAAATGTACTTTTCTTTTCTTGGGGACTAGGCAGAGAATGTGTTCTCAAACCCATACAGAATGGCTACGGTTGTTGTCTGTTCAGGATTTGCTATAGAACTCAGTGGATCCTCCTTTTCGTGTACTGTCTCTAGAAGTGTTTAAGACACAAATACCTCCAGTCTAGTAATTTCCAGAGGGGTAGCCGTGTTAGTCTATGTACAGCAAAAACAACGAGAGTCCTGTGGCACCTTATAGACTAACAGATTTTCTTCGGCATAAGCTTTCGTGGGCTATAACCCACTTCATCTGATGAAGTGGGTTATAGCCCACAAAAGCTTCTGCCAAAGAAAATCTGTTAGTCTATAAGGTGCCACAGGACTCTCGTTGTTTTTGCTCCAGTCTAGTAATATCTTATGAGATAAGCTCCAGATATCTCAAAAAGGCAAGGGACATTTTATTTATCAGGATTTTGACTTGGAATGAATAAATAGTGTCACTGGACCACCCACCTTAGAAATTTAGAAAGATGATGTTCATATTGGTAGGATTAAAATTTGACCTAAATTTTCCTTCTATCTTGTATACGATTATAAAGGCAAGGTAACATGAGCTATCAATTTCTCACAGCCACTTATTAATTCCCAGGAAGTACCCTGTCTATTTGTCAATGCCTGTGTAAGTACTATTGGAAATGACACAAGCAGCTGGTGGACTAGGGGTTAGGAAAGTATCTTCTACATGGAGCTGCTGAATGGCTTCAACACAGCTACCGTCAATCCACTGTTCCTCCTTTCTGATTGGTGGATATGCATAACTGTGGGTTCACTGATCGTTCCTGCCTTCCTTCCATGTAATAATAATCAAGCAGATTATTGGACGATCAGTTGCTGCATGGTCAACTTTAGTGGTGGATTGTGAAGACTTTCAAAAATTCAATGTTGCCACTGATATTCAGACCTGAATAAGTGGATTTATTTACTGACGTCTTCCAATATTCCTATAGATTACTAATGAAAGAGACTCACTGCTCTCTCAGTGGAGATTGGCACATCTCATGTGGGCACACTTAATATTTGCTCAGAATAAATGATCTAAGGCCTTCCAGCTAAGCCATAGGGAACACTGGTAAAGCTGTGCAGAGACCAGGGACTGTAATAACAGGGATGAAGCAGATCAGAACTAAGACTGGGGGAAGAATGTGTGTTAGTTGCCTACACTGTGCCTGACTCCAGTCATTTCTACAAGTCCTGGGTTTCATGATAATCAAACTCTGCCCATTTTTTCAAAAAATATTGAGAATGTGCAAAAATGAGCAACCAGTTCCACCTCATTGATTTGTAATCTGTCGGCAGCACATGCTCTTGTTAGAGTTGCCCAGACACCTTGTATATGTGTCTGGGGACGTGTATATGTGTCTGGGGACGTGTATATGTGTCTGGGGAACATGTGTGTGTTTCAAAATCCTGATGCCAGTTTTGTTATTTGGGCCCTCTTTAGTTTGCTCAGTTTTTGAAAATTCTTAATTTCTGCACCGTTGATTCATAGCATTTTTGCTCACTTGACAGCATTAGTTGAAGCAAACACGCTATTTATTGTGAACGAGCAGTTTGAATTTGCTTTATATTTATTTTCAGTTCTCAAATTAAAACAGGTTGGAACAGATGCTAAACTCAGGGCTTTTGTCAATTTTTGTGGCACGCACTCACAAAAAGATGTTTAAAACTAGAAGCCTGATTGAATTTTAAATACACTGCTCACAGGGGTTGGATCCAAAATAATTAAAATTGTAAACATTGTTCGCAAGACGAAGTGGGTGAGTGATGGAGATGGAGAGCAAACTCTTATTTTTAAAACCCAGGATTGTGTTAAAGGAATACTAAAGGGACACTAAATGATGATGGTTAGGTAATGTTAACTTGTAGGAGAAATCCTCTAGACCAGTTTATGCTTTCCTGCACGTTAGTATTTTGCCAAACACACATAGCTTACTTAAAAATGTTAATAGAAAAGATTTTCAAGATGGAAGATTTAATTTAAATATATGCTTCACATTTTATGCTTCACAGCTTGCAGGAAGTTTCAACTTTTTTGTGGTGGGGGGATTTCTTTATTAATTAGATCCATTTTTGTTACACTAAGTGAGCGTGCAAATCAGATACACTGTTTGTGTTTGTACATAGTGAACATAGTATGTTCACAAAGCACTGCTTATGGTCCTGATTACCTAGGGAGGTGGTGGAATCTCCTTCTTTGGAGGTATTTAAGGTCCAGTTAGACAATACCTTGGCTGGGATGATTTAGTGGGAGTGGTCCTGCTTTTAGCAGGGGGTTGGACTAGATGACCTAATGAGGTCCCTTCCAGCCCTGTGATTCTATGATTCAGCAAAGTATTTAAACATGTAACCTGCTTATTCAGGACTTAACTCCCATTGTAGTTAATGAGGCTTAAGCACATGCTAAACATCAAATACCTGCTTAAGTGTTTTCTGAACAGGGCCCAGCGCATTCTCATCGAAGAGTTGTACATGCTCACTTTAAAAATCTCCTGCTGGTAATTCGTGTGTTTGTGTGTATTGTGATGAGCTTTTTCCCCTACAGCATAATACAGAAACAAAAGGCAGAATGGTTTCAGTCTTTCAAGTGAAACAGAGTGCTCATGCTTGTGTTACGGTTACAAGGTTAGCTGCAGTTTGTGGCCCTTTTCTCGTCTTTCTGAGTGCACCACCCCAGGTGTTGAGCCTCATCTGTCTCAAAGTGGAATTTTATAATTCTCCTGCTCTGTAACTTGGACCTGGGTATCGTACTCTCTATATCAGCTCCCATTGCCCTGAAGGTTTGACAGGCTGGATTGCTTATTGGTGTTTGGGAGCCAGTGCCCAGTGATGTAGTGACCAATGAGTCTTCTTAAACCCAAGATCATTCTTCTTTAGCTGTAGGAAAAAAGCAGTGGAGAGAAAAGGTTTTACAACAGTCTGCATGCATGTCCTGGGGGTTATGGTGGACGGGAAGATGAATATGAGCCAACAGTGTGCTCTTGTTGCCAAAAAGGCCAATGGCATATTAGGCTGCATCAGTAGGAGTGTTGCCAGCAGATCGAGGGATGTGATAATTCCCCTCTATTCGATACTGGTCAGGCCGCATCTGGAATACTGTGTCCAGTTTTGGGCTCCCCACTACAGAAAGGATGCGGACAAAGTAGAAAGAGTCCAGCGGAGGGCAACAAAAATGATTAGGGGGCTGGGGCACATGACTTATGAGGAGAGACTGAAGGAACTAGGCTTATTTAGTCTACAGAAGAGAAGATTGAGGGGAGATTTGATAGCAACCTTCAACTACTTGAAGGTTTGCTCCAAAGAGGAGGGAGCTAGGCTGTTCTCGATGGTAACAGAGGACAGAACAAGGAGCAGTGGTTTCAAATTACAGCTGGGGAGGTCGAGGTTGGATATTAGGAAAGACTTTCTCACTAGGAGGGTGGTGAAGCATTGGAATGGGTTACCTAGGGAGGTGGTAGAATCTCCATCTTTGGAGATTTTTAAGGCCCAGTTAGACAAAACCCTGGCTGGGGTGATTTAGTGGGAGTGGTCCTGCTTTTAGCAGGGGGTTGGATTAGATGACCTCATGAGGTCCCTTCCATCCCTATGATTCTATGATGCTATGTCTGTCTGACCTAAAAGTCCTGCCATCTCTGTGGCTTCTCCAGACATCCCCAGCTGGTGGTGTATCTGGGTCTCAGCGTCTCACGGTTTAGGTTGGGAGGAGACCCAGTCATGGGATGAGGCAAGAAGTTCCCGCTGCATGTGAATTTCACCCCTGCCATGCCTGTGATGGGGGAAACTTCTCTGACAGGAGAGTAAAGTAGGCAGTCAGCAAATGAGAGCTGCTGCTGCAGAAGGCAAGCAGAGCTCCCCCTCTTCCTTTCAGGAGAGAGGATTTTTTGGATAGGGGAGAGGGAACAGCCAACGCCATTCTCACAAGAGGAGGCGGGGAGAGCAGAAAGAGCCCCATACCACTTCCCCCTCTTGTTAATATGGGTCCCTGCTACCTCCCCCACAGTGAAACATCAGGCCTAGCAGCTGCCCCACTTACTCAGCAAGGGCAAGGGGAAAAGAATATTTAGCTGCAGCTTTCTTGCCCTTCTCCTTCAGCCTAGGACAGGTTGGCGAAGAATCCTGGAGCTGTGGGAGGAGCAGTGAATTTGGAGGTGGGCGGGGGAAGATGGCAGGGCAACTGTCAAGGGCACAGAATTAAATAGAATTTACAGGTTTAAGGAAAGTTGGAAACTCTACACCATCACGAAGCAGAGAGAGCTCCTGCACCAGGGCTTACCATACTCAGTAGGTAACTAATTCGAGTTCTCTTCTCTTGCACACACATGCACAGAGAGAGAGAGAGTCCAGTTAGGCTGTCCACAGTTCAAGGAAGATGTTGATAATCATATTTGTGGCTCTTTTCTGAACCCTCTCAAATTTAACCTGTTAGAAAAACTACCTTATATGAATTGTTTCAAGGGGGTCAATCTATTTAGCTAACAGAGAGAAGGTTAACAAGTGACTTGATTATAGTCTATAAGTACCTACCAGGGGACAAATATATAATAATGGGGTCTGCTGTCTAACAGAAAAGAGTGTAATAATACATGATCAAATATCTGGAAGCTGAAACTAGATACATTCAGAATGGAAACAAGCCATATGTTTTTAACAATGAGAGTAATTAACCATTGGAATGTCTTGCCAAGGGTTGTGGTGAATTCTCTATCACTGATCATTTTTAAATCAAAATTGAATGTTTCTTTGAAAGCTTTGCTCTACGAATTATTATTGTCAGGACATTCTTTGGCCAGTGTTAGTTAAGAAGTCTGATTACAAGATCACAGCAGTCTTTTGTGCATGGAAAAATCTCTGAACACAGTGGGAGGGGGAGTTCAAAAAATCAAGACTGAGTAAAACACACAATCTTAAATTTGGGACAGCTACTCAGACAATTGCATTCTATTTCCACCTCTGCCATGAACTTGCTGTGTGGAGATCCATAGCCTCTCGTTTTTTCAGTTTAGCCACCTGTAAGATGGGTCTGACATTATATTCCTATCTTCCAGGGGTCATTGTGTGTAGAGCTCTTTCAGGTTTTTTAACATAATTAAAAAAAAAATTTGTTGATTTATTTCATAAAGTAAATTCAACTTTTAGAAAATGGCCTGGATTGAACATTTGACATGTGGAGTCTAATCCACGAGCAATTGCAAATACTGAATTGACGTTGTTTTGATTTGTTTATTTTCAGGTTAAAGGGGAAGGATTTTTTTTTTAAGTAGGGTTGTTTTTTTGGCACTTATTTATGCCTTTTCTTTAAAACCTGAAATGGTATGGCCATTGACGAGGACAGATACCTTAGGGTAACAAAACTGTGCTGGAAGCCATGGTTTGTAAAAAGCAACAGCTGGGCATGCTCACGTAGTACTTTGTCGAGAAGCATTTTAGTACTCATGTACAGACTGTAATATACAACTTTATACTACTTGCTGTGTTTTTTTTAAATCTGAAAACTCCCATTGAGACAATAGTCTGTGATTATATGGAGTGATCCATGATAGGCTATTGTTATAGTAAGTGCCACATTAAAATACCCTATTAGTAATAGCATATTAAATAATTTACAAGAACACAGCTCTTCTTGGGCTCTCATGGTTTCTGATGTTCCTAATGCATGGATTAAAGGGGACTAGTGCTACACATTGATATATTGACATGATTGCTATGATGGAGTACTTACTGCAAGTCTATCATGTTAATGATGAATGAATGAAGGACTTCATGTGGATTTAAGATTTTTTAAAAAAATTATGTAACTGATTGATTATTTGGAGATTTATAAATGCACCCCTGTGCATAATCTGAGGGCACTTGGCCAGAAATGAAACAATCCATCTAATTAAGGCAGCATGTCTGTGACAGTGCTTTCGTATCTAAAATCAGGACTTTTGTGGATCTATTTGCATAATGAGTCATGGTCTGATCTCTTTCATCCAAGCCAGCCTGCTTGCATAGGATTCTGCCATAAAATTTTCAGTCTTGCTCTAGTGGAATATGATAGGGTGGCCTGGCGTTTTAAATATTTTTTTTTTATTGAACAGCATAATTCCCTGCAACTAATGTGACCCAGTCAGGAAGAATTTGTATTTTCCCCCTATAAATTGGTGAGACATATATTCTTTGACAGCACAAAGCCATGACTTTTCTCATTGTAGTTCAGTTTCAACAGACCCCTTCCCCATACTGTGCTCCCTGACGGCCAAGTCTGTCCCAAATCCTGGTACATATATCCCTCCCCTTCAGCTACAGAGGACAGAGTAACTTGCACTTTCCTCGGTTACTTAGGATGCAAAGCTAAGCATGCTACCAGAGGTGGCCTTTGGCTATTGGGGGCCATTGTGGGGCCCCCAGAGGCCCACAGGGGCCCCCCTTTGTGGCCCTGGTTCCCTGCCACCAGCCCGACCCTTCCCTACCCCCCCACAGCCCCAACTTCCCACCACCCCGGCTCGCCCTCCTCCAGCCCCAGCTCCTTGCTGCTGGCTCCGGCCCCAGGGGCCAGCTCCTCCTCCTGCTGCCAACCAAGGCAGATGCAGATTTGGCGGTAGGCTTGGGGCCCTAGGCATGCGCCTGCTTCGCTTACCCCAAAAGCCGCCTCTGCATACTACCTACAGACTTCGGCTGGCACACCTCTGTCAGTCAGGGGTCTGAAGAGAGCTGTGATCCCTGACTGACATAGCAATGCCAGCAGAAGAGCCTACTTTAGGTACAACCCTAGTAGCAAATCCAAGTATAATCGGATCCTAGGTACATACTAGGGCCGCTAGCCCAAGCCATTGTCTGTACTGTTTCAGTCACACTGCCATTTTGAGTGCACTAGCTTGAACAGAGCATGTGCGTGTCTGTCGAAACTGGGAATTATACCTCCCAGCTGTAGTGTAGTGTAGACATACGCTATGTGTCAGTTACCTTTCTTGTAACCCCTGGGCAGTAAGCACAGCTTCATTCATATCATATTAAATAACTCTGGCTATCATCACGGGGTCTTGACTTTATAGATTTTAAGGTCAGAAAGACCCTTTAGTGACATCCTGCATGCCACAAACCAGAGAATTTCACCCACTTATTCTTGGCTTGAGCCCATTCACTTGTCTCGGGCGTTGTACAGGCCAGAGTGGTCTGAGGTGCTCTGAGTCCTTCCTCCAGCGCTTTTTTTAAGATATGGTACTCAAGGGAACCCTAGTACTGACATCACAGCGAAGAGGCCCTTCTCCTGGCGGCAGCCCCAGGTCCCTGGGCGAGTACCGTCACCTATTTTTTTTTTTACAAAAAAAGGACTGCCTTCCTCCATGTATCAGCAGGTTCTGTGTCACTTCTTCAGTGATCCTACCACCTTGCACATGGCAGTCCTATCTAACGTATTGCCCATCCCATGCCAAGCTGGTTCCAGGAAGTGTCAAGGCTCTGCATCCTGTGAAGTATCCTTAGATACCACGGGCAAGACTTGTGCTCATTTCCAGTCATACAATAAAGTCTATCTCCCCTCCCCACCAGCAGTCATAACTCAGGGGGGGTCTCTGTGAAAAGGGACTACAAACACTGCACCAGATGAACCAGGCAAACAGTTTTTTGTCAAACAGCCTTTGAAAAATGGAGGCTTCACCACAGAAATACAAGCTGGCATTGTTCTCTCAGACAGTAGAAAAAAGGCAAAAACAGATGTTTGTTCTTTCAATGGCTGGAAGGAAAAACACACTTGCTACCTCTCTATTTTGTTATTTACTGGATAATGCAAATCATGGGGCACTCCCCCCACCCCAAAGGAGAACTTAGTGTTTTAAATACTTCAGTTCTCCTCAGTTTTTTTCCCAGCATCTGTGTTACCTAATAAAAAAGCAGTAAGATGGACGAATGAGTTTTCATGGTGCTTTTTTCTTTAACAAACTGCGGGGGGCAACATCTGTTTCTTCCAATCTTTTTTTCCCTGTGCAGGAAATTAAATACAAATTACTATATTGAAGTAACATAAAAAACTGACTTAATTAAAAATTAGGAAGTCCAGGCTTAAGGCTCTTCACTTCCAGCATTTAGGAACTATTGCAAACCCCATGAAATCATTTGAATCCTTTCTTTAACTCCTTAAATCACCTAGTTTTAGGTTGACTTAAGCCGTAAATTGACTCCTTAAGTCAATTTAAAGACAGTGTGGATGGGGATTAGCACCTAAATCGACCTTATTAAGTCGACTTAAAATGTTAAGTCGACTTAATAAGGTCGACAAGGGGCTATGTTTACACTAGAAAAGTTAAGTCGACTTTTATTAAGTCGACTTAACAAAGTCGACTTAACTTTTCTACTGTAGATATAACCTAAGATACTATCTCTTTGTTTCAAACAGTAGCTAAATATTTACCTGTTCTCTCCCAAAACCAGGGGCCAATTCCTCTGCTACCTCTAAGGAATGGGAACAAAGATGGCTTTTAGCTACCAATCCTGGACTATGTATGCTTTAAATTAAGCTGGCTACCAATGGTTCTAGAGACTATAATAGCATCTGGAGAGAAAGCCCCAGTCGTGTTCCTTGTGTCTAGCCATGTCCCCTGAAATGGGTACAAGGAAGGGCAATGGTGTAGGAGTCTCTAGGGTAAACTTGGCTACAGACATTTTAGCATGATTTGGGCAATGCAGGGCAAATGCAAAGAAGAATTTGGGTTCATGTTTCATCTTGTAAGTCTGTTCTTAGTTTAAGTCTGCAAACCTGGTGGACTAGATAGAAGGAAGGTTTTCTAGTATTTGAATTATTGGCAAAATGAAAGGCTCCCTCCTATTTGAAACTAAGCTAGAATTGGTGAGGTGAAAGCTTTTATTAGGTTTACTGTCATTTTAATGTGAATGTGAATTAGATTTGCATTTGTATTACATTATTTTAGAAAAATATCCTTTACAAGAGGATTACAGGTAGCGAGATCTTACAGAGAGCCCAAAAGTGGTGACATGTTTTGGCGAAAGAGATTCTACAAATCTCTGGCAAGCGTTTTGGGTTCACAAAACCACCTGTAGACTGTGAACAGTTTTTATTTTGTAATTTCAATCCCTATTTTTTTTTCCAGGAACATTTTAAGTTTTAAAACTATGTTGTTCTACTTAAAAGGAAACGTACTAGGTGTTGGCAATTGGAGACTCTTACCAAAGGTTAAACTGGTAAAAGTGGGTGATATTTTAATATGTTTTTTCTATTCAAACCCCTCTCCTGCCTCCTGCCATCCTGTTTTACAGTCTCTTCTTGTTTGTTTTTCATTCTGCTTACTCATCTATTTCTCACCTTACCTTTTTGGAGGGATTTTTCCTTTCTCTTCCATGTTTGCTTCATCATGACGCTCTGCTTTCTACATTATATACCTAATAGTTTGAACTAATAGTTAGACAAGTTCAAGTTAAGCTTTCATATAGGCAGTGTTGAAGTGAGGGTAAACATTAGAAGTAAACAAGTTTGTTCCTTCCCTGTAATAACATCAGTGAATGACATTGTAGAATACTAAGCTGCAAAATGGCAAACATGATATAACAGTCTTTTTTTTGAAAGGAGGGACAGGTAAGACAATGTCCACAGGCAGAGGACTTAGTGTAACTTTCACAAACGTAATACATGGGCCAACAATGAAAACATATAAAATGCTATTGGAAATCTTTATGTGGTCATGGAGTTTTGTCCTGATTTGCAGCAATTCTTTATAGGACTACTTAGAGCTACTCCATTTTTGTTCTAAAAGATGAGATGTGGCTTTTGTTACATTCCATTTAACAGATTGCAATTTGATTCATATTGTGTGATAGTAACAATAATAAACGTCCTACCTATAGACATATTGTTGGTAACTGTGATGTTTAGGGCTCTCCATACCTGCTGTACAGAGAAGTGCTTTACAATTTTTGCTTTAGTAGAAAAAAAAAAAACGTATATAAAAACACACTCACACATGTCCATACTCACTCTCACCATTTTAGGCCTGATCCAAAAATCATTGAACTAAATGGAAAACATCCAATTTAGAGTCCTTAAATCAGAGCCTTAATTATTGTTTTCTTTTAATTTTAAATTGAAGATGTCTTATTGGAGCAGTCGCTTTATAATGGCTGGTTAATAATTAAAAGGTAATCTCTAACAAAGACTTCCTATTTGCTTTTTGTTTGTCTTATTGTGTTTTTTTTGTTTGGAGTGAATGTAAGAACCACAGTGTTGCTACCTTCAAACTAGTTTAAAAAAATCAGCCCAAACACCTGTAAAAAGTATAATTAGAGAACAGAAAATGATTTCTCTGGGTTATAGGTGAAAGATCTGGATGTTGTGGAAGCCATGAAGGCTGAAAATGAGCAGATAATGCAACCAGAAGAAATGGCAATAAGTCACCTAGGACACAATTCAGCAAAGCACTCACAGGACAGATTTTTGAATGAATGTAGGTGCTTAATGGGATTTCTGAAAGCTCATAGATGCTTACAATTAATTGATTTCAGTGGATGTTAGGTGTTGAGATGCTTTTGAAAATTCCATTTAAAAATCTAACCCTTAACCATGTACCTAAAGTCCATTTAAATCAATGGGACTTAAGTACGTGTTTGTGCTTTCTTGAATTGAGACAGACTTATTTATACACTTTGAAGTTCAGCACATGCTTAAGTGCTTTCTAAATTGGAGCTTGAGTAAGGTAGCATTTTAATTATTTACAGAGTACCATGGGGTGAACAGTGTGTTAAAGACAAACGCCCTTTGTTTTGCTGCTTTGTGAAATATTTTCTTGTCTTACATGTGTCTTTCCTGGCATTGAAATGTGATCTCTACAAGTGTGGAATATTTTGTTCTGTTTCATTTCATTACAGTAGAATGACCAAAAGAAATCTATTATCTTTTTGGTGATGGTTGTGTTCTTATTAGCATTCCCTTGATTCCACTTCTATTTCATTCGCCCAGCCTGAAATTGATACTTGATTGTCATGTAAACCACTTTGCCCTTGCACTTGTGAACGGCAAAAGTAGAGGACCAGGAAATACAACAGATTTCAGTAATGTTAGCGCAAATGATAGGATACTATGATGTTAATAAGGTCACCCTTGCAAAGGCAATCCACCTGACTGGTCCTTTTTTTGTGAGCTGTAGAGATAGTTTATAAACATATCTAAATTCAGTTCAAAAAATTCACTCAACATAATCTTATTTCAGTGAACCGTATGACCTTTATATGACTGGCATCTTTTAGTTATGAAGGGTTTTTTTTCCCCCTTGAATGATTGCTTCTGTTAGTAACTTCAGAATAGTTCCAAAGGGGTAGCCGTGTTAGTCTAGTTCAGTAAAACAAACAAGGAAGCTTAATTCGAACTAACTTAAGCCTTGGCCACACTAGACTTTCATTAGTTCGAATTAAGGGCTTCCTTAATTCGAACTAATAAATTCGATTATACCTTTCGAACTAACCCTTAATTCGAACTAGTTAGTTCGAATTAAGTCAATGTGGCCATATTAGTTCAAACTAACCAGCACATTGAGCTTAATGCAACTGACTAATTCGAACTAAGCACGTGCCATGCATGGCACGTGCTTAGTTTGAACTAAAATTCCAGTGGTGCCATGCTAGTTCGAATTAAGTTAATTCGAACTAACTAAAATTAGTTCGAATTAGTTAGTTCAAATTAACTAACTCGGACTAACTTTTGTAAGTGTCGACGTAGCCAAGGAGTCCTGTGACACTTTTAAAGACTAACACATTTATTAATTGCAGAATGTATTGCAATGCTTGAAGGTTGCTCCTAATATGAGAAACTGCAGTGGTCAGTGATTTTACATTAGGATAGACATGA
The DNA here is from genome assembly GCA_007922175.1 of Pelusios castaneus. NCBI lineage: Eukaryota > Metazoa > Chordata > Testudines > Pelomedusidae > Pelusios > Pelusios castaneus. Next base: position 639,977 of record ML685834.1, read on the forward strand.
CTCTATTTCAGGAACAAAGGGTGCAAATATTGAAATAGGCATTACTCTCTATTAATGTCTGTTTTCCTATCAGAAGGGCATTGGGATAGTGGAGAATGAAAAGCACTTCTACAGTTTTGCTTTGTAACTTCCTTTTAGTCATGTGTTACAAAAGACAAAAAAGTAACACGATGTGGTTCAATTTGCACTGTGAGTTAATTGGACTAGACATTCCAGTTTTAAGTAAATCATGCTCTGTAGCATTTGATACACTGTATTACTTCAATTAGTATGACTTATGCCATTAGCTAGAAAAAACGAAAGATGCACCGTGCTAATCAGGATATTAAAGTGACACTAAGAGGGGAGAGTACGTGGGGTGGGTTCTGAGTTATTACAGAGAATTGTTTCTTTGATAACTGGCTGTTGAGACTTGCCCACGTGCTCAGGGTTTAACTGATCGCCATATTTGGGGTCAGGAAGGAATTTTCCCCCAGGGCTGATTGGCCTGGGCTCTGGGGGTTTTTCGCCTTCCTCTGTAGCACAGGGCATGGTTCACCTACCGGTGAATTCTCTGTATCTTAAGTCCTTAAATCATGATTTAAGGATGTAAATAACTCAGTCATAGGTTGGTGGCCTATTGCAGGAGTGGGTGGGTGAGGTCTTGAGGCCTGCATTTTGCAGGAGGTCAGACTAGATGATCGTACTGGTCCCTTCTGACCTTAAAGTCTATGAGTCTACTTAACTGAACTATGTAGGGTAACTAAGATCTAGATAGAAATGTGAAATCTGCTGAGTGTATATGGATTCATTTTTCAGCAAGTCTTGAGCATCATTCTGCAATCAGAGTTGTAGGGTATCTTTGAACTGATATCCTGTTCTCCCTTCATATGCAGAGCTTCCACTGCTGCTTGTGCTGGGATTTGTGCACGCTTAGAAAGCACAGAGTATTCCAGTCAAGGTCTTCTGCGTGGCTTGTGGGTGTAGAATTTTGCCCATATTTGTTGAGCACATCATGGCTATGTCTACACTTGTAAAGTTAAGTTGACTCTGTTAGGTCGACTTAACAAGGTTGAATTTAAGTTGACTTAAACTCGACCTTGTTAAGTTTACTCAACAGAGTGGCTACACTTTAAGTCGACTTAAGTCCACCTTGTTAAGTCGACTTAACAGTAGACATAGCCATCCACACTGGCTTTAAGTAGACTTAAGAAGTCGACTTAAGGCTTAAGTCGAGCTTCAGAGGTGGTGTTATTAAGTCGACTTAAGCTGTTAAGTTGATTTAGGGAAGCGCTTAACTCGCCTTAATAAAATCCCAGTGTGGACTCGGCTTTGTGTAGGTCGACTTAAGCATCCTTAATTCAATGTAAATTGCCAGTATAAACACACCCCATTAGTTTTACAAATGGGCGCTGAGCTGACTACAAATCAATAGGACAAAATCTGACCTCCGATCTGTGTGTGCAAGCCCATCGTCACTGTGGAAGTATGAATGTAACTGAAAGCATCATTTGGCATGTTGATTACTGAGAATGCTAAAGCATGTGTCAAAGTAACTACACCTAGGCAACTGTGATTTGGTGTATGGACATGTATATGCCCTAATAGTCTCAGAGCAAGATTCTTGTATCTTTCAATATCTTGCTGCCTGCTTGAGATGGAGCGGGCAGGCAGAGGGCAGCCTGACATGCAGACATATGCCTGAATCCACAATAATGAAGCATTCATCATCCTCCTACATGTGTGCAGTGAAGTAAGTTCAGACTTCCCATAATAATTTTTATTTAGGGGAATAAGCACAGTTTAAGGCTCAGAAGAATGGTGAGACAAGACATACATTATGTATGTTACATTTTGTCATTGACAGCTTAGAACGCTAAATGCAGAGATGTATGATTAAGGAAAGGTGGCACTTTAAGGGGCACATCCTAACATTGAATATACCCTTAAATCAGCTCCTGAGAAGTCTTTCCAGCAGTAAAGAAATATTTTTTCAATCAATTTGCAGAGTACAGTAGAACACAGTGAATGGAGCATAGTTTGGCTCCCTGATAGCCTCATTCCTGAAACGCCTAAAAGGTTTTTAAAATCAACTATTCCATCATGGAAAGAAAGCATTTTCAGAGGGCAAATAATGAATCATTTATAACAAAGTTTTGCTGAGCACCAAAGTATATTAATCAGCTTTCTGCCAGTATTTGTGTTTACTACTACAACTTGGAAGATTTCATACATTCTTGAAGTGCATAGAACTTGGACTATGTTGTCAGGTATAACAGACCTATAATGTATTCATTATTATTATTCCAGCCATTTACTGGCTGCCCATTGATGGAACAGCTGGGGACATTACATGTAATTTAGACTTAAGAACAAATTACGTACCTCAGTGGCAAGGGAGTTTGGTTGTATCTTACCTAGAGTATTGTATGTTTAGTATGTCCCACTTAGCTCTGAGAACAAGGTTTCCCTCCCCCCTCCCCCTTACAAAATTGGTTTGGCTGATTATTATTTTGTGGAGTGGAGCTCCCTCCTTCCCGAAGTCACTGCACTCCCCAGAGGTAACTGGTGACAGGTGTCTTTTTTGCACTGCTGTAACTAAACACTTGATCTGTGCTTTGGAAGAGGACATTTTGCAGGGTAGAAGTGTACAAGGTGGAGTTGGTCTTTTGCATCTGTAGAGGAAAACCTGCTCTGTGGATGTCTTGGCTAAAGCTCTCAAAGAAGCATGCTCACAAAAATGTCAGGATGATCAGAGATTTTTATTTGTTGGTTTTTGGGGGGCCAGGGGTACTCCCAGTTGTAGGCAGACAGCACTGGGAAGGGAAGGTTACTGTTGGTAGAGGTACAGAAACAACACTGTCATCATGATGCCTAACCTATGACTAACTCTATTGTGGCAGCAACCACTGTGGTACCATGTGGCTCTGCCGTGATCTGGCTTTGTTTATTATCAGGATAGACAGAGCTGTGATCATCATCAAGATGGTCAGTTATTAGTACTACCTTCTATGACTTCACCTTCCAATTGGAATCTAACCAACCTGTTTCAGCACTAATTCTACTGGAAAGTTGTGGTGACGTGTGACATGGATCATATGGAGAGTGTGACATGCTAGATTAGTTTACAGTAAAAATGTAACTCTCACATAAATGTCATTGTGCAGCTCCCCCTCCCCCCGTACTATTCTTTTTGATCCTATGGACAATGAGGTTTCTGTTACTTTTCATGTGCACAATGGCATTCTTTAGTTGATTTTTGTTTTGTTTATTTTGCCTATCAGTTGTTACAGATATGTTCAGCCGGTCAGTGGCAATAACAATGGCCATCCTCTAGGAATCAGGCCTCTCTTGTGTGTTTATGCTGCGCACCAAAAAATGGAGGCGCTTAAACTCACACTACGGTCTGGAAAGTGCGTAGTATCAGCACCATCTTCTCGGCATGTAATTGTAGCTCTTCCTACAATGCCAGCAGCCAATATGTTTGCTTATGGATAAAATAGGTGGTGGCACATCATGAGAGTGTACAACCTGTATACCTCTAGGTGTAGCACCGTTGCTTTCCTTTAGTACCTCCCTGCTGCTCCTTATGCCTACAAAGAGGCATGGTTTTGAGCATGTCTCCTTTCCATCCAACATGGGGCAAAGCAGCCATGACTCCTAGCCAGAGTGGGAGGGAAGCCCCAGCCATTGTTACTGGTAGAGGAGGCAATGGTGGCTGTGGTGTCACATGGGGCATGGCTCATTTGCTTTTGGATTCTCTGTACCTTGAAGGCTTTATGATTTAATTCATTCAGCCATAGGTTAGAAGTTTATTTACAGGAGAGGGTGGGCGAGATGTTTTGACTAAATGATCATACTGGGCCTTTCAGTCTAAGGGGTGTGTGTGTGTGTGTGTGTGTGTGTGTGAGAGAGAGAGAGAGAGAGAGAGAGATAGCACAAGCAATTAGATTCTGGCATTTCTCAACTTTTGAGTGCTTGACTCTGCATCCTTAATGTTCTTTTTAATGCAGATTTTGTTTGGACTGGAGTGAACACAAGAATAGTAGAGCACAGGTTGATTCTCATGTTTTCTTATGGCTATGGTATGTAAATCTTGAAAAATGTACTTTGAATGGGAAAGGATGCAACTTGATGCACTTTACTCTAACTGCTGCCTGGGCATTCAGTGAAGTGTAATGCATATTGCAGGCTCTCAGTTGTGACAGATGGTTCTCTGTGCTTATTAAGTAACTTCATTGCATCAACTGCAGTAACTGCCCGTAAGCAGTTTCCTCTTTAAAATTATCTAATTGTTATCTGATTTAATAAAGAGAAGCTGAACCCCCAAGGGTGTAGGCTGCCAAAATTTACACATATGTATTGCAAGTCAGAATGGTACAGTTATTTTCTAAATGGCTATAGGATGGTACAAGAAACTTATATTGATATCATGTAGAGCTATATAGAGAAAATTACTTACATGGGCATAAAATGAAAACTTTGTGGCTTATAGCTTCTGTTTATAAAATTGGCTTTCTTGTGTCCCTGTTCCTCTTCCTTTCTGTTTGTGTGGATACATTCTGCTTGTCATCTGGCAGGGAGATGAATGATAGAGATAACACTTCCTCTGCGGCTGTGGGGATTTCTGCTCTGTGGGTGGGCCCTTGCCAAGTTTCTTCATGACCCCTCTGATACACCTGTGCTCCACCACATCCACAGTAGGCTATGTCCACACTGTCCACAGTAGGCTATGTCCACACTGGCAAGTTACTTCGAATTAAGGAAGCTTAATTCGAACTAACTAAAGCCATGGCTACATTAGGCGTTAATTAGTTCGAATTAAAGGCTTCCTTAATTCAAACTAATAACTTCGAATAGGGTATTAGAAGTAAGGGTTAGTTCGAACTAACTAGTTCGAATTAACCAATGTGGCCAGGTTAGTTCGAACTAATTTCTTAGTTCGAACTAACCAGCCCATTGAAATCAATGGAGATCATTAATTCGAACTAAGCAAGTGCCATAAATGCTTAGTTCAAACTAATTTTTTTCTAGTTCGAATTAAGCTAATTTGAACTAACTAAAATTAGTTCAAATTAGTTAGTTCAAACTAATTAATTCGAACTAATTTTAGTAAGTGTAGACATAGCCTCAGACTGACTATGTCTACTCTTACCAAAGTTAGTTCGAATTAGTTAATTCGAACTAACTAATTCGAACTAATTTTAGTTAGTTTGAATTAACTTAATTCGAACTAGCATGCCCTCACTGGAATTTTAGTTCAAACTAAGCAAGTGCATGCATGGCACTTGGTTAGTTCGAATTAGTCAGTTGCATTAAGCTCAATGTGCCGGTTAGTTCGAACTAACCAGTTAGTTCGAACTAATATGGCCACTTAATTGACTTAATTCGAACTAACTAATTTGAATTAAGGGTTAGTTCGAAATGTATAATCGAATTTATTAGTTTGAATTAAGGAAGCCCTTAATTCGAACTAATGAAAGCCTAGTGTGGCCAAGGCTTAAGTTAGTTCGAACTAAGCTTCCATAATTCAAACTAACTTGCAAGTGTAGATATAGTCTCAGAAAACTAGGTACTTGCTTGGGCAGAAGTAAGATAAAGCATGGCTGGAGATTTGGATGATTTGTAATATTAGTGGACGCAGAAGAAATGATAGTTTAACCAGGTTCCCAAACAATCATTCTCACTGTCCATGTATTCTAGCTGTCCTCTTTGCTTCCAAATTCTTTGATCTGCCACTTCTTTCCTGAACTCCAATTTCCCCCGGACTTCACATCTAGCTTCTCAATTCCCATTTGCGATCATTCTGTGTCACCAGGAAAACCTCTGTAAACAGTAGTTTGAGAAGCACTGCCCTTCTCCATTTCCCTTATTTCTCCCATAACACAGCGCAAGACTAGGAAAAAAGATAACCTGATTTTATTTGCTAGAAATTCTTTATCAAACAGTGAGATAGAGAAAGAACTCTCATTTTATTGTAATTCCGGTACATATTTTGTATCTTATTACAGTCTGATTCATAGTAACAAGTTATGAATGCTAGTGTCACTCATTTCTCCATAGACCTTTTAACTCTCGAGTCAGCACGTAACAGATTGCAAATGCTATTTGAAAAGGAAAATCACAGGCCTTTTGTAGCTGTCATCCAAATAAAGCAGCATGGATTACAAGCAGAAATCAAATTGGAACGCATGGAAAGATCCCACTGAAAGTCAGCATATGGTAGACTTGCCACAAGTGTGAGGATTTCCCATTTGAGAAACTCTGGACCAACACAAAGAGGTTAAATTTAAATGGCATCATCAGTCATTTTCCCATGAATAGCGGGAAAAAGGCCAGTAGCCGCAACCCCACATTCTCACTACAATCTAGCAGAACTGGGACAGATCCTCTTCTGCCAGGCACCTTATGCCAGGTTTTGCTAAGTAATGATGTAAGTATGCATTCTGTCTTCAGAAGACACTCTGCTCGGCAGAAATATATATGGAATAAAGTCTTGCAGAAATCATTTTGGCTGTGAATGAGTTCACCTTTGAACATTTAATTGTGCAGTATTCTAAGTCTTTTCTTTCCACTCCAGAGCTATGCTTTGCAATTCTGTGTTTTAGCTGGTTGTGTATGTAGGCTCTATCTCATTGAAATAAATATATGACTTTTTTTTTTTAGTATACCGAACCTTTTAACAACAAGTAGTCCCCTTCTTTGGGAATGGTGCTATTTTGCTTAATAAACCCCAAACCTACACAGCGTGCTCTGTTTTCATGGAGTGTGCTTACATTCGTTCTTTTTTCTTTTGTATGTGTCATTTCTTGTTTCTGTGTATAATAAGTCATTCTTAAGTCATTAATAAGGCTATGATTGATCTTTGCATAATGGAGAAACATCGTAATATCTACTTGCTGAGCTCATATTAGTACCTTGTAGATCACGTGTTTATGGGAGCAACTGCTTTTTGCAAATGTTAGATTTCCTGCAAATTAATCTAAATAAAATATATGAACAGGTTTTTTCTTCGTTTTGTGGAAGCCTTGGAATAGTGTAGCAGAAAACATTTGTTTCAGAAATTCACAGTCAGAAATGGTTAGAAAGATGTATGGTTATTATCTAACATTCCCTTTGTTAACAAGTTTACAAGAAAAGCATTATAAATAGTATTGATAATATTACCTCATGCAAACAAAATATGATGCTTTATAATAGAAAATGGAAGTGTTGTAAAAATTGGAGGTTTTTATTAGCAAGGTTAATAAAAATCTTTTGAGACTAGATTAAATCATCACTTTAAAGTGCCAAGCCTTTCCTTACAATATTTTGCTTCTAGATAGTGACTTAGAATGGAATTCCCAAGATTTGCAAGTGTTAGTTATGAAAACACTTTTATAAGTTTTAATACAGAATCCTACCTCTTGCTTGGTTTGGTGTAGCAAATATAATTGTGCAAGTTTTATGGAGCTGGGTTTTTTATGTATCCACTTGTAATTGAGAACTGCTTAATGTTTCAGTCATAAATTTACTGAGTTCATTTTACAAAACTTCTTTTTCCAAACAGCGGAAGGGAGCAAAACGATAAACTAAGCTGGGTCAAAGAGGAAAAATAATTTTAAATGAATCCAAACATCTAATTTATCTGGATTTCTAATTAATTGAAAAGTCTAAGTTGCTAAAGACAACAGTATTGTAAATCCTATTTATCTCTTATAAGATTTCCTTATTTCTTCCAACTCTGCCTTCTGCACTCATACATCAAGTCAATGTAGTGTGACTTGCTCTACTAAAGTGGAACTAAAGGTTAAGGTTTTCAATCTCAGGGTATCCATGGGGACACCTTTTTGTGTAACACCTGACTGATTCAAAAATGGAATTCTGGTTACCCAATCTATCAAGGCATGGAATAGTCTAATATTCAATCTGGATGGGGGGAAGGAGTAAGTTCATAGTGTACAATGGAAGAATAACTACAGCAAATGGAGTTACACCATGGATGATTTTGGCCCACAGTGCATAGTTTTATTAGTATCTATTCCTTCTGATACTTTGTAATAACAAAGGTATAAATTGTTTTAAAGTTGAATAATAGTCACTTGGTTAAGACCTTTCAGAACACATTCCTATTTATCAGAATGAATTATATTCACTCCTCTTCCAAATGATGGTGTAATGTAAAACCTCAGTGAATTACTTTGATTGACCTATTTATACTCATCCATTCTGGTTTTGAGGTCTTTCCAATTAGAAGTGGATGACCTTGCAAACAAGGTTCATTTTACTTTAATCTCTTTTAATATTAATAATCCTCTTGGGGAGCAAAGATAATTTTTCCTGTTAGTTACATAGCCAGACATAACAGGTTTTTAGACAAGTTTTTCCAGCTCTTGAAATCTTTCTAAGATGCCTCTCATAACAAAAACTGTGAAGTAGACTATATGGCTATGTCTACACTTACAAAAGCTAGTTCGAATTAGTTAATTCGAACTAACTAATTTGAATTACCTTAATTCAAACTAGCATAACCCTACTGAAAATTTAATTCGAACTAGCCATGGCCATGCAGGGCACTTTCAAATTAGTCAGTTGCAGGAAGGTCAATCTGCTGATTAGTTCCAACTAAGCAGTTAGTTCAAACTAATACAGCCACATTTGACTTAGTTCGAATTAACGGATTGCATTAACCGTTAATTTGAACTAAGCAATTGAATTTATTAGTTTGAATTAAGGAAGCCCTTAATTCGAACTAATGAAAGCCTAGTGTGGCCAAGGCTTATGTTTGTTCGAATTAAGCTTCCTTAATTCGAACTAACTTGCAAGTGTAGACACAGCCAATGACATTATTTTTATTCTGTTACCATGATCAAAGCTGAGATAAGACTAGGGTTTACCCACTTTCTATCTGCATTGTGTTTGAGTGTAGGCATCCACTTTTACTGCTCTCTTCTAGGTTTGAGTTCTTGAATACAGCATAAATGCACCGTTGTCTTCAGTCCTCAAGTGTAGCAAGTAGATTACTGAAAACAATCAGAGAACCTTAAGTCACAAAACACTTCCCAAGCATGGACATCTTCAGAGGATAGCTTCCTGGGAGAGATGAACGTGCTCTTCACCAGTCTTCCTGTCACTATGGATTGTGTATCTAGCATGGTGAGGCCTAACCTGGTTGTGGCTTTTAGTGGTATCTGTAATATAAACATTTTAATAATAATAATAATAATTAATAATTAACATCAACAAACATGTACGTACCTACACATGCACAAAAAGCAGCTTTTGATCATGGAGTTTCAGCACTAGTCACCTGAAGTTATCTGCTTTCAGTGTTAGTTCCCTGGCAAGAGAGCTCTTTTGGGGACTGGCATTTCAGGGAGTGACAGCCACTGGACCACAGGTAGAGTGAGGACAAAATATCTAACCTAGCTGAGGTTCTGGATACACATTTGTAATTGGCTCAAAGATGCTCTAATTTTTTCTGCAGTAACTTGGCCTTTTTCAAATAGCAAAAGTGACTCAGAACAGAGTAATGCTGTTTGCTTTGCCTGCGTTTATTGTACAGTATAATGTACTGGCAGACAGGCAGAGGATGCAGATGTTCATACTCATCTGTATGAGTGATAATAAGATGGACACCTCTACTTTGAAAGCAGTTAGGACATTATGTCAGCGACTAAAAGGCTGTTTGGGTGGATGTACTGTTTGAACAGAAAATGCTAAGGTATCTGGCTCAGGATGAATGCTTCCTCAGCTTCAAGGACATTTTCTGACGTTTTCAGATTCAAAAGATTGAAAGATTGAATGCCAGAAACAAGCCACTGAGAACTATTCAGTTCATGCAGAATTACTTACCCAACCAAGATGACATGTCTACAGAGTTGCAAACCTCACATATTATCACACAGACTTGCTGAAGTCAATTGCAATGGGGTCAGAATTCCAGATCTCATGGCATGAATGGGCCAGAGAGACTGAATTGTCCTCCAAAGGGGTAGCCGTGTTAGTCTAGGTTAATTTCCTCCCATTCTGTAAATTCCCCATCTTCAAAGCGTCTGACGAAGTGGGATTTTTCTCCCACAAAAGCTCATGTGATAAATAAACTTGTTAGTTTTTAACAGTGCCACAGGACTTCTTGTTGTTTTTTTTTTTTAAATTGTCCGTGGCTACGTCTACACTTACTAAAATTAGTTCGAATTAGCTTAATTCAAACTAGAACAAATTAGTTCGAACTAAGCAAGTGCCATTCATGTCACTTGCTTAGTTCGAATTAGCGATCCCCATTCATTTCAATGGCCGGTTAGTTCGAACTAAGAAATTAGTTCGAATTAACATGGCCACATTGGCTAATTCGAACTAGTTAGTTTGAATTAACCCTTACTTCTAATACAATATTCAAAGTTATTAGTTCGAATTAAGGAAGCCCTTAATTCAAACTAATTAAAGCCTAATGTAGCCATGGCTTTAGTTAGTTCAAATTAAGCCTCCTTAATTGGAACGAACTTGCCAGTGTGGACATAGCCCTTGTGTGGCATGCGTAGGTGCAGGCTCAGGCTGCTTTGTGTGGCAGTGAAGGGAATCTAGCCCTGCAGTTCCCTGTGCTGGAATGGCCATGCAGATATAAATGATAGGCATATACTGAAAATTAGCTTCCAATAGCTTTTTAGCCACAGTTCATTGGCTTTGGCCCAGTAGTAATGTAAGACACATATTACCCCTTTGCTAACACAGAAAAGTTCATCTGCATAGATGTCAATCCACCATGTTTCATATAAATTAAATGCAGAGAAAAACCATTAAAAGACAAAAACAATTCTAACAGCCCTTGGCACCAGACAAAGCTTGATGTTCAGTCATTTCCCACAGCAACTAAAGAATGAATTCTCATCCTGTTCCCATAGACCAGTCTCATTTCTCTGTGCTGCTCTTTTCTTCTATACATGATATACTGGTTTCATTCCCATGAGGAAGAGAATTTTATGGAAAAATAAATCTCCCAAGGTTAGGTACATGAGGTCATTTTTTCCATGCTCTTTCTGCTAGGAGGGTAGACAAAAATATTCATGTTCTTGTTGGGCTACCTCTCAAAGACGCAGTCATGTTCATATTGATCTATTACATTTGTCTTAGTACTTGGCTGTGAGAGTCTAAGGAAGTGCAGACTGGGTAGTAACCTGAACACCTCTTGTAAGAAATTCAGAAAAGCAGAACATCAGAGACTCTAAAGAGGATGTCGCATATTGGAAACAATGCATTCTAGTGCACATCTGTCATCCTTGCCTTTTGGATGTGCTTTTAATGCAATAATGTTCCCCTAAGCTGTGTCCTTTTGGTTCAGGATGTTTCCTCGCTCTCTCTCTCTCTCTCTCAAACCAGATACGAAAGGGTAACAAAAGCAAGGCAAATCTGTACTTCTGATACAAGTTTTAAAAGAATGGAAAGGAAATGAGCATTTTGTGAAAAAGAAAACAGGACCCACAACAAACTTTGCAGAATGTTCACATAGTGTAGCAAGTATGATTGTGCTGCCTTCTAGGTACCTGAATGGGCAAATAGCTTGGTATACCTTTTATTAATGAGCCTTGTCCCTTGTCCTTCATAGGCTCATAGGCAATGAAGCCTTGTCCTTCATAGGCTCAACATGTGCTCCGCCTTCCAAACCTGCTCATCAGAACCAAATATTGAGTTGGATAAAGCATTGCTCCCGTAAAAAAAGAGTGAGTGTATCTTCTGCCAGTGGTTTTTATATATGTCTTCAATAATTTCTGCCCCATGTCCTCCTCTAATGTGGGAGACACTGGCCATCACTCAACTGTAATTTCAGCCTAAAATTGATTTAACAATTTCAGACCCTTGGCAGCACACTCACCTATCTGTCCTTCAGAATAAAAAGTCATGGCAGCAACATTCAGAGCCCGTCAGCATTAGAGCAAACAAATAATCAAGACTCTCTGTTACTTTGGAGTGCCCAAAGCAGAACAAAGGGAACAACAGCAGGGCTGGATTAAGGCAAGGTCTGCAGGCCAGTCCCATGTAGCACTCCCAGACACTGGTGATGGCCTGCCTCACCCATCAGGCTGACCAGTCTGCCTGTCCACAGTCCCTGGCCTGGACTCAGCACCACTGTGCCAGCCTGCACTGCGATGCTGCCCCACAGCGCCGGCCAAACCCAGGGCCAAGCACCAGCCCTGCCCTCCCCACACCCTTCCTGTGCTCGTTGGCCTCCAGCTGGCTGCTGGCTGCTTTGGCTTACCCATTGCTGAGGATGGAGTGGCTGCCAGTGGGGTGCAGAGCCACAACCTACTTTGGCCCTGGGCTGGGTGTCTGCCCCAGCTGGGACCAAGTGGCTGTGGGGCAGCAGGGAAGGGTCCGTCACCGGAAACAGAGGGCCCCCCACAAGAGAGTTATTCCGGCCCTGAGCAACAGATGGCTCGCACATAAGAGTGTCCAATAGATGACATTACCCACGGAGGAGTGCAACTTTCCAGTGCCCCTGAGAACCAATGCACTGCTGGAAGTTGTACAGGAGTGCAAAGAGAAGACAGGTCCAGCCTTACGTTCATCCTTTGAGCTAAAAGGGCTGCACTTCATCAGGTTGGGCAGGCAAAAGCCTCATTCAGCATTACCCAGGGCACTCATCAGTCTACCTCCTTTGGAAGCTTGGGAGTTGTGACTGTGTGGGTTGGTAGCTGGGGACTTCTTCTGTTTTGCCCAGGCACCCCTAATGTAAAGAGCTGGAGGGATTGGTTTCTCATTAGTGTCACTAGCTCTGGGAAGTTTCCACAGGGGCCCAGTAGCAATTGCACACATATGTATGTGATGTCCACGCTCTACCTAAAAAATGGCAGGGTGTGTTGCCCAGCTTGCTCATCACAGAATTGTTTTCATTCATGTTCACAATGAATGACATTTTTTTTTTTTAGATCAGAAGAGGGTACAGCTGCTTAACTAAAAGACTCCATCCACTAAGATAACATAAATCAATTACTTTTTCCAGCATGTAGGGCCAGTTTTCTTACTTGTGATGCTGTAGGCTCAAAACAGAATATCATAAAAATTTAGGGATAATGAAATGTGCACCAAAACTTCAGATTGAGGCCTTTCTGTTCTGTTGTTTTTCTTTGAGGCCTGAAGTTTCAGATTGATTTACTTTTAAAAGCTTTGCATTATTTGTTGATTATTCAATTATATTGTTGACATCATCATTTAGTTACTGAATAGGCCGTCTCTGAAACTATTGATGACGTTATTGAAATCACCCTTTGTAAAATTAGAAAGACAGCTGAACATAAATGCATAGATCCATGTAGCTAGTATTTATATAGAATGCTTTAGACCGATGAGGAATGGTCTGTTCTGAAGGACATCAGGATTTTGTAGCTGTAAATTTTAGTAGAGATTATATTATGGATGGATGCGTGATTGGTGTGAGAAGAAGAGGTGCCAGTCTCAAACGTTGCAAAGCAAAAGGGGAGTGAAAGTAACAACGTCTGTGAGCCAGCTGGCTGAAGAATAATGCCGCCGGGCTGCCCTTGTCCACCCTGAAGGACAGGAACTAGATGGACTGTGAAAGATAAGAACACTAGTCATGTTTGCAAAGACGTGGGTGATTAACAATCACACCAAAATGCAAATGTAGCAGCATAACAGAGCAAAAAACTTATACGTTTGTATGGGACCTGATCCCCTATAAAAAGGGAGCAAGAAGATGGAAGATTTTGGGTTGGGGCTAAAGTCATCCTCCAGGAACATTGGTACACACTGGCAAGACCCTACTCCCCTCTCGTGTCTGGCCAATGGTATAGCAGGAGCAACTGAGGCTGGTAACTATATTCCATCAGTAGACCTGTGCATGTGATCATGTGAATGAGTGCATTAGAAATAAGGTACTTTAGAAAGCGATAACATGGATTTTTTTGCTTTTAAAATCATTGCATTTACAATCGATGCAGTGTATTGCCTTGCCCCTCCCAAATAAGATCCTGCTGTTTATTTCACAAGTATAACAAGGCAATAGCAAGTGGATTCACGAGAACACCCCATTTTCTGTAGGGGGTCTGCATTTGTTTCATTCACGTTCATTAGAGGGCAGAGTAGTTAAAGAAAAATTGAGAGTTACAGCACCAAATTGATGCTGTTTAGTTAAAACTGAGTGTAGCACCAAAAATCAAATTCCCCCTAAAATCATGTATGCCCTTTGAACTCATATAATGATCATAAATCATCTTAAGAAAGCCTTGAGTATTAAACTTTTCTTTTTACCCTTAATTAAAGCACGGTAATTCTGAATTTTCTACTTATGAGCACTCTCCATATGCTACAGCCGAGAAGGGGCTGGGAAATGCAGCAGAAGGGAAACTGTCATTATCTGAGAGCAATTTGAATCACCTGCTTTGGGAATGGGAATTAATGGGAAATAAACTTGTAAATACCCATACATGGGAATGAGAAGATTAGTGATTGGATTTTAACTACTTAGAATAAGCATCCAAGGGATGAGTCCCTCTCCCCTCCAAAATAAATAAATAAATAAATAAATAAATAAATAAATAAAATTTAAACTAATGAGCTATTTTTGAAGGTTGGCAAACTCTCAGCATTCTATTGCTTGTTTTATACTTAGAAAATAGTTGTGTATTCCTATGATGTTTAGTTTTGTAGCACTCAGGTGTTCTATAAAATACAGGACATGACAGTTAGTGTTCTGAAATGCTTACAGGCTACATAGAAGACACCTGAGGACAGAAGGGGAGCAGGACAATTAGGGTGATGGCTGCCAGTCTTCAGATCAGTGCCATGATCGTTGTTTTTGTTTTCAGTTTATTTATTAGGAAACTTCTATAGGACCCAAGTGCTTGGACAAGGGAAATTATCCTAGAATGGAAGTTTCCTCTTCATTGGAGTGTTGTCTTGTAATGCTGGACTCCGTTGTCAATGGGAATGTGGTTAAAGACGTAAAATTTTCTAGTGCAGACAAGGCCTAAGCGTGTGATTGCAGCAGCAATACCAGGCTTGTCTTCTACCTCCCAGTTGTTGCTTCTGTTAAACACAGATGCTCAGGATACAGATTTCTCAAGAAATTCCTGAAGATCATAGACCATTGTGCTTACGACAGTAAAACTGAACAACAAATCCTCGAATGATGCCGTAGTCACTTTATTGCTTGTACTGGAAACAAACCATTTGTATTTAGGGACAGGTGAGCTGGAATTTGTTGACACTGAATTTTCAAGACACTCACAGAATGCTTTTGACATTCCCACTCTTGTTGAGTAACTGGGAACGTGACGGTAAATCTTGTTGGCTATCCCTTCCATATTGATCTCAAGGCAATCGGTGGCAGTTTGAACAATGTATGCTACACAACTAGCATCCTCTAAGGGTACATCCACACTGGAGCCTTAGGTCAACTTAAGGATGGTTAAGTTGCCATATAGACTGCTGCATCCACAGTGGGCGCTTATCAGGGCGATTTAAGCGCTTCCATAAGTCGACTTAATAACACCACCTCTTACGGTTGACTTAACGCTTAAGTCAACCTTATTAAATCGACTTAAGCCAGTGTAGATGGGGGCAAGCCCTTAAGTTGACCTAATTGGCCTCCAGGATCCCTCCCAGCTACCCACAATGCACCACTCCTCCATCGACCTAGCACCTGCCAGTGTGGACGCAGGCAGTCGACAGGAGTTTTTCAGTGTGGACTCCCTACGTTGAGTTAACCATGTCAATTTTAAGTTGACTTGACAGAGCCTCCAGGGTAGACATACCCTAACTGTCCTTCTAGTTTCTCCTGCAATATAGCGACTACATTATCCCCCACCCCCAGGCAGTAAGCATTAGTACAGTTCCCACCTCATGCAACTAATTTATTAATCTGGTGGTGCTTTTCAACAATCCTTGCCGTGAGGCCTGATCCGTGTGGCTGAGATTTCACTTGCTGCAGAGGATGATTCAGAGTCTGGTAACATTATTTAAAGAAACAACCTAAAACAGCCTCCATGGCTTAGTTTTTAAAGAGCTGAAAGACTCAATATAAACACAGCTCTGCTATATTTTACACCCTGCTTCTGATATGCTGTGCAGCGTCTGCGTGTGCAAGCTACAGGGCCAACTCCATCTTTAGGATCAGAAGTTTAGATGGTCCCACAGTTTTCTAATCAGTTTGGCCCTGCAGTGCATTGGAGACAGCGCTAGCTGTGTTTCACAATAAAACAAAGTGAAAAATGCCAGCTACGTTAGGTGCTAGCAGTTCTTTTCACTTTGTGACCAAAGCATGACCATGGCCGTGCAAGCATTTCCCTCCTTGTCACTGTGCAGAGCTTTCTAATGAAGAATCCATCCTTACTACCAGTAGCATCTCCGAGACCTCATTGTTTCATTATATTAGCAGAGGAAAACACTGCAGCGTCTCAAGCATCATGCTGAGTGCTGACTGTGATCTTTTAATAGCAACCCCTTTACCACCTCCTAGGGCTAGGAGTGTCGTTCCATCGCCATGTGCATTCAGTCGCTGGCTTTTGCTCATACTACCCTCTAGAACGCCAGCTACTCTAATGGTTTCATGGAAGAGAACTCCTCCTTAGGAACCGAGACCACCAATGAAGTCCCATAGCAAGTTAAACACTGATCAACTGGCAGAAACTTGTAGATCTTCGCCAACTGGCAAGACACCTGAATTGGTGGCCCAGGGCTGACTGTGTATCTCGTTATGCTGAGCCACCCAGGGTCCTGCTAATGCGTGTTTTGGAAAAATAAAAACCAAACAAAGCAGAACTGCATTCTCTGAATATAACAGAAGTGGGCCTGCTGCTTATGCGGGTGTTTTCAGCATAATTCATTTCAGCTTGAACATGTTGATTATCTGCATAATTTCCCTTTGAACTGTTTTACCATCATAGGGGAGACCACGGACATCAACCGGTCTGCTTCTTCTTACAGCCCATTCTCTCGTACTATTGAGTTTGAGTGATAGAATGGTACAACAGATTGGAGGACTGAAGCTGAGGTGGCCAGTGCATTCATGCTGCAGCTTAATTAAATTCCGTAGGGTCACGCTGGGGCCTAACACGGTCTAGCATGTTTGCTTTAAACAAATAAGTCACAAGTACTGGTTCAAGGTGGAGGATGGAAACAGTCAACCTGCCACTGTAAGATAATGGGGAAGCGAATGCTCTGTTCAGTCAAACAATGGAGACTCATAGCGGAGCATGCAAGAACTGATTGTGTTTGGAAGTTTTAAATGCCCTTTCAGCTGTTGAGGTAAAGAGTAGGGTCCACTGGTAGGGCAGTGTGGAGCAGCAGCATTCCCTGCTGCAGTCTGGTCTGTGAATAACAGAGAATTTCCGTCTCCAAGGCTATCAGACTGAATCTTTTCACTAGCCTTAAGTAAGTGGAATTCATAAAACAAAACACCACTAAATAAAAATGGCCAGCTAAGCTATGCCATAAAAGGTCCATAGAAATGTTTCAAAGACCATCCCCATGACATTAAGCTCTAGTACAAAATATAATCTCTAGCAACATTCAGTTAACGCTGTTGACAAGTTAGGATGTCACCTCACACGTCATGTTGTAATTAAGTGGCGTTTGTTTCAGCAAATAATGCTTGTCAGACATGTGATTTGTCTTAGGACTACTTCAAAGATGCTATTAGAAGTTAGTTATTCAGCCATCTGTGTCTTTGTGTTGCTCCAGCTCCATGGAAAGACAGATTAGTTTTCCCTAGACTAAAATCATAAAACTTAAAAAAGGAGCATCACAGAAATGGCAGCGTAAGTTTTAAATATGGGCATGCAACACCATGGCACACTGGGCCTGAGGAAAGCAGGTGCCGCTGTGCTCTAGCCCATATCTTTTTTTCAAGAAAGGTTCTCTTGAGGCTTGCTTAGGTTTCACTGCCACATACAACAGGAGCCTAAGCTTGTAACCTAAGGTGTTCACAGGTTATGGAAGGTTCTAAGCAGGTCAGACAAGGATGTAAAATTCATTTACACCCTAATCTATCCTGTGGTGACTTACAGCACCGCCTACTTTACTGTTTGTTCCAAGAGCACCTGTAGATGAAGTTTGACCCCGAAAGTATGACACGAGGAGGTCACATCCCAAGAGGGTGAATGGATAACATGTTACGTCCTCGCTGGATAGCATTTTATATAAGGAATATCTAGTGCCTTGGGAAATAGAGGCCTCAGTAAAACTTCATTTTTATGCTATATATCAAGCAATAAGAGTTGAGTTAATTACCAATGCAGGCTAAGTCGATCCATGACCAGAGGTGATATCCTATGTTTCATGTGCTTGAGCATACTATTTGTAATTTAAACTGCATTTTGCTCTTAATTATTTCCTGTGCCATTTGCAGTCTTCTATACCACTAACCCCTTCTTGGTTTCAGGTGGGATGGCTTACATGGACATCTGGAATCCGTGGCCTCCAAAACAAGCAGAGTCAACAACGTCCTTTATCTTTCCAGGTAAAATATATTGGTCCTGATCCTTGGAGTTATGTTGATAGACATAAGTTGGCTGCGGATTGGTCTATTGAGGCCATATAGTTTCTTATGTGTGTTTGTCTTTCAGAATATATCTTAAAAATGTGGGACCTGTCTGTTCCACATGGACATTAAGGATTGTATGGCACTTCTGGTTCTTAGTGTAGAGATTTATGCAGGAGGGCATGACCGGAATCTCACTACCTTCCCTTTTTCATTCAAATACCCACCTGGCTGCAGCAGTCCGCCACAAAGCTGGTTGCATGCTAGCTAAGATGCAATAAAAAATATAGTTGCTATTATTGTTGGTAACAAACTCAAGAGCCTTACTGAGGTATAATTAAAAGTGAGACAATAAAAGAGGCAGATTTTGAAACCATTTTCAGATGATCTGAGAGATGGGTGTTGTGAGTGACAGAGCAGTGCTAAGGGGATGGCAAATAGCATTTTTGCCATGCACACATATGCAGCATTATAGCTTTGATGGTGGGTAGAAATTAGTTAATCACACTATGGATCCAATACTGCTCTGTTATGCCAGTATAATTTTACAATAACTCAACTGAAGTGAGTGCTGTCACTCCAGATTTATGTGAGTGGCCGGGGGAGAAGATAAGTGTTTTTAAACGACTCTCCCTCAAAAAGAGTGAAAAGAATATTTTGAGTCTGGAATTAGCTTCCTCTGTTTTCTTTTCTGACTTCCAATTACACATGTATCATTTACTCATTTTAAGATTATTTAACTATGGGGAGTCACCTCTATCTAAATCCTTGTATGGTCTCTTCCTACAAAGTCTGCCTGTAAATCACTTGTTTTCATGGAATACCTTTGGCTGGGTATTGGAAATTGTAGAGGATATTCAGCCTTTTATTTCCTGAGGCCCACAGAATTAGATAAAGTGAGAGACGGTTTTTGCCCATTAGCTGATTTTAGTGGTGATATGGGACTACGAGAAACTAGCAGAAAAACTGAAGGATTTCAGTGCAGCATTTGCGAGAACAATATTAAAGTGAAATTTGTAGAAATATACTTGATGAAAAATGATGCGCTCACTGGTAACTGCTTTGCTACAAGGAAATGTACCTCGGGAGGCATCATTCCTCTTCCATTATCTATTGGGTGCCTCTTTCATTGGCCACCACAGGTCTTCCAGAGCAGACTGATTGATATTTCAAATGTGTGCCTCACTTGGTAAGTGAACAGCATACTGTACTTGCCATTATTTCTTTAGACACATAGGTTTGGAGAGTTCTATGAAAGTGAATGTGAGTCTGAGCCTGGAAAGAATGGACTAAGGTGGGGCAGAAGCTATGAAACAGAAGAGAGTTTTTACATTAAGGTAGAAATTTGAATAGTGGTTGATGTAGAGTTGAGCTGCCTCAGGGGGAGCTCTGTAAAACAATATACTGTATGGAGACACAATGCTGCCTGTTGTTTCTGTAGTATCATGAGGTAACATTAGCAATGCACAACCCTTGATCTCAAGGGATCAAACATGCTACAAGTGTCTCTATGCAACAGGAAGTAGAACCACACAGCTGTCTCATTTCCTCACCCCTCGATATCAACAGATGGGCCAACTACAAGAGGCCACAAAGTTGGGAATGCAGTCATTATTTTTTCTCCCTCCCCATTTTAACTGTAAACATCCTTTTCTTACTTCTTCTTTTGCATTAATTATGTCCCAAGCCCCACTTGAATCTTCTCTGTGTCCTTCCCTATGTTGTCTTTCTCTTTCATCCTTCCAGCTTTTTTTAGTTCTATTTCTAGTCTTGTCTTTCCCCCAGCTTTCACCTTTAAAACATTTAATGTCATCTCTCTTATTTTAAACACCCGGGAAAGGCTAAAGGGTTATGGCTGAAGCCAAGGAATGGGATTCAAGCAGTCTGGGTCGTAATTCCTTGTTTGACTGACCTTGGCAATTTGCCGAGCCCATGTGCAAAATGAGGACACAGGAGTATTCTCATTTTCAAAATGGAACTATTATTCTGAGGTTTGCACTGTGAATTGGAGGAGCTTTCTCTTCTCTGACATATTCCTAGTTTGCAATAGTGATGAACTACTAATTATAATTTCACATTTAGCTCAAATTTTGTTCCATCTATTTTTCACTTATCTGAAATTCAGGTGTGTCCATTTTTTTCAAATCATATGATCTGTACAGTATGACATTAATGGAACCTCTAATATAAGTTAAACAGCTGCATGAGTGAATGGGTTTGATTTAAATTTGTCAGTGGCTGGTGTTGCCAACTCTTGTAATTTTATCATGAAACGTGTGATATGTCTTAAAGCCCCAGCTGGTAGAGGGGTGTGATTAGAAGAGTATCTTTAGTTTATTTGTTTTTAAAAAATAGATTTCTAGCCCTTAGGCATACAGGGAAAAGTTGGAATATGTAGAGCTTGGAAGCCACAAAAAAAGAAGCGGCAAAGAAAAAGACCCAACATTCATTATATTTTTCAAACGCTCTTGACTTTTTGGAACCTAACTCATGATTTTTTGGATGGTGATACTGGTTGCTTACTCCAGCATACATTTGTCAGAGATTTGACTCAGCTCTAGTGTTCAGTCTTGTCAGATGTCATCTACTGTAAAAGTGAGATGCTTCAACCTGGTGAAGTCTGAACTCAGGGATTTGAGCTTTATCAAATTTTTAAAGGGCTGAAAATATTTGAAGCTGCTGTCCCTGAACTTGAATTTCAACTTTGACTTTACAATCAATATACATTGCTAGAGAATCCAGTTTTTTAAACGTATGTCTACATTTCATACCTGAACAACACCTGTTCTGCAATTCAGGACAATTTTTTCCCTGAAATATTGATAGTTGTTCATTAAAAATTGTGTTAATGGTGTTACTAGTTGCAGGTAACTGTTTGCTATCAGAGAATCCAATAAATAGGAGCAAGAGAGGACACATGCTTTTCTTCTGGGTCTACTGCTGAGTTCTTATTTGATCCGTTAATTTTGCCCTCACAACACTTACCACCTGCATTTCGTTGTGCCAGATTATCATGGAGATGATTTTCTTTTATCCAGGTGATGGTCTAAAGATCTTTCTGCTACCAGTGCTTCTGGAATGTCTCATTGCTGGTAGCTTCAGAATGATCACTTACGGGTCACTTAGTGTGGTGCCTTCTCTCACCCAGTGTCTCTTTAAGAACCAAAGTCAGTGGCGCAAGGCAGGGCTGTTTGCTGCATGGTTTAGCAGCCAGTTACTTTGGCACAGGTGGTTCAAACTTTTAAATACACACTTCTCCTTTTAGCTTCTTGAAGGGGAGGGGCTTGCTTTTGCCTCCTTGAAAAATCTAGTAAGGGTAGTGGAGTAGAAAGACCAGGGTCTCTCATGCGACTCTCCACTTTTTAGATTTCTTAATTCCCCAATAAGGTAACACCAATGTTTTCCTGCAGTAGGAAATGGCTAGTCACTTACTGCTAACACAGAATTGTGCAGAGCCTATCTGAGGGTCTGAATTAATCTTTCACCTGAGGCTCCAATCAGGCCTTCCGCTGTGACTCAGGTGCCTGTAATGAGTGTTTGCAAACAGAAAGACATGCAGTAAGTGGCTCAACTGTCCTATGATAGTCAGATGAATGCAGCTGACTCAGTCACTAAGGCCCAGTCTTCTCTGATTTATGCCCTGCACAATCCCATAATCTACAATAATCTTGCACAGGACCTGGGCTGAATTCTGCAGCACTAATAAACTAGAAATGGCTATTTTGGCTTTCACTCCTGCATGTAATAGACTTTATACCCTTAAACGACATTCACAGCTGTCAGTGATGATGCGGATGCATAGCTAGAGTCATTCCTAGGCCTTTCCACTAGAATGTCTCTAAGACCGTTGTAGTTTGCAAATCTAGGTCCTCAGATGACTTTACAAAAGGCAAATGTGCATCTACACTTATAAATTAAGTCAACTTAAACTATTCCACGTCCACACTGGGCTTTCCTTAAGTCGATTGAAGGAAAAGTTAAGTTGACCTAATAACACCTCGATTTAGGTCGACTTAATGCTCAAGTCGACCTAATTAGGTCGACTTAAACCAATGTGGACGGGCATCAGTGCCTAAATCCACTTTATTAAGTCAAGAAAGTGTTAAGTTGACTTAATAAGGTTGAAAAGGGGCTATGTCTACATTTGAAAAGGTAAGTCAACTTTTGTTAAGTCGACTTCATGTTGACTTTAAGTCGACTTAATAAAAGTCGACTTCATTTTTCAAGTGAAGACATAGCCTCTGAAGATAAAACTGGTCAAATTCTGCTCTAGTGTGAATTGCACTGGAATAAATGACCTCTGAAATTGGTCTGCTATCCGTATGGACCTCATAGATTGATCAGGAATGTCAGTACCCACCCTCCTTTACAGGCCAATTTCCCCGTACCAATGAGCTGTTTTGCTACCATCTCTCCTTGTGTAAGGGGCCTGATCCTGCACACCTTGATGGAGTTCTACTGCAGTGAAGATCTTTCGCACTGACACAGCCTCTTTGTTTTTTGCTTAGTAGAGCAGCATGAATATTTATGGCCCTGAATGATGAATGAGCTGTGAAGGTACCAATCTAACTAACCTTCAGGGTCATAAATATTCATGCTGCTCTACTAAGCAAAAAACAAAGAGGCTGTG